>BQKN01065230.1:763888-819480 GCA_022839385.1 Asparagus kiusianus
GAAATAACACCCGCCATACCGTGTAGATCCGACCGGATCTAGATCGCACGGTGGTCCTCGGATAAACCCCGGCGCAGGCAAAGAACCCACACAAGCGAGTGACCGCAAAATAGGAGCTCACGATTCGTTCAACATAGAAGGAAAATTGTAACTTTTATTTTCTTTTTTTTGATTTCGTTGTAACCGGATCTTATAAAAAGACCGGATCTTTGTAATCGATAAACTGTTACTAAAGAGTACAATGACGTCAATGAAAGCCACAATTTTTCCCGCGAACAGCGGTCAGCCATAAGAATTTCCCTTTATTATTATTGGGGGGATTAGTATGACTCCCAGCCTGAATGGTTGTTTGGGAACTTTTCAACTGTCCCAATCGCTCCTTAACAGGTGCTTTACCTTGATCTTCGGGGAGAGGACCAAGGTGGTCTTTCAGAGAAATTCTAGATTTGGTGAGGTCCACACAACCAAGGGGAGTGGGATCCGGAGTTGACAAAGGTCGAAGAATAACTTCATCTACTTTTGCCTTAGGCGCTGATTTGACCTTTGGCATCCAAACCCGTTTCTGTTTGGGTGATTTTTTAACCACTTATTCCTTCTGCATTTTCCGTGCTTCTTGCACAAGGATTCAGGCTTGCGCCAGCAATGCGCTGTGCTTTTAGATTCGCTCCTCAATGGTAGAACGGGTCCTCTTGACGCGGACCCATGTAGACGGTAAAAATTACCTCCGCAAAACTTGCACACAAATTCGCCTACGAGTCAGAATCGCCCACGCAAATTAAGGTTGGTGCTCACCCATGGGTTGGATTCACTAGCGTGAACCCAAACCGCATGATCCCCAAATTCGCCCGCGGTTGTTGATCACAGAATTGCCTGTATGACCGGCTCGCCCACATGAGTCAAGATCATCTAGATTTGCTTGCTTACTCGACTCGCCCGCACGAGTCGAGAGTCGAATTCGTACCCGACAGCCGCTGCGTTGCATACAGGGATGGGCCTTCCCACTTCCCACGACGTGAAGGGAGGGAGCACAGTACTCCAAGCCCATCAAGTAGCCGTTCATTGTACGAGCAACCAGTCAAATCCATGCGGTCACCAAATCCGCTTGCACGCTCAAGATTGAGGCTCACCTCGCCTGCACGAGTCAAGAGCTGAATCCGCCTGCAAACGGCAAGCTGGCTAGACTCACTTGAGTACTCGATAGCCGCTATGCTACGTACAGGGATGGGCCTTCCTGCTACTCGCACGATGTGAAGGGAGGGAGCATAGTACTCCAAGCCCATCAAGTAGCCGCTCACAGTACGAGGGTCCAGTCAGTCACCAAGTCTGCCCGCAGGAAGCTCGCCTCACCTGCACGAGTCAAGAGCTGAATCCGCCTGCAAACGACAAGCGGGCTAGACCCACTCGAGTACTAGGCAGCCGCTATCCTACGTATAAGGAGGGGCCATCCTACTCCTCACGACGTGAAGGGAAGGAGTACAGTACTCCGAACCCATCAAGCAGCCGCTCACGGTACAAACCCAAGGCATGGTATCTCCCAATGACACATGGTCATATCCCATGATTCAAGGAGCGGCCACGCCGTCTCTCCTCTATTTAAGAACTTCTTCTAGCCATGAAGAAGGGGTGAGCTGTTGAGGGGTTCAGCAGTTTAGCAGTTCGCTCATAGCTAATTGATTAATTCAATCAGTCAACTGAACAACTAGCTCTCGACCCTCAAAGGAGTCGACGACAAGCTCTTTGCATAATCTTTACACTGTAGCACCTTCTCCCAGTTTCGGGCCCTGATCGCCGTCAAACTCAGAAATCAAACTCTATCGACTTGAGCTTCTACTGCGTACTGAAGCTTACCAGCAACCTTGGTCGGATCGTCCAAGTGAAGCAGACTCCGTGCGAGAACCGAGCGAAGCGTCCTATAGCTACCGAAAGTCGCCACGTTAAACAAGGAGGGCATTCCCTCCACTTCTGTTGTAATTTTCGATTCATATATTAGTTTGTAATAAGCTGTTCTTATCAATACAAATGAAATCCCTGTTTCTGGAGATCAAAATTTACACTTACAGAAGATGGCGACCACAGTGGGAGAAGTTATTTCTTCAACCGAAATGATGATAGCTCAGTTCGACGAGGTTGCTGTTGGGACGACTGTGGAGTTCCTAGAAATCGAGTTCAACCAAGCCAAGTACGAAGAGTACTTGTCTTCTTCCTCCTCTAGTGGCAATTCGTCCCGCAAACGCCACAGAGTTGTGCGTAGAGGCCGACCTCAAACGGTCAAAGCCTCCGCGCATGAAGACACTATCCGAGTCCTGTCGGGGGAACCTGCTCCCTCCAAATCGATCAAGGCCAAGCCAGAAGTCGGGAGCACGGGGTGAAAGCCCGCCAGATGGGTTGCTAAACGGCCCTCACAGATGCCTGCCCAGGAGGAAACAGTGGTTCATTCATGCGCGGACCACACTGCCACAACCCGCACGGACGGTCCTCCCTCCAGAAGAGCTCGCCAGCGACAACGGCAGGCCCTCATCCGACAGGAAGCCCAAGCCTCCGCCTCATACGACGGCCTGAACTATTACGCAGGTTCAAAAAGTGTTAGACGAAGGGGCAACTCGTTCGACACCGGAAGGCTCTCTAAATCAGGGGCGCCAACCGAGAGGAACGAGACCGCCCACTTGGGTAGACTTCACTTCTCAGGTCACATCTATGATGCGAATAAACCACCCCGAACGAGCGAACCTACCCGGGTAGGCGAACCCTCGAGGGTAGGTGAGCCTTGCCATGACTCCTTGATGGATAAGTGTAACAAGCGGGAGGGCCTTGACCACAAAGGCAAAGCAATAGGCGATACCTCGCAAACTCGCCTGCGTGAGCGAAGGGTTGAGTCTCGCCTGCACGCTGGAGTTCGCCCAAGCGCGAAGACTCGCCTATCAAGGCAAACTCGCCCGACTCTAACATCTAAACATTCTACCCAATGCCCACCAGGGAGTGCATCCAAAACTCTTTCGTGCGATCATTCAGGCGATCTTTCTGATGTTAGGGGTTATCGCCAATCGCCCACAGAAGACCTCTGGGGTTACTTAACTCGCAAACGCACCATACATGAGGCAAATCCTTAGTGCCACTACGAAAGGCTTATCCAAACGGTACTCGCCGACTGCCAATGTATAGGAACGGCGAAACCTTTAGTGTTCAAGAGGCTCTCTCAACGACCTTCTCGACCGAGACCTTCTCGTCAAAGGCGTCGTCACCAAAAAGGACGCGCCGCCGACGATCTAGAGCTCCTATCCGCTACAATCAACATGACAGACAAGGGCAAGGCCATGCTTTCTGGTTCTCAAGACGAGGACTCCTTCCTGGGACCTAATCCTCCGCTTGTACAACGTGAATGAGACGGTATATACCGGTGCACTCGTAGTCACACGGGGGTGAGCATTGGGTTTGATTATTCAACCATAGCGTCTCCCTCCGATGGTGAAGACAAGATTCACTCGGCAGCAGCTACGTCCCAAACATCGCACTCAAGTCAGGACGCACTGGCGAGAGTACACATGGTTGAACCCACCCATGAACAGACGGTGGCCCAAAAGTTCGAAGAACAACAGGCAACCATTGACTCCTTAAGAGAGATGTTGGAGAAACTTTTGAACAAGAAGAAGAAGAAGAAAAGAACCCAGCACACCTTACCGCGGCAGGCGGGGGGTAAGGAATGGGTACCTCCCTAATGTCCAGCGACTAAAACGGAGGATAATATCCATCCACAATCCGATTATTCTTCCAAAACATCGCTAGGAACGTCGCATACTGGGGGTAGCGCCCGCAACAAGAGGTTCGACGAGTTCCAAAACCAGCTCAACGCGTTGAAGCTTCAACATAACATGAACAAGCTGGGGGTGGTCCGACCCTATCCTGTCGAATGTGATACAGTCCCATACCTAACGAAGTTCAAGCCGATTAGCTTAGTACAATTTGATGGCAAGGGCTCCCCCTCGCAACACATTTATTACTTCATAGCGCAGACCAGATTTCTTATGGTGAATGACGCTATTCTCACTCAGTTATTCATAGGCACCCTCAAGGGGGTGGCATTTGAATGGTTTTGCAAGTTAGAACCCGACTCTATCAAGTCGTGGGCTGCCGCAGAAAGACTTTTTTGGCCCGCTTCTTCGACGACGACACGGAGGTGTCGATGGCCACCCTCCTCGTCGAAAAGCAATGGAAGTCGGAGTCGGTCAACGACTTTGTGAAGAGGTTCAGGAACCAGTCGGTCCACTGTCGGGATCAAGTTTCCGAATCCACACTGATCGAGATGTGCCGTAATAATCTCTTAATCCATATTCTATCCAAGGTTGGCGCAGTGGAAACCCGGACCTAGAAAGAACTTGTTTGTCAAGGCGAGCAAGTTGAAAACATGATCAAAAGGTTAGAGGCCGAAGAGCCACAGCCTAAGAATGGAGCTGTGGAGCCGGCTGTGCCAAAGAATCCCCCTCGAACAAGAGGAAAAGTGATCATGGCCGTCGATTCCGCCCCGACGCCCAAAACTGCTCAAAGGCCGAAGCCCAGACAATTTGAGCAACGCCCCCCGCGCTAATACGACTTCAAAGAAGACCAGGTGGTAGCGACATTCGATACTCTACTCAAGAGCAATCGAATTAAATTGCCAGAGGTTACAAAGCCTGAAGAGGCGAACAAAACGAATGACCCGAGTTATTGTGCCTATCACAGATTCCTTGGCCACCACACGTCTAAGTGTTACATCCTCAAGGATAAGCTCCAAGCCCTCTATGATGCGGGAGTCCTAAAGAAGGAGAATGTTCAAAAGTAGGTGACCACGAACATGATCACCTTGAGCTTTGGGACAGATCTCCCGGATGTCCAGGCTCCGGCAGGGGTAGTTCCTATCCATAAGGCAGTCCTGAAGATCACTAATGACGACCCTCACAACCAACGAGGGAAAGGTTTAGTCCCCCAAACTCTGCCATCGGGTCAAGTGATGTGGGTCCATCCGGACCTCCTCAGCGACGAACAATGGACTGCAAAGCCCTTGAAAGAGGTTAAGGGAAAACCTTGCAACGTCATCTCCGCCGTCCTGGGTAGAGATAAGATAGCAATGACCGCCCCCACCGACTCCGAGGAGGAAACCACTGTCTTCGCCACGAGAGCAGGGAAGGAATTCGCAAAAGAATACCCTACGAGGGCGGAGAACCCGGTAGGACCTCCTACGAGGCCAGCCGCGACGACCCCTCCAGATCCAGACAGGCCGAGCTCAAGCAGTCAGCCTTTCTGATTCAACGTACTCACGCAACTAAAGAGCATCCCCACGCGAATTACCATGTACGACCTTCTGCGGTAATCCAGGCCTACCCGAGAAGCCCTGCAGGAAGCATTGGCCGACTCGGAGGTCTTCTCCACCCACTTCGTGAGTGAAGAAGACACGGGATGGGAATGTGCGATGTGCTGCCAGACCATCGAGAGGCGCGTCCCTTGCATCACTTTCACTCCTGAGGACATGCTCATCAAGAGCACATCTCATGATCGACCACTGTACTTCACGGGGTACGTCGGTTTGTCGAAAGTGGATCGAATTCAAGTCGACCCGGGGTCTGTGCTAAGCATCGTACACCTGAAGTTGATCAAACACCTAGGGATACCCCCAAAACGTCTATCCACGACTACCACAACTATCTTTGGCTTTAATGCCACAGGGACTCGGCCACTCGGCAAAATCCGTCTGAAATATCGAATAGGCGACATGAAGACGGAGGTGACCTGCTACGTCATTGACGCCGAGCCGTCCTACAATGTGATCTTAGGACATCCATGGATCCATAGCAACCGAATAGTCCCGCCCACGTTACACCAATACTTGAAGTATGTGGATGATTACGAGCAAGTGAAAACAGTAGTGGCCGACAAACAACCCTTCAAGGGCATCGAGAACTACTTCATAGACTCTCTACTGTACCAAGACCCCGACGAGCCACCGGTCGAGGAACTAGAAAGCGGCAACAAGGTGGATAGCGAGCCCGAGTACGGAGACAGCCTAGTCCTGAAGGACTTCGAGTCAATTGTAATCGGTTACGAAAGTCACAATGTAACCAACGCTGTTCAGGCGGAGGAGATTATCGTGAATGAGAAGTTCAACTTTGCTTATTTGTCGTCTTGCCGCACATCCGAGGATGATGCGCCTAATAACCTAGTGTCAAAACTCTATAACGACCGTTCCCTACACTTTCCTATATGCTCGTCGTACGTCGCGAAGGCACGGCCGATCAAGTCATCGCAAGCTGTACTCGTCGTACAGGCCCGGAATAACTATCAAAAAGATATTATCTTCGGACGAATCGATCACCCTTTGCACACGTTGTGGGATGAGTCTGAAGATGAAGACCCCGCGCCTCAATTTTCGTAGTACAGCCATGTCACGAAGCATATAATGGGCAACATGGGGTATGAACTCACTCGCTTAGAGGGCCTGAATTACGGCCGAGGGCGCAAAACGGTCATCCGACCTGCCTACGTACCTAAAGGCAAACCCTCAAACTACTTCAGCAAGACTCGGAGAGGTTTAGGCTACTCCTCTTCCTCATCGGATTTGTGCTGTTATGTCAACGAGGACTCCGACTATGCGTGTTCGGGAGATCGGTCGTCGACGACCTCAGCATGGGACTCAGACGTTAGCGTAAGGGATTTGTTCGACAACCTTACGGTCAACATGGCTGCGATTGATCCTACCAAAATGGCAGAGGATGGACAGGTCCCACTTTATGACGAGACATGGGATCGCCACGTCAACGCTCAGTGGAATAGTCGCTTCGAGCAACGTGAACCACCGACCGAAGACGAAATCCTCCAGGTGAACATGGGTGATGAGGCGAACCCCAAGCCCATATTCATCAGCGGTGGTCTGCCTCCTCATGAGAAAGAAGATCTCATTGCCCTCATATGGGAATACATTGATGTCTTCGTGTGGAATTACGAGGACATGCCTAGCCTCGATGCACGGGTCACCATGCATCGCCTCAACATCGGCTTAGATGCCAAACCAGTCAAACAGCAGCAGAGACGATTTCACCCTCAAATCATGGAGGCGATTGAGGCCGAAGTGAAGAAACTGATCGAATCCGGTTTCATCAGAGAGGAACAGCACCCCGACTGGGTAGCTAATATTGTTCCAGTCCTGAAGAAAAACGGTAAGATTCGAGTCTGCATTGACTTCAGAGACCTTAATGCTGCGTGCCCTAAGGACGAATTTCCTCTACCCATCACCGATGTCATCATTGATAACACGTGTGGATTTGAGAGGATGTCCTTCATGGATGGGTTCTCAGGGTACAATCAAATCAAAATGCACCCCGAGGACGAAAAACACACTTCATTCAGGACTCCTATGGGGGTGTACTGCTACACTGTTATGCCATTCGGACTCAAAAATGCCAGCGCAACCTATTAGCGTGCCATGAGCATGATCTTTTGGGATTACCTACGAAAGAAAGTCGAGTGCTATGTGGATGACCTGGTCATGAAGAGTCGCTGTAAAGATGACCACCTCCAAGACTTGAGGGTGATGTTCGAACTCATGAGGACTCATCAACTCAAGATGAATCATACGAAGTCATTCTTAGGGATGTCTAGTGGTAAATTCCTCAGTTTCGTCATCACGACGAAAGGAATCCGGATTGACCCAGACAAGGTACGGGCTATTCAAGAGCTTCAGCCGCCCCGAAACCTCAAAGAACTAAGAGGTCTTCAGGGACGATTGGTCTACATCCGAAGGTTCATTTCGAATCTTTCGAGCAAATGTCAACCCTTCTCCAAGCTAATGAAGAAAGGTACTTCCTTCGTGTGGGATGATCCTTGTCAGCGGGCCTTTGAGGAGATCAAATGTTATCTCTCAAACCCACCTGTCCTCGCAGCTCCAATATCAGGAAAGCCATTCCTCATCTACATACGGGCTATGGATCATTCTCTGGGCACTCTCTTGGCACAAAACAACGACGCGGGTCATAAGCAAGGCATATACTGCCTAAGTAGAACCCTACAAGGCGTTGAACAGCAGTACCCAATGGTCAAAAAGGAGTGTTTGGCCTTAGTGTTCGCCATCCAAAAGATGCGGCACTACCTGGTTAGCCAGACAATCCACGTCATTTCCCAGATGAACCCCATCCGAGTTTTCATTATACAGCTTGCGGTGTTAAACTGGCGCTTGGCCAGATGGGCACTCCTACTGTCTCAGTATGACATTCACTTCATGCCACAAAAGTCAGTCAAAGGATAGGCTATCTATGATCATATGGCTAGTCACCCGCTAGGGGCAAAGACCGACCTATTTGAAGATTTGCCAGATGAACCCCCCGAAGTCAACGTAACTTCGTCACCAGAGGTTTGGCAAATGTTCTTCGACGGTACGTCTTGCGTCGGCACAAGCGGCTCTATTGTTGCAAGTGTGGGGGTGGTCCTCACTTCTCCACATAACCACGTATTGCCCCGAGCCTTTTCTTTAACAGAGCCATGCACCAACAACGTGGCTGAGTACAATGCGTTACTCATTGGACTCGAGTTGGCAAGAGAGTTAGGGATAAAGCGTCTTGAGGCTTACGGCGACTCTCAACTCATCGTCAAGCAGATGACCGGGGAGTACGAAGTTAGAAACGACGATTTGATCCTACTTCACAAAAGCAGCTACTAAGCTAGTGGAATCATTCGAGAGTTTCCGCATCGAGCACGTGCTTCATTCCAAGAACACGCATGCGGACGCCCTTGCATCCTTGGCGGCTTACTTGGCCCAGCCACTATAGACAACCCAATGGGTCACTGTGGCAAGCCGAAGGCTCTTTCGACTGGAAGACATGCTAGAAACGAACGTCACCCATCAAGTTTCGGATCAGCCCGACCCAAAAGACTGGCGTCTCCCGATCATCCATTACGTCCTGTACGGCATGTTGCCCGAAGACGCTAGGGAGCAAGAGTCCGTCCGGCCCACGTGCTTTGAGGTTCTACTACGATTCGACCACCAAGACGTTGTATCGAAGGTCGTACGACGACTTGTTACTTCTATACCTTTCAAAGGCAGAAGCACAAGAAGCTCTACGTGAAGCCCATGACGGTGCTTGTGGAGCTCACCAGCCTGGACCTAAGCTTTGGGATCGTTTGCGAAGGATAAGCTACTTTTGGCCGGGGATGGTTAGCGATGCGGTCACTTACGCAAAGCGCTGCCACGCGTGTCAAATCCACGCCAACTACATGCATCAACCTCCCGAAGACCTACACCCGACAAAGGCGTCATGGCCTTTCGAAGCATGGGGGATGGACATCGTTGGACCAATATCCCCACCGTCAGCAAGAGGCCATCGATTCATCCTCGTGGTTACCGACTACTTCTCTAAGTGGGCCGAAGCCGTCCCCTTTAGAGAAGTCAAGACCAATGATGTGATCAAGTTCATCAAACACCATGTTGTATATCGGTATGGTGTACCTCGACGTATCATTCATGACAACGGCACACAATTCGTTAGTCATGCATTCGTTCGTCCAACCTTCTTATAGTCGGGACCAAGACAATTCTGTCATGTTAATTATCACCTCTGACAAAATCAACTTACCAATTCGCTTCAATAGGATGGTAAGTCCACAGAGTTGCTCAAATCGCAACAAACTCCCACGGTCATGTTAACACCACACATATGACAAAATCAACTTACCAATCCTTTCCAATAGGATGGTGAGCCCACCAAAGTCGCTCACATCGCGGCAGACAATTCTGTTATGTTAACTATCACCTCTAACAAAATCAACTTATCAATCCCTTCCAATGGGATGATAAGTCCTCATAGTTGCTCTAATCGCAACAAAACTCCATCATGTTAATGATCACCTCGATGACTGGCGCCGTTATTCCCACGAGTAACACAGCCTAAGTAATAACCTACCATGCGACGTGTTATTACTCCGGTCAATAGTCACACTCCTACGTCCCTGACTACCTGACCTATTCCGGATATCCTAACATTCTCTTAGAATAACCGATGGGTAGCAGCCTACCACGCGACAGCTCCTACAGCAATTGATTGTCACATTCCTACATCCCTGAACGATTCGATTATCATATAAGTCGTCCTCGCAGACGGTGATAATTATCAAAGGTGGCTCAACAGGCGACATGTCCAACTGTACCCCGAAACAGCAACTCGTCAAATGGCAAGTCATAGTTGGGGTCTTCAGCTGGTCGCATGCACGAGCAACCGCTCTTTGTTTCGACCTAAGTGTTACTCTCTCGGTCTCGCCTAAGCTACAACGCGAAAGTCGGGGTTAAACCCGACCCCACGCTACGAACAACCAAAAGCGGAAGGGGATCCTAGCGACTAAGTCCAAGGCAGACTAGTCGAAGGCTCGCTACACTAGGAGAAATGGCATGACTGGCTCAACTTAGATGCCAAACAGCGCAGGCGAATCCAATGCAATGGTCATCATGGACTAACCAATAGTCCTAAGGAAAGATCAAACACAGAAAATAAAGAGAAGACTGTGCATGCAAAACAACAGATGAACAAAAGCGTAAGGGGCCATTACGGGCCAAAATTATAGACATAGAGTTTTGAGCTATGATGCGGCAAGCATCAACAAAATTACAAAATAGTGTTTGAACAAAAGAAATGATGCACTACATCAACTTCAAAAGACTAAAACGGGCGATTTTCGCCTTGACCGCCGCAAGATCCGCTGCGCGTCTAGCTCTCGCCCTCTCCTCCTGCCACTGCTGAAGCCGGGCGAGAGCAGCCTCACCATCCTCCTCTTCCTGGCGAAGGAGCTGGAGCGCCCTTTCTTCTGCCTCGATAGCTCGGTAAGCCTATGTCTTCTTATGCTCTAGCCACCTTAGCCTCGCCTCGCCTTTGGGGGATCTGGCATCTTTGAAGAAGCAGTCATCCACATAGGCGTCCATCTTCGCCAGTATGGCTCGATGTCACCTGCGCAGATGTTCGAACAGAGCCTCCTGCTTCAGAATTCGCTTTGCCAAGTCCTCGCTCTCAAACAGAGCGCTCAAGGCGAGAGGCGACAGTTCGGGGTCGGCCTGCACCAGCTCCTCCAAGCGGTACATCAGTTCCTCTAAACGGTGGAGCTCTTGCTCACACCGCCGGGGGAGTTAAGCACCGCCTACGTGGCGGATCTCATCTAAACTCTCCTCCACGAAGGGGAGCATGTCATAGTACCACCCAGCGCCCTCACTAACGACGGCGATGGTCCTACGGACGACATCCTCCAAATTTTGAAGGATAGCCAACACCGAACTAGGAGGGGAAGCCGCAGACCCTTGAATCGGGTCGGATGCGGCATCCTACGGATGGCATCCTCCCGAGCTTTGTCTTCAGCCTCTTTCCAAGCCCGATCTTCAAAGCTTGACCTGGCAGCAGCATCTTCCTGGCGCAATGCTTAGAGGCTGCGAGTTTCCTCCTCAGCAATCTTGCTAACCTTAACACTCTCAGATTGAAGCCCCCTTAGGGTTGTCTCTGCCTGCTCTAGCTCGACCCTCAGGTGAGACACGGTGGAAGTGAAGTTACCTATCCGCTCTTCCAATGAGGTCTGCTGACCCACCTAGAAGGTGACATGGGATTCCAAGTCTGCTATTTTCCTAGAGCGGACTTCCTGCTCCTGGGCCTCCCGACGTCTAGCGCGAGTCAAGAGGGGCTCCACGCACGGGCACACTAGGAATGACCACCCGAGCAGCGTCATCCTGACCTTCCACCGCTCGGGCAGCCTCAACCGTCTCTTCCAGACGGACCTTCTTGGCCGCCTCCACTCGGGAGCTTTCGGTCGCTATCTCTCGTTGTCGTTTAGAGAGAAGCGAGCTACTCGGAGATAGGAGGGGCATCCCCATCCGTCCAGCTATCGTGCTCCGGGCTTGTTCCAGACATTCATCTGCCTGGACTAACTCGTCAGATTCTCTCTGCTCGCTAGGGGGATCCAACGAAAGACTAGGGGAAGGAGCTTGAGCCTCAGGTGCCTCAGATTCATCTAAACCTGCATCAAAACCCTCGGTGTCTTCAGCTAGATCTTCTGAAAACCACTCTCTAGTAGTTTGGCGGCCCATCCGCCTCGAGGGACGAGGAGCTCCCCTGGGGCGATGCTCGTGTTCCGTCAAAGAGGAACTCTAGAATCGGAAGCCCTCGAGATTAGCGCTAGCGGCCCGATACCACCGGCAGTATAGGAGCGTATGGTGAAAATCACGATCCTTTGCAGGTAGCTCAAAATGGGCGTGAGCACCGCCAGCGTGAGTCCAGAACCATCCCCGAGCACCATCCACTAGCCCTCCTTCGAAGTGTAAGTAGGGATTGATGTTTCCCACGTACAGTTGGTCGTACCCGAACTGTCGAGCAAACCTGCAAGGGATGTACGTCTCGAGGTAGCACACAGAGCCTATTCGTAGGATATGATACCCCGGTCGAATGTTCACCAACCATCAAAACACGCCACAGGAAAGAACGGTGTGATGGTCCACCGTCGATACGTCCCTAAGAGACTCGCCATATCATCCTCCACTGAAGTAGGGGACGAAACGGTGAAAATTATAAGGGCCAAAGTGGGAGAGCGTCTTCCGTGCGTCGGGGATGTCTTTGCACTTCCAGGAGCATCTCTCTAGGCGCTGGATGAACGGAACAAACCTGTCTCCTTGAAGAGTTGCTGGGGCACTTATCAAGCACTCGTAGTGGTAGACAAACCACTCCATCAAGTAAGTGTACGACAGCCCCACTCTAGGGTTAGGGGTCCTGATGACTTCCCCTTCCCCTTCGTCGACAGTCGACACACGGCAAAATTGGGCCGTCAGTGTGCGGAGTCCCCGATGATACATGCCACCATCGTTGACACCAAGGCGTAGGATTTCCCGTGGTCTAAGCAAACCGCATGGTACACAACCTCCACCGGAAGCGCCTCAAAAGAATGAGTGGGGACCACGCACCTCTTTAGCCACAACATGAGGTACCTCGCGAGTAGAGCCTTTCCAGATATAGGGGACTTGGCCTGGTGATGAAACGAATGGAAGACCGTTCCGAATTTGAACCCGCCCTCGTCATGCTCAAGAGTCACGGTGGCTCCCCCTTCGGCCGTCCTCCTCTCCACTTCGGCCTGATCACACTCGTCCAGCGACAGAGTAGGCCTCTCTTTGACATTATTATCCGGGAATAAATAATCAGCCCAGTTCTTATGGCTGATCCCCGGAGCCCTCTTCTTCTTGCCTTTGTGGTCTACTGCTCCTAAGGTATTGAGGCATATATGGTAGTGGCAGAGCAATTCCTATAGAGTCTCAACCACCAAGGGGGAGCGGTCTAAAAGTTGGTCGATCTCATCTTGACCTGGGATGTACTGCTCATACGGGAAGTTTCCCAGGGGCAGCCCTGAAACATCATACATCTCGTGAAGAGTTATACCGAGCTCACCATTAGGGGTGAAGAACGTGTCACTGTCCGCACAATACAGCTCCAAGATGAGTTAGGAACTGAGGAGAGTTAATTTTCAGACCATGTCGAGTGGCCCAAATGGCTACGTACAGCTCTGAATCCATGAAGTCAGAATTCTTGGCCAAAATGTAGTCAGTAATCTTGGACCACCAAGTGTTGCTACCAGGCGCGGAGTAGATCCACCCCGGGGCTCTGAAGTCCTTTGGGGAAAATCTCCCACCAGCTTAGAAGAAACGATGATGGAAGGTCTCCGTGACCGCCGTCGTCTCCCCAGCGGGCAGCTCGTTGAACGATATGCCAGGACGTAGAGCGGTCACACGTTTACAGGATCTATCCACCCCGTACCCAGCCGTGGAGCCCATAAAGACACCGCAGGTCACCCCGTCTTGAGTTGGGGTCAAATCCCAGTTCATCATTCTTGGGACCGCGAGGGACCGCAACTCAACGATCGAAAACCCTCTCGGCATTTTGGGAAGATAGTAGTGGATCCCGTCCACTACGTGGAGCCACCTGCTCTCCCTGATCAACAGGACGGAAGGATCAGTAACGGCATCGCCAAACAAAAACTGAGGCTTTTGTAGCTCCGTCCTGGCCTCGTCTGTCAACACCGTGTCGGTAGTCAACTCACGTAATGTCAAAGGGTGCCCGTCGGCGACTCTCTTTATCAGGCCGTCTGGCTTATCGGCAGCAAACACGGGTACCAGATCCAAGAAAGGGAATCGGGGAGGCACCGTGTAGCCTGTACCTCTGGCAAGACCGATGGCCACGCCTTTCGAGAGAGCCTCGTCAGAAAAGGTCGCTACAAGACAGAACCAAAGAATCAGGACGGAGTCCGCCCTAGGGGCAAATCCGCCTATCAAGCCAAAGTGGGCAAATGTAAATCCACCTGTCAAAAAGTGAAATCCACTTGGCAAAGATGAGATCTGCCCGTATAGACTGTGTTTGTCTTTACCAGACAAAAGTCGAACTCGCCTGTCAAAAACGAGTTCGCCTTCGCCCGATAAAGGCCGATTTTGCCTATAAAGACAGAAGTCACCCTCTGCGAATAAATGTAAAATCCGCCTGAAAAAGGCCGATTTTATCCAAATCAGAAACTGCTAATAAATGGCAGAATCTACAAGGGAAGACGAGCGATACTCATCCTCCCAACCCGACGTCGGCAACCAACACAAGGTCGTCAGACAAACCTTTTGACTTACCCAAATGCATCTTAGGCACGCTGGCGGTCGTACCGGCGGTGAGGCGATCAGAATAGCATCCAGGACCTCCTCCCTTTGCAACGTATTTCTTGTATTTCGGCGACATGTCTAAGAATCGGGGACGAAGCGGGAATTCTTTCTCATTAGAAAACTTTCACGGAACAAAATTCCTGAGCACAGTAGCTCTCAAAGGAGGGGAACAAAGCCTATTTAAAGGTGGAGATGCTTACGTGGCCACGATCGCCCTCAAGAGGCGAAACACTGGCGGATGAGAGACGTGGCCACGATCGAAATCAACGGCCCAGATTACTCTCCGCAGTTCGTTCTCTTTTGCGGTTACGAAGGAACCGTCAAAATAGAAAACGGGCCGGTCAAAACGCGGGACCCAAACCAAAATCTGCGACTGAATCTAACGGTTGGATTTGAAAACCACGGCCACGATTCGTCATCGAGCTAGGTGCACAAAGCTGACGTCATACTGTCAAATCGTGATTGATACGACCTGGCGAACCCACGTCGCCTTAGCTGGAAAGCACGAAGCTTCATCGGCGAACACATGGTTCACCTCCTACCAAATCTAATTCCGGTTTCGCCTGCAAAAACCTGGCTTGACCCCGTAAATTCAAAATTTCGCCCACGAAAATGAATTTTGCCTGAACGATTCGTTCGCGTTTGAAGACGAATGACGCGACTCGTCCAGAGCCATGAACCACCAATGAAATAGCCTCACCCAAACCCTCGCCTCAGACGGCTAAGGGCTAGAGTAGAAATCTTAGCATTGAGCCTAAGAGAAACCACTCAACAACTCATCATACTGAGGGGAATAGTATGGCTAGCCCGATTCAAACGATGATTGGTAAAGGCAAATCAAACCCGTTGATAGCTGGGGCTTTGCTAAAAACCCTAAAGGGAACCAAATACACTTGTTTCGCCAAGATCTTCTTTATTCAAAGTATTCTAGACCACACGCAAGCCGGTTTAGGTTTGAAAACTTTGAAGGGGGTCTTGTAGACGGTAAAATTACCTCCACAAAACTTGCACACAAATTCGCCTACGAGTCAGAATCGCCCATGCAAATTAAGGTTGGTGCTCACCCATGGGTTGGACTCACTAGTACGAACCCAAACCGCATGATCCCCAAATTCGCCCGCGGTTGTTGATCACAGACTCACCTGTATGACCGGCTCGCCCACATGAGTCAAGATCATCCAGATTCGCTTGCTTACTCGACTCGCCCGCACGAGTCGAGAGTCGAATTCGTACCCGACAGCCGCTGTGTCGCATACAGGGATGGGTCTTCCCACTTCCCACGACGTGAAGGGAGGGAGCACAGTACTCCAAGCCCATCAAGTAGCTGCTCGTAGTACGAGCAACCAGTCAAATCCATGTGGTCACCAAATCCGCCTGCACGCTCAAGATTGAGGCTCACCTCACCTGCACGAGTCAAGAGCAGAATCCGCCTGCAAACGGCAAGCTTGCTAGACTCACTTGAGTACTGGATAGCCGCTACGCTGCTTACAGGGATGGGCCTTCCCGCTACCCGCACGATGTGAACGGAGGGAGCACAGTACTCCAAGCCCATTAAGTAGTCGTTCACAGTACGAGGGTCCAATCAGTCGCCAAGTCTGCCTGTAGGAAGCTCACCTCGCCTGCACGAGTCAAGAGCTGAATCTGCCTGCAAACGGCAAGCGGGCTAGACCCACTCGAGTACTGGGTAGCCGCTGTCCCTCATACAAGGAGGGGCCATCCCACTCCTCACGATGTGAAGGGAAGGAGTACAGTACTCCGAACCCATCAAGTAGCCGCTCACGGTACAAACCCAAGGCATGGTATCTCCTAACAACACATGGTCATATCCCATGATTCAAGGAGTGGCCATGCCATCTCTCCTCTATTTAAGAACTTCTTCCAGCCACGAAGAAGGGGTGAGCGGTTGAGGGGTTCAGCAGTTCAGCAGTTCGCTCATAGCTAATTGATTAATTCATTCAGTCAACTGAACCACTAGCTCTCGACCCTCAAAGGAGTCGACGACAAGCTCTTTACATAATCTTTGCACTGTAGCACCTTCTCCCAGTTTCGGGCCCTGATCACCATCGAACTCGGAGACTCGAACTCTATTGACTCGATCTTCTACTGCGTACTGAAGCTCACCAACAACCTCGATTGGATCATCCAAGGGAAGCAGACTCCGTGCGAGAACCGAGCGAAGCGTCCTATAGCTACAGAAAGTCCCCACGTTAAACAAGGAGGGCATTCCCTCCGCTTCTGTTGTAATTTTCGATTCATTAGTTTGTAATAAGCTGTTCTTATCAATACAAACGAAATCCCTATTTCGGGAGATCAAAATTTACACCTATAACCCATTAAGTCTTCTCTGCTTTAGAAGAGGGGTCGCTCGATCACCGTTGTTGTTCTTGGCGCTGTCTAGATTTTAGATCCACATTATAACGGATTCCGTCCATTAGCTCCAAAGCCTTAGTAAGTTGACGCGCAAGACATTGACATCGTCTTTGGCGCTCCCTCTTTAACAACGTTGGCGCAGCTTCAGCAACTGACTCTTTGGTCAAGGAGGAGTTCGAATCTGCTGATCTAACTTTGCCGGATATCGGCGACACGTCATGACTTACAACTGCTGTGGCGGTGATGCGAAGATCATCTTCTCGGGTCTTCGTGTTGGAAGACCAGCGTACTTTTCTAGATCTATGAGGAGAGGCGGATCTGGAGGAGGAAAATTATTCCACAAACTTTTGTTGGTCAAATTCAAATTCGACCTCTTCATTCACCAGGATCTTGATCGCTGGTTGCATCACGACAGCTTCGGCAGTGAAGCTGTTAGCTCCCACTGTGGTCGCCAGCTTGTTTAGGGAGAAAGTTGATTTGTTCATTGCTGTGTTTATTACAACTTCAAATGTTATAATGAAAACAAAAGTTAGTCTTTTTATAAGACCTTTACACAATGAAAACAAAAAAAAGTACAACTCTCGTCAAACAGCACAACGAGTATTTATCGCCTGTTGCTTGCGTGAGATCTTGGCATGTGACGGGGACGTTAGTATCCGTGGACCACCAAATGATCAGATCAAATCCAGAGCTTTGTTGATTCGCGAGGGAATCAGGAAGTCGAAGAATTTATCTCGGCAATAGCGAGATAATCACTCTTCTCGAGATCACCGCAACGGGACAATCTCAAGGCAAAGGACTGGGAAGTGTAGATCTGACGAGCTCATCTTCTTTATGTCGATGAACTCAATCCGATCTCCTTCTCCCTTCTAAAATTTGTGCTCCTTCAGTCTTCAGTTTAGCAGGGCTTTTCCAATGCTCGAGAATTTTAGATCTGTAAAAATGAAGGCCTTGGGGCTATATTTATAGGCTTCGGGACCCCTATTTTCGGATAAGAACGGCCGATTCCCCTTATCCTCAGTTGTAACCACTTAAACACATTCATAGATGATGATTTATTAGTTGGAGTGAATCCAGATGGTTAACGGTCGAAAAACAGCTTAAATCTGCCAAAATCTAATTTTCGGGTTTGCGGACACTCGTGGGTGTCTCAGCCAACCTTGGGCCGAGACACCTCTTGGTGTCTCTCCGAGGTTTGGCTTTGAGAATTCCATCCGTTTTTGCTGTATTTTTGTTATCCGAACTCAGAATCACGCGATTCAAAATGCGTTAAAAAACCAACAAGGAGATCTACAAGCTCCCATGATTGAAATATATGTGGAATGAATAGGACATGAGGGGTGCTTCGTCTTTTGTAAGCGATGTGTAGCTCCCGGTCCATTCGTGTTTCCGTTGTTCCAAAATTCTGTTGTTTCGCATGGTCCGTCAACTAACTTTTTCATGCGTTTGTCATCATCAAATGAGCTTCTGTAACTCGAATAGCAACTTTCATCGTCTTCTCTCTATCTCGAGCTACGTGCAGGGACTTATAGGCAATTTTTGATGCCTACAGACCCTTGTGTTTAAGAATTAACACATGGGGTCTGACCTCTATGTTTTTGATCCATTATTTTAGATTCATGTCAACACCTTGTTTCACTTGCTAATTTTTTTTCTTTTGATTTTGTAGTGTTCTTTCCGAACGTACCGCTTTTGCAAGAGCATCATTTTGGGTATATTGGCGGCCCTAATACGAATGAAGTTTTTAGTCTTCACAGAAGAATTCTGTTGTGTACTTTACCTGACTCGAAGAGAACGCACATGATCAGATTCCCCTGATGCTCTACTCTCAGAGCTTTGGTCACTGACTTGGACATGGAGACTCCTGCCGGCCGTGATCAGTTCCCTAAACTGGCGTTCATATTCGGGGATCTTATAGCAGCCAATGACAGTCTCATACATGCAGAAGATTCAAAGCTTTTACGAAGAGTCGATGACCGCTTCCTCTTTCTCCCAAATATGAAGAGGATGTATCCACTCTCTAATTTTTGAACGTTAGCTACCATCGAGGTTTGACTTTTGATCTAGTCAGTGAGAAAGAAAATGTGTCGTTTGGATTTGGCTGACAAGCTCGCACACAAATTGGAGGACAACTCAAGGGTTTTAGACCCGACCGATTTGAGAAAAAAGATCTTTCTCAAGAAGTGCCACTTCCAGCAAACGTCTTTATTCGCTAATTCGTTGCGGCTCTGGGTGAATTCCCTGCATAGATGTTCAGATCCCTAGGATGGGCTTGTTCTGGAGAAGGGGGTGATGGACCCAGATGGTGGATTTTGTCCTTGAGGAGCTTAAGGAACTGCTCACTCAATCGGGTCTGATGGTCCCAGTGTTAGCCACTAGGCAAGGGATTGTTCAGAGTAACCCTAACTTTTTTGCTATGTTGGAGAGGTATAATCCAGATAGTTGCACGTTCATTACACCTGTGGGGGAGTTAGGCTTCACTCTCTATTGGATGCAAGCAGTATCGGGTCTACCATTCTGTCGGATGCCCTACGAGGAATTCATTCCTACTACTGAAGAGCTTTCTATTTTGAGGGTGGCATACCCAGAAGTTTATACGACTTTCTGGGAGCTGATGTGCCACTTCCACATATGTGCTCAACTTGTTGAGATGCGCGGAGGGGGTATTATGCATACTGCCTAGGCGGACTATCTTTTTTAGAACTTGAGTCAGAAAGATGAGTCTGTAACCTGACTTACTGCCATTTCTCCTAAAGGCGTTAAAGCTTGGATTAAGACTTCCAATGCTACCTATAAGAACGAGCACATGAAAGATGGGTTTGAGGCTGGTGTCAAATTCAAAGTTTTCACTACCAGGCCACAACTCCTATTTCCGACATGGCTCTTCTCGCTGGATTCTTCATGATCTGGTTAAAACGATGCGTAGTACCATCGAAGCCAGTCGAGGTGATATTAACTGAGGTTGTATACCCAGCTATTTTATTAGCTCATGGGAGGCCAGTGAGCCTCCTCACTGCTATGGTAAGCTGCATGCAGAGTGGCTTACGGACGTTGACCTCTGAATTTGCCGACATCTAGGAAATTAATGTTGCTAGGAGGAAAGCCTGGAAGACTCCGCAACCACGTGTACCAGTGCCGTATACATACTTAGTGGCCTGGTTTGTACTGCATTGCCCTTCGTTGATGACAGGGGTTGCCGAGGAGAATGAAGTTTCTGTTCCCTTTATACAATGATTGGAGTCAGCCACCTGGACTAATATTTACATAGTTAGGGCTCGACAGCTTTTGTCTCAGGAAGACAATTATAGAATTTTCTGTTACGCTCTTGATTTTGATGGAGCTGAAGAAGAGGGTACGAGCTTTACGGATGTGCTTTTCGACGGCTCGTCATCTTTGAAAGAAGGCGTGTTTAGATAGCTCCTCATGATCAAATTGGGTTATCTAGTCTTCCGCTTGAAGGAGAAGTGAATCATTAAACCTTATGTGCCTTCTCGATTCGCTTGACAGTTTGGATATAACTAGCTTTATATTGGAAATACTAATCCGGCATTAGCTCAAATTGGGAATTTGTACGAGGGGGCTCGCACGTGGTACTTCTTCTCTGTCGGAGGGACTCATGTGCACTTCACATTACCCAACCCACCGCCTAGCTGTTCCACCATAGTGGACTTCCGCGATTGGTTTGATAAGGCTTCTCGAATCCCCGAATATGACGTATATGCTTCATGCATAAGTGAGATTCGAGAATTATATAAATTAAGAAGCGGTTTTGCCAAGACTCGTTTACCAGGAGTAGAGGAGTATCTATCCTGCGAACGAGAAGTGGTCGGAGGCGGAGAGATCCTAAGGGAGTTACCAGCTGCTGAGCCTTCTAAAGAAGAGGTAACTAAAGAAATTCTTAAGAGAGCACCCCCTCCTGAGCCCCGCTCCTTAAGATCATCAGGGAATAATGCTCTTACTACTGAGGAGGAAGGCAAATATGATAGGAGAATTCACAAGCGGAAGCCCGTTGCAGCCAAGAACTCTAAGAGGACCAAGTTGATGGGGGACGCCATGAAATCTGCACCTGCCGCGCTCTTAACTGATAGAGAGGACGAAGCACTTCGATTAATTCCTTCCATTCCTAAGGGTGTGGGAGCCGAAGGGACGTTGCCCATTAGGGGTTTAGAGTCTGCTTCTTCTCCTCTAATCTAGAATCAGGGTACACATGAAGACTTTCCTTCCGAGACCATTCCTTAATCTACTCGTAATGAGTATACAGGTCTGATCTATCTGATTGCTCCTCCCCCACGCTCGAGAGCTTTGAGAGAGTGCATCAGGCAGCTAGAGATGAAAATGTAGTTTACAATTGATATCGTTAGCTTAGGGCGGGTCCCCTTTGAACGTTTCAGACCCTTCCTGACTGAAAGCTTAATGGATATCAGAAGTTATGGGAATGCGTTATGGAATGAGAATTGCAGGGAAGGTATCATCATTTTAGAAATGGAATTAGAGATGCTTTCGATTCTTCAACGCGATGATTTGGGTGAAGAAGTGAACCAGGCTCTTTCTGCGGCCAAAGCTTCGAGAGCACAACACCATGAGACTCTTCAGAAGAGCTTGTCTGAGAAAGAATCCCAGATTGCCAGCCTACAGGAGAAATACACTCAGATACAAATAGATAAGGACAGCCTCGCTCTTGGTGTCCGGGATGCTGCAGCAGAACTCGCTCGCATGGGGGTCGAGCTATCTAAGAGGAATGCTAGCTTGCTGAAGATATGAAAGTCATAAAAGGATTAGCTGCTCACTGTGATGGGCTTCTCAAAGACTACTGCAATGAGATCGTCACTGCCAATAAGATTCGACGAGAGATTGCAGAAGCAGCACCTGATGAAGAAGAACTCAAGAGAAAGATAACTAAAGAAGTAAAAAAGGCTCGTGAGGAGAACATATCAGCGTTAAAGTCTAAGCTCAAGCCCTTTAAGCTGATGAGCCCTGATGCTTAAGTTTTGAATTGCTTTTAGCTGGGGAATAATTTTATATTATTTTTATTTCAATTATTGTCACTTTGTATCAAGTTATAAATATTGAATGAAAATGATATCATTTTGTCTTTCATCATCTTTGTTGAATTCCAACTTAGAACAAGGAAAATTATTGCAAGTGCTACAGTTATGATGTTATCTTAGCGTAAATTTGAAATTCTCTTTATTAATACTTAGAATAATTCTAGAAAATTTCAATCGTCAGAGGTGTAATGTTAACATGACGACATACAAAGCAGACAAACTAAACATTTACTCCTGAAAAAAATTCTGAATAAGCAACCCCCAGCCTGACTTGGCTGGAGATTGAGAGAAAAGGGAGCTTCATTGCCTACGGAAAGTATTTCTTAAGAAATTTTCCGTTAATTAGCATCATTAGCCTGTTGCCTTTTTGATTGATGAGGCGATAAGCTCCGTTCGAATAGACTGATTCTATTACGAAGGGCCCTTCCCATTTGGGGTTGAACTTCCCTTTGGTCTTGTGCGTCATCACCATTGGTCGTCTGATCGCTAGGACCAAATCGCCTTTCTTGAAAATCCGTTCCTTAACCTTTTTGTTGTAGGCTTTAGAAATCCAGGTTTAATATAGCTCTATCTGCTTCTGAGCTTGGAGTCGTTTATCATCTAAGGCTTCAAGTTCCTGAAGGCATAGTCGATGTTTCTCTTCTTCTGTCATTCCAGTCGCAATGGCAACTATCAGGGAAGGGATCTAGATTTCTAATGGTAGCACAGCTTCACAGCCATACACCAAAGAGAATGGTATAGCTCTTGTAGGGATCCTCACCATTGTGCAGTAGGCCAACAGACATTCGCCAAGTCTTTCATCCCAATCGCGTCGGCTCATGGAAATAAAATTTTTTAGAAGCTTCACAATGGTTTTGTCAAAGGCTTCTGCGAGGCCATTTGCCGACGGATAATACGTCGTAGATGTAATACTTTGGATTCTAAATTTATCACAAAACCTCTGAAATCCATAGCTGACAAATTGTGTTCCGTTGTCGTGAACTATTCGTCTCGGGACTCCAAAACGGTAGATGACATAATGTTTGATGAATTTAATCACATTCAATGTCTTGACTTCTTTCAGTGGGATTGCCTCCACCCATTTGGAGAAGTAATCGGTCATGACCAAAATAAATCGATGTCCCTTGGAAGTCGGAGGAAACATTGGTCCTATGACATCCATTCCCCTCATCTCAAATGGCCAAGACGTAGATGTGCGATGTAAGTTCCCTGCTGCTTGATGAATGAAATCACCACGGATTTGACACACGTGACAACGTTTAGCATAGTCAACTGTGTTCGAAAACATTTTTGGCCAGTAATAGCCATTTCGTTGAAGGCGATCTCCCATCTTAGCCCCGGGTTGATGAGCTCCGCACATTCTGTCGTGAGCTTCCTTGAGAGCCTCTTTTGCTTTCTTTTGAGAAAGGCATTGAAGCAGCACATGATGAAGAAGAACTCAAGAGAAAGATAACTGAAGAAGTCAAAAAGGCTCGTGAGGAGAACATATCAGCGTTAAAGTCTAAGCTCAAGCCCTTTAAGCTGATGAGCCCTGATGCTTAAGTTTTGAATTGCTTTTAGCTGGGGAATAATTTTATATTATTTTTATTTCAATTATTGTCACTTTGTATCAAGTTATCAATATTGAATGAAAATGATATCATTTTGTCTTTCATCATCTTTGTTAAATTCCAACTTAGAACAATGAAAATTATTGCAAGTGCTACAGTTATGATGTTATCTTAGCATAAATTTGAAATTCTCTTTATTAATACTTAGAATAATTCTAGAAAATTTTAATCGTCAGAGGTGTAATGTTAACATGACGACATACAAAGCAGACAAACTAAACATTTACTCCCGAATAAAATTCTGAATAAGCAACCCCCAGCCTGACTTGGCCGGAGATTGAGAGAAAAGGGGGCTTCATTGCCTACGGAAAGTTTTTCTTAAGAAATTTTCCGTTAATTAGCATCATTAGCCTGTTGCCTTTTTGATTGATGAGGTGATAAGCTCCGTTCGAATAGACTGATTCTATTACGAAGGGCCCTTCCCATTTGGGGTTGAACTTCCCTTTGGTCTTGTGCGTTATCACCATTGGTCGTCTGATGGCTAGGACCAAATCGCCTTTCTTGAAAATCCGTTCCTTAACCTTTTTGTTGTAGGCTTTAGAAATCCAGGTTTAATATAGCTCAATCTGCTTCTGAGCTTGGAGTCGTTTATCATCTAAGGCTTCAAGTTCCTGAAGGCATAGTCGATGTTTCTCTTCTTCTGTCATTCCAGTCGCAATGGCAACTCTCAGGGAAGGGATCTGGATTTCTAATGGTAGCACAGCTTCACAGCCATACACCAAAGAGAATGGCATAGCTCTTGTAGGGGTCCTCACCATTGTGCAGTAGGCCAACAGACATTCGCCAAGTCTTTCATCCCAATCGCGTCGGCTCTTGGAAATAAAATTTTTTAGAAGCTTCATAATGGTTTTGTTAAAGGCTTCTGCGAGGCCATTTGCCGACGGATAATACGTCATAGATGTAATACTTTGGATTCTAAATTTATCACAAAACCTCTAAAATCCATAGCTGACAAATTGTGTTCCGTTGTCGTGAACTATTCGTCTCGGGACTCCAAAACGGTAGATGACATAATGTTTGATGAATTTAATCACATTCAATGTCTTGACTTCTTTCAGCGGGATTGCCTCCACCCATTTGGTGAAGTAATCGGTCATGACCAAAATAAATCGATGTCCCTTGGAAGTCGGAGGAAACATTGGTCCTATGACATCCATTCCCCTCATCTCAAATGGCCAAGACGTAGATGTGGGATGTAAGTTCCCTACTGCTTGATGAATGAAATTACCACGGATTTGACACACGTGACAACGTTTAGCGTAGTCAACTGTGTTCGAAAACATTTTTGGCGAGTAATAGCCATTTCGTTGAAGGCGATCTCCCAACTTAGCCCCGGGTTGATGTGCTCCGCACATTCTGTCGTGAGCTTCCTTGAGAGCCTCTTTTGCTTCCTTTTGAGAAAGGCATTGAAGCAGCACCTGATGAAGAAGAACTCAAGAGAAAGATAACTGAAGAAGTCAAAAAGGCTCGTGAGGAGAACATATCAGCGTTAAAGTCTAAGCTTAAGTCCTTTAAGCTGATGAGCCCTGATGCTTAAGTTTTGAATTGCTTTTAGCTGGGGAATAATTTTATATTATTTTTATTTCAATTATCGTCACTTTGTATCAAGTTATCAATATTGAATGAAAATGATATCATTTTGTCTTTCATCATCTATATATTCTCTATATATTCTCTAATGAGAGATATAAGATCTTCTTTCTTAGAGGGTGATAAGCTTTCACTTATGAAGATAGGTTTAGGTTCGGACTCCTCTCCCATGTTGACTTGGATCACTTTAACTTCAGTAGGCGGCTCGCATTATTCGAAACACATATCCCACAAGATGGTAAGGTATTTGATCCACGGGTCATTGGTTAATTTGATCAACTCTTCATCACTCCCTGCATCTCCACCTGGGTGACTAGTCAAAACCATATTCACAGTCAGACTTTTAAAGAAAGGTCCAACGCTAATATCGGATTCCCATGATGATGTTCCAGATGAATGATCTTGACACAGATAGTTACCGGTTTCATTTTTTGAAAGAGAAGGAGTTGTGACGTAACCCACACCTCTCCCAGTTTTTTGATAATAATCCGGAGGTTTTCCTTCGGGAGTGAGAGACATTCGGATGGGCGTTCGCCTTCCTTTCCCAAAGTTTAAACCCTGTTTTTCATTAAACTTATATCCCATTTGCTTCATCAGATATATAGAATTGGCTTCATGGTAATGGAATTGAGGGATTCCATTATCTTCTTCTGAACTTCCTCATTTGAATAGTTCAGATTTAACTTTACCAAAGTGGATCATCTTCTGCCCTTTCCTTTTGGATGGGACTTTGAAGAAAGCCTTCTGGGCATCTTCTACTTCTTCATCTGAAGCGAAGGATGACTTAATCGGTAATGTGAGTAATGCCTCTATGCATAATGTGTGCCATGGGCTGGTACCTACATCAGTATCATTCTGTATTTGTTCATTTTTAGATGACTCATCAGACAAATATGCCAAAATAAAGTCTTCATTAATGCACCACTCACCCTCACTCGAGTACATTATTATTGTTCTCGACCTGACCCATTACATTGAAGTTCAACTCCCATGGACAATCTTCTTTAGGATCTGGCTCGATGTCAGCTTCATTGCCGATGTCGACATCTTCTTTCTCATGTGATTCCGAGTAGAAGACAGAATCTGTGTGGAAGTTTTCCACCCCTCTGAAAGGGTACTTTTCCACAATCAGGGTTCAGACTTCCCCCTCATCATTAGCATACTTCATAACCTGATGTAGGGTAGATGGGACAATACGATTTGCATGAATCCATGGTCGTCCCAACAATAAATTATAGGACATGTCCGCATCTATAATGTAACAAGTTACCTTAGACTTGAGATCTCCGATTTGACACCTGAGCTTGATCTTCCCTAGGGGTCAAGTACTGTTGGCATTAAAACAAAAGATAGTGGTCTGGGTGGTGTTCAATCGATGTATGGGAATCCCTAAGACCTGCATGACCCTATAAGGCATGATGCTGAGTGCTGAACCCGGGTCAACTTGAACATGACTGATTTCTGAGGACCCAATGTACCTTCTGTAGTACAAAGACCTATCATGCTTGTGCTTGACTTGCATGTCTTCCTGAGTAAATGATATGTAGGGTAAACTTCTTGCTGCTTGTAGACACTGTATACATGACTGGCCTTCAGAAGCTTCAGGAATCGAAGTGACTTGTGTGATAAAGCTTTCTGTGTTTGTTAAAGCTTCAATCAGAGCTTCCTTGGTGGTTTTAGACAATCTCAAGAGCTCATACAGGGTAATCCTAGTTGGTATGTTGGCCAACTGTGCCAGGACATTGAATCAGAAAGGAGTGCTCGATTCTCTGACTTCTTAAAGAAGGTTCTTATTGTACCGGGTTTTCTTCTGTTTCCCATTGTTAATTGACTTTTGTAGAACAGAACCCCCAGTGCCTTGGTGTTGTTCTTCTGCTTCTTGAGCATTCTGATTATAGTCTTTCAGGAAAGCTTTTCCTGACCGAGTGCCAGGGTTGCCTCCTGGGTATGCTGCAAGAACAATCCTCTCTTCCTCTGAGTCGGTGAGAGATTTGAGATGATCATCATTCTCATTCATGGAGGGGATAATCATATTCGATGGTTTAGCCGTACCTCTTTTATTCTTAGACGAGATGTTTGTCCACTATTGGTCTTCAACCAGATCGGGATGGACCCATATAATCTCCCCTTTTGAGGTAGTGAGGGGTACTAACCTCCTGTCCTTCTGACCGTGTAAGTCAGTGTTTTTCATATGTATTTCTCCTTTAGGGATGGGGACAACACCATCTGCGGCTGCTACCGGAGGGAAATCACTGAACTGGACCGCTATCAAATTGGTGGATACAGTCTTCTATTCGGGCTTTAGCATAAGCACATTGACATTCACCATGTTTTGTAGGATATCCTTAAAAACATAACATTTTCTGATAGGATGTCCCAGGAACCTGTGATAACGACAGTAATTAGGGTCGTCGACTTTTCTTGCCTCATCCGGCATCCTGATCTCGGGAAGTTGCAGTTTATTGTTCTTTCGAAGTAACTGGAACAAAGTGTCCACATGCTCCTCTTTGAACAAGTATTGTTTAGGTACTCTTTGTGGATTTGGTGTTTTGCCCTGCTTGGCAGGTGATGCCTGTGTGCTAGCGTCGGCAGCCAAAGTCTCCTTTCCTATAAACCGCGGAGTTTTGTTTTGGTTACGTTGTTGCTGCAATTTTGGTTGAGTAGCTTCTTCAACCTTGACCCGAGCAACAATTTCTTTGGCTTGTCCTCCTTGTGAAACCAATTGTCTCCAGGAGCGACATTTCATTACCCTCATATGAGCAAGGAGCTGGGTCTGCAAGTTGATCCTGTAAGTTTCTACCAAAGTTGATTGGGTCATACCTGATGGGCATCGTAATGCCATGCTGCTGAATCTTTCCACGTAAGTCTTGATAGACTCTCCCTTCCTTCGCTTGGTGGCGAGAAGGGTTAGGACAGACACTTCCGTATCATCCTCAAAAAATCTGGCTAAGAAGAGCCTTTTCAGATCTATCTATTTTTGAATAGATCCAACAGGCATTTTCATAAACCACTCGAAGGCAACTCTTTTAAGAGTGCCGATGACCAAATGGGTCAGAATGACATCATTTGCTACCACATCTCTAGTCTGTGACTTGAAGTAGTAGATGTGTTGGTTCGGTGATCCTGTGCCATCGAAGGGTTGCAGAGTTGGCGCCTTAAATTTCGGTGGATAGGGTGTTGTGTCCCATTCAGCACGATAAGGTCGTACTACTCCTTCCTTACGAAGCTCACTTCTGTTGGCAATTGCGTTGAGGCGGGCCTCTAACTCATCCACTTTAGATGACTGAGGATTTGGTTCTCTTTCCATCTCCTTCTCATTTTCAGAAGAGGATTCTATGTTCTGAGCTTCATGATCTGAATTATCATGTGCCTTCTGTTTTCCCTTTGAAATTGTCCTCCGGGAAGACTCAGACCTTTGTCTTTTTCTGCAAGAAGCTGGGTAACATATCCTTCATCTGAAGAAGTGTTTCTTGCTCTACCTGGAGCATGACGTGATGCTAATCAACCCTCTTAGCTAAGTCATTGGAGCTTCCTGTTATGTAAACGGGAGTCTCAGGTGCCACGACAGAGCTTGATGATTGAGAATCAGCAATTGCTGAATGTTCCTCATCTAAAGTAATCCCCTTGGCTAACTTTTGATAATTAACCAAGTGGATAGATCCTGTCCGGGTTCGAGTGTGATGATATATTCCTTCAAACTCATCATAGATTTCTTGGACAGTCGGAGAGTGGATTTTTTCTGATTCGTCAGAACTGGGAGCTGAGGCCTTCCCTCTGCGGATCATGTTAATAGTGACTTCAGGATATTCGGCTTCGGAAATACTCTTCTTGTGATGACATCATCGCTTGGCAAGCCTGGTGACATTTGTCAAATAGTCAAACACTAATTGTCGAGGCACGGTCGCACAACAGTGACACTCCGAGAGGACTGCAGAAATAAGCCGCTCACATTAGCATGAATGAGTTGTTTGTTGAGTAGGTCTCCCTCTCGATAGCCATTCTCGCAAGTCAGAGGCTTAGGATGAAGAATTTTCCTCCGATCGTGAGTACAGAGATGGAACCCCCTACCCTTGTGTGGTTAAGACTGGTTCTTGTCGGACATGAACTTTGAACCCATGTCGGCTCCCTTGAACTTGGCGGACCATGTCGCGTTCTGGAGAAGAAACATGAGGGTTGCGTTTGGATTTGTAAACACTAGGCCGAGGCCTGTGTTTGGTTGATAAAACAGACCTCTGAGGGTCATGTTTTGGTTCTTGAGGTGTGTGTTTGGTTGATGGAACGTGCCTTTGGAAGTCACATTTTGATTTTGAGATGCATCGCTGAGGCGTGCGTGCGTTCACTTTTGAATACGCACTCCTGAGGTGCGCATTCTCTTTTGAAAACGCACTCTTGGGATGTGCGTTATGGTTTTATAATGCACTCATGAGAGTTGCATTTTTCTTTGGAGGCGCACCCCTGAGGTGTGCGTCTGAATTGAACAACGCACCACTGGGGGTCACGTTTAAGTTGGATTACACGAGGTTTGTAATTTGGCTCATTACCGCGAAGTATGCATTCAGATGTAGAGACGCAGCATTCGGGCATAGACGCAAAAACACAATCTTCGCGTTAGGCAAGAGATCGGCTGTTTCGCAAGTGCGCTCACCATATGGATCTTCTCCTTCATCGAGTGGCGTTGTTCTTGGCTTGTTTCAAAGCCTTGGTAGACGTTTATAGAACTCGCCTCCTCTACAGACCTCTTGTGACCCGTAACACGTCGTGTTGATATGGACGTGGGAAGTTCAACTCGTTGAACGAGTTTGGCATGGTCTAAGACCACTCCTTTAGAGGAGGGGCTGTTTGATGAATCTTGACCAAAGGAGAGGCCTTTCTTTGGCTTTTCAGTAGTAGTTTTGATCTCTTTAGAGATCTTGCGGAAATTGCGTCTAGCCTTGGGGCTAAATGATCCAGAGGAGAGGGCTTCCTCGTACTTGGCTTGATCAAACTCTATGACGAGAGTTTCCACAATTGTTCCATTGAGGTGAACGTCGGATTGCGCCACCACTTCTTTGTCAGAGAAGCTTATCCCCAGCGGAGTCACCATCTTTTGTTCGGTAAAAATTTTGTATTAAAAAGAAAAATTGAAAGAAATATATTTGATTTGTATTCTCTCAATCTTAATTATAATTTGGATTTTCAGATTATAAAAGAGAGGAGAATTGATCTGAATTCTCCCCTTTGTTTAATTCTTTGTTCTTCACGGTGGCGATGGAGTGCCTTCTTTGAATGCTCGTGTTGAATTTGATCTCCGTTGATGATCCGCACGTCTCAATTCCCTGGAATAACTAACTTGCGTATCAAGTTTGATTAAGAACTCCTAACGAGTTTTAGAGCTCAGAACGTGTTAAAACTCTATTGAACAGAGTTGTTTTAACCGAATAATCGGTTAATAAGCCAAGTGGATTTGTTGTTGCTGAAGTTGAGACAACAAATCTTCTCCAGGATCCTTCCTTAGCTGCTGATGAATGCTCAAAGATTTTGGGGATGATCTGATCTCCAAAAATCCAACCTCTTGGTGGTTTGGTCTCCCCCAAAAATTCCAGCCCCGTAGGACATTGAGGAGAACTTGTTTGAATAAGTTTGAAACTCTAGCCGAGTTAAGAAACTCTTTTGAAAGAGTTAATTTCAGAAATGATTAATAATCTTTTTAGCCAAGAATGGCTGATCAATCGTTGATCAGAAGAACTTGCTAAGCAAGTTTTAAAACTCTGATCGAGTTAGAGAAACTCTAAAAATATTTGATGATAACAAAGGAAGTTCAACCATTTCAAAAGAGTAGTTAATCTCTTTCTCTCTTTGACCGATCTCAAAAAAGCTCCGCTAGTCCTCTATAGGTTCGGTAAAACTTCTATATCTTCAAATCCAACTAATAAAGGCTAAGATCCATTGTTCAAAATTAGGAACAATGAGTGTAGTAGCTACCCTCCAAGATTCACATTGATCGGACCACGGATGAGGGTCCGATCATCACGCCGATCATTGCTGTGCAAAAGTGTCTTTTCTCTGCACTCCTGGAACGATCAGCTTTGGTAAAACCTTTATATCCCCAAATCTAACCAATAGAAATAAATCTCCACCATTCATAATTAGTAACGATGAGTGTAGTAGCTACCCTCCAAATTTCACATCGATCGGACCACAGATGAGGGTCCGATCGTCACGCCGATCACAACTGCACAAAAGTAACTTTTTCCTCTCCTCTCTTGTTCTCTCTTTCTTTTTTTTCGTCCATCCCTCTCTCACCAGACCCTATTTTTCTATGAAAACCCCCTATTTATAGGGGTTTAAGGGGTATAACTACCCCCTTAATTAGCTTCATAATGGGGGCTTAATTGCCCCATTAAGTGGAGGACCGTTTCAAGAATTTGAAATGGTCAAACGCGACCTTCGCGTTGAAGAGATTGTCAATTATAATCTCTTTTTTCAAACTTTTGTGAGGATCGTCAGATTGTAATCCTTATATTTAGCTCTTAATAATATGAGAGTCGTCAATTTATAACTCCCGATGTTGATTGTGAAGGCTGTTGAATTAGAGCTTTCGTTAGTTGTTGTGAATGTTGTCAGATTGTAACCTTCATCGATCTACGTGAAAGTCTTCAAATTATAACCTTCTGGAAGCCATCAAATTATAAATTCCATATTGGTGTTTGATGAGGATTAGCTATCTGTTGTGATTTTTAGACAACCTATAGTTTGGCCAGGTGGGAATTGGTGGAAGCCTTTCGTTTATCGAAAGGGAAATCTGATTTTGGTCATAACTGTTTAAAGGTCTGATCGAGTGGGATTTGAGATGATCCTAACTTTTATAGGTTTGATCGCTCAATTTGAAAGTGGACCTCTCGTTCATGGAAGGAATTGAGAGGGGATTTTGGCTTTGATTCTAACTGTAGGAAGGTTTGACCAAACAAGTAGTGGGAGTGTGATACAAATAACAGTGGAAATGTTGACTTATACAAATCACTCGGTGGGGGTTTTCGGTGTTAAGTGACCAAGACATAACATGAAAAAAGGTTTGATAATTGCCAAGGATCAGTAGATCAAACTTTTGAGTGTCGTGTTAGGACTCTAACAGCGGGAGTGTTAAGTGCACAAACACAGTTGGAGTTTGGATGGACTCAGAAAAAAGGATTTTAGTGGACCCATCGTCAATCGATTTGATTTGTGAAGGATTTTGCGGTAGAGAACTATGCATCACCAAGCATTCCATAAGCACACCATGGGGTTTAGTGAGGGAAGATTGACCGAATGAGGTTATTAAATCTCATCTCAATGAACGAGTGCTTGGAAAATCACAGTGAGAGTTGGTGGGATTGATCATGGCGATTGAAACCAACCAAGGATTGGACGAAGTTAAGAAGATATTGTGTTTTCTTTCACTTAGGAAGAGAATCTTGATTATTAGAGAGATGCCGGTGATCGAAAAGGGTTTTGGCAACTGTTCCTAAGCGGGTTGAAGTAGATGGGATGTGCTTCATCCTTGAAAGATTTTAGAGTCACAGTGAAAGTTTCGTGAGGGAAGATTGACTCGATAAATTTATGGAATCTCATCTCGATGAAAGAGTGCTCATATAGTCATAGTGGGAGGGTTCTAATCATTTTGGAAATGATTAAATAGCCACAGTGAGAGGTTCTTAATCATTTTTTATGATTAAGAATGAATTATTCAGATGATTGGTTTTCGTCTTGAATAATTCGCTGATCTCAGGTTATCTTTAAGAATATCATGCATAGCATTCTCCAGGAACTTCCCGTTAAATATGTTATCCCACATGTACTAAGGATAGTACTTTTTTATAAACTTCTCATTTATTGGCATCATAAGCTTGTCACCATCTTGGGTGATTAAGTGATATGCGCCGTTTGAGTAGACTGTCTCTATCACAAACGGTTAGGTTGGAATTTTCCTTTCTTCTTGGAGTTGAGTATCATTGGTCATCGAACGACGAGAACCAAATCTCCTTCCTTGAAGCTTCATTGTCGGACTCTTTTATAAAAAGCCCTAGAGATTCTGGCCTGGTAAAACTTAATTTGTTACTGAACCTCTAGACGCTTTTCATCTAACATCTTAAGTTCTTAGAGACGCTTTTGATGCTGTTCCTCCATCGTCATTCCTGTTGCGAGAGCAATGCGAAAGGATGGAATTTGGATTTCTAAGGAAAGGACAGCCTTGCATCCATACACTAGAGAGTACTGAGTCACTCTGGTACGCGTGCGGACTGTGGTGCGATATGCCTAGAGAGCTTCGCTGAGTTTGTCATCCCAGTCTCGTTTATTAATTCTCACGAGTTTTGACAAAATATTTATAATGGTCTTGTTGAAAGCTTCAGCCAATCCGTTCGTCGTGGGATTGTATGCCGTCGACGAGACGTCTTAAATCCTGAACTTTCCATAGAATTTGATAAAGACGCTACTGATAAACTGAGGGCCATTGTCATGTACAATTCATACCGGGACATTGTATCAGTAGATAATATGGTGTTTAATGAATTTGACAACGTCGCTTGTCTTTACTTCTTTGAGTGGAACTACTTCGGCCTACCTTGAGAAGTAATCGGTGATTGCCAAAATAAAGCGATCACCTTTGGCTGACGGTGGAAAAATAGGACCAACGATGTTCATTCCCTATGTCTCGAATGTCCATGACGTGGTCGAAGGGTGCAAGTGTTCTGGGGGTTGGTGCATATAATTTGTGTGTATTTGACATGCGTGGCACCGTCGGATGTACTCAACTACGTCCTTAACAATGGTTAGTTAATAATATCCTATCCTTCTGAGTCTGTTTGTTTCGGAAATTAGTTTATTTATTAAACTCATTACAACTCGTTTATCGAATACATTGAATTCTGAGAAATAAATATTTTTATAAGACTTCTTATTACAAACAAACAACTTCCTTGAAACACACACATCAATATTTATTATTCGCTGCTTGCGTGTGATCTTTGCCTGTGCCGGGGGTGCGTTAGCCCGTGGACGACCGAATCACAGATCCAAGTTGAACCGTGAAGAAGGCTTAAGGTCGATGTTTCACTTTAGAAACAAAGATAGAAGTTGATATCTTAGCAAAGTAAGATAAAACACTCTTCTCGAGATTAAGTTAAAGCTTGGATATCAAGGAATCGCAAGAGCTCTGAAAGGCTTGCACGAGATGAAGATTCTCTCTCCCTTGCTTAGAACGCGCAAATCTCTACTCTATTCTGCTCAATAATGCTCCATCTTCCTCAGTAATGGTCCTAGGAAGGTATTTATAACCCATAAGAACCATAATTGAAGTCTGAAATTGATAAGAAACTGTGTCGAAATAACCCTGTTTCCGAGACACTCGCAGCTGTCTTGAAAACTGGGCTCGTTTCTGACAATTTTGTAACTGCTTCAACCACATTTAATTGCTATTATTCTAGTAGTTATGGGCATGATTTTCATTTGTAACATCTCCCCCATGATTATAGATGGTCCCTAGCAATTATGAAGCCATGTGGATCGTTCAAAACTCGAGAAAACCGTCACCAAGTCCACTCTAGTTTTCGAGACAGTCGCAAGTGTTTTGGAAACTGTGATTTGCCTTCATAGCTTCTAAAATAGCTGCAAGTGTTTCGGAAACTATGGTTTACCTTCATAGTTTTCAAGATAGCCACAACTGTCTCAGAAACTTTGAGTCTTCTCATAGGTTCTGAGACACGTTTTGTGCCTCAAAACTTGTGTGATACGCTTCTTGTATATTCTTTAGTTGATCTTTGGTTTTGGATGATCCTTTATAACTTAGATAATGACGTTTATCATCTTTTCTTTATTTTGAGCTATGTGTGGTACCCTATAGGCACTTTTTGATGCCTACAGATACCCCCTTTAAAGTGTTTCAGCCTCATTCTTTCATAGAGGAGGCTAGAATACTTTGGATATGATATGCCTAGCCTTTAATTCTTTGACTTCTAAACCTTTTATTTAGTCAGTATTTTGTCGAATAGCCAAAATTCTTCCGGTGTTGCGTTTATCATCTGACCGTTGTCGAAATCTTGAACTGAAGTTAGTGTGTTGATTTCTGAGGGTTTAAAAACATCGATAATCACTTGTCAAATCAGAAACACATTATTTGCATCGGAAATCGATTTCATTGCAGAACTCATTTACAACATTTATCGTTTACAATAAGTTCAAATGAAGGAGCCTTTTATAAGACTTTTCTTACACAAAAGAAATAAAAAGACAATCTCCTAGAAACACACGTAGAGGATGTTTATCATCCACTGCTTGCATGGGATCTTTGCTTGTACCGGGGACTCTTTGATTTTATGGACCACCGAGTATTGGATCCGGTTGATCTCGTTTCACAAAAGAAACAAAAACTAAAGTAAGTAACCTTAACAAAGTGAGATTACTACTCTTCTTAAGATCAAAATGAATTCTGATCTCAAGGAAACAAACGGAAGGTTACAAATCTCTCAAAACCTCCCTCTTTATGGGGAAATTCATTAAGATCTTGCTAGCCTCTCTCTAAAATTCTTAGGTCTGCTCTCACAGGGTCATTACCTCGCCTTTAAGCTCCAAATTTTAGATCCCTCGTGCATAGGGGCCCTAGGGGTGTATTTATAGACTTCAAATACAATGTTTTGGATAAGAATACATAATTTGATCTTATCTTTAGTTAATAATGGATTAACCACATTTAGAGATGATCCCAAGGTAGTTAGGGAGGCAGTAGATCGAACAAATGCCGAAAAAATTATCCGAAAACACAATTGAGAACTTCACTATGCGAGTAGCCTCATTGTGACTCGGCACTGTTCCGAGTCACCTCAATGTGACTCAAAATTTTGTCGAATAGCTAAAATTCTTTCGATACTATATTTATCGTCTGACCATTGTTGAAAATTTGAACTGAAGCTGGTGTGTTAATATTTGAATTAACTCATGTCATAGAACTAATCATATTCGTCGGGAGTCTGTATTTGAATAACGATTGAACTCCCGAGGATTATCTTTTGACCTGGAATTTTTCTTGAGTCTTATTTCGGTAAAATTATCGATGCGTTGACTGGCGCCGACTTTCATTGTGACATAAACACAGTTTATACTCATGCGTTAACTGAAGTCTATACAGTTTAAGCTCTTAAGGTGTTGGAGCATGGAGAATCAGTTTATACTCATATACTCATCGGAGTTTTAGCAATCAGTTTAACCTCATATACCCGTTGGAGGTTCAAGGAGATGCAGTTTATACTCGTATACTCATTGGAGTGTAAATACGGGCCTCGAATACATCAAAAACAAGCAAAAAATACCACGAAAACTGCTACAGGGGCCCTATATGTGAGTCGCGTCAATATGACCTGCATGTGTGCGAGTCACATCGAGGTGACTCGCACGTGTGCGAGTCACCTAGAGGTCAATCGCATAGGGTCGGCCCTAGGATTAGTCCTTAGGATCTTTAAATCCCCAAAATCCCGATTTTCTTCCTTATCTTTTTTTTCTATCTTCTTTCTCAAGAATTCTTCTCACCTAAGAACTCTTAAACCCCTCAATCTCTTCCTTCTTAAATCTCTCCTTCAACTTCATAATTTCGAACGGCGAACTCCACCTTGAGATCTAGGGTTTCAAACTCAGCCTCTCGGATCCGAGTTTCTCATTGTGATTCGCCAATCTCCAAACCAAGTTCTTGGTAGGATTTCAGGTAAGGTCTAAGCTCTATGCTCTTAAGTTTGGTTGCCTCCTTCAAATTCGATTTGATTTTACCCTAACTTCTGCAATTCCTTGCTAGGGTCTTAATTCATTTCCTCTCCTTGACTTCAATGTTGTATGATTCAGAGTTACTTCATCAAGACTTAGCCTTTCATCACAAGTTCATGTTAACTCAGGCAAACCCGTGCATCCTTTTCTAATTTTTTGTATGGTAATTGAATTCGGTTGTGTGTGTGGACTGGACCAAACCTTTGAGATATTTGGCCGTGGATACCCTCGGTTGAGAGCTTAAGTCATTGCCTAGGTATTGGTTAAAACCCAACATTTAATTCTTGAAATAGAAAACCTAAAACCCTTGGCCTATAAGTTGGTTGAAAACTGAGCTCATTGCCTTAGTCTTGTATATTTAATACCCCTTGCTTGGTTTCGATTACTTGATTTTGACATTCAGGATGAATTGAAGCTTGACTTATATTCATGTGAAAACCAAGCCTAATTGAGGCCTTTGAATAATGACCAACTTGGATTGTAACTCCTCGGCTTAAATTTGATTAACGATTGAAGTTTGAATTTGATTTCATGTAAAAATCGAACTTGCTGATATGAACTTGATTTACACTCTTATATTTTGACTTTGGGTGTTCCAATTAATAACCGAGGTTGTATGTTTAGTTGTATGTACCTAAACTTTGCTTTACCCAAAATTTGTAGCTTGGCTTGCGATGATGTTTGAAGCTTCAACTAGCCTTTGTTGGGAATTAAACTTAGGATAGTTTGTAGGTTTAATCAGACCTTCAACTGAAAAATCCTATATTTATAGAATTTTAGCTAAATTTTACAATTTCCCTTCTAATTTCTGATTTATGTACATTGATTCTCGATATAATTGAACCGCTGACTTCCATTGCAGATTAGCTATGTCGCCGAAGAGATTGCACATTCCAAAGGGTCAATCGGCTACTCGGCCACCTGAGAGAGAGCCTTCATCATACGAGGGTAAGTTTTTGCATATTTTACTCTTGAATTTAAGATTAATATATTGCATATTGTATCCTAGTTTACTCTCCTTTGTAAGGCATTTGGGAACAGCTGACATCCACCTTTGTGAGGGTCGACGCTTAAAAGATATGTTTTGCTCGGTTAAAACACATCTTAAAGCAACAAGGGGCGATTTCATGCTGTATCGCATTTTGTAGGATGGGGTATATTGTCGCTTTATTTGCGTGACAATGTACATTGTCCTCCGTGTGCGTAATATAGTTAAAATCATCTTTCAAACTACGGGACAATGACTCTATCTCACGAATTCGTGAGATAAGTTCAACGCCTCGTATTGCCTTAGAATATTCTTGTATTCATGTCTAATAAATACACATCATTTATTTTAGTTGAATTCCCTCTAGAGGTGTTCTCCTCTCGCACGGTGGACGGCCACCACGGTGAGGTTTATGCCTCTTTTGATGACCCAAGGCTCATCACGACTGTAGGCGTATAAAATTGCCTATAGGTCCCTTAGCATGGCTCGGCATGATGATTCGACAAATCAACGGACGTTCGAGCGACGAGGCGATGAGGCACGCAAGCAACGGAATACGTTCGCGTGTGGAACCAATCCAACGGTTCAGAAAGTTAACGAGTCGTCCAACAACAAAACGGACTTGAACTCAAACAACGAGGCGGATTTACTGCCAAATGAAGACTCGGGCTATCAAATCAAGACCCGAACAAATCAAACGAACAACCGAATCACGGACATAACCGAAAGACGGGAAAACAACGAAACGGAACACACCCGGGAGACTCGGCCCAAACCGAACCAACCCGGGGTGGCTCGGCCCAAGCCGAGCCACCTCAGGGTGGCTCGGCATGAGCCGAGCCACCCTGAGGTGGCCCGACTCCCCCCCCCCTCTCTCTTGTGCACAAATGCACAGTTCAGAGAGGCTATAAATAGGGGGGGTGGTTGTTCATTGGAGAGGACTTTTTTCTGAACTTCTGAAGAGCCGAAACTCTGCCGGATTGTCACCTCAACTCGGATTTGTGAAGGCTTGGAGACTTGGACCCTTGGATTCAGTTCTTGGAGAGCACCCGCAACAAACAAGGTAGGAGTTCGAAGAGGCTAATCCTCAGATCTACGTTGTTCTACTCCGGATCTAAGCTTGGTTCTTAGATCCCGAGATTCGAGCGGTCGTTTCCTTGGTGAAACGATCCCTCCCGGCTATTATCTCCTTGGTGGGATAATACCCGTTATACCGCGTAGATTTGTTTGGATCGAGATTGCACGGTGGTCCACGGTAATCAACCCCGGCACAGGCAAACAACCCACAAAGCGAGTGACCGCAAAACAGGAGCTCACGATCTGTTCGTTAAATAAGGAAAGTTGTAATTTTTCTTTATTTGTTTTGAATTTCGTTGTAACCGGCTCTTATAAAAAGACCGGATCTTTGTAAACGCAAAAAGTTGTTAACATTGAGTGCAATGAGTTCGTCAATGAAGAAGAAGTTGATTTTTCCCGCGAACAATCTGGCGACCACAGTGGGAGCCACCGATCTCGCTGCCGAGATCGGAGTGTCGCAGCCGCGGATCTCGATCCCGGTCGTGGAGGAGGTCGAGTATGAATTCGAACAGTAGAAGTACGAGGAGTACGTGTCCTCGTCCGGATCTACCTCCTCCCCCAAGTCCAAGAAGTTTCAGAAGTTCTCCTCCAGGAGAAAAGTCCGTTGGTGTGATGAAGTTGAAGCCACCAACGACGACCTCACCCCAATCGACGCCGAAGCTGCGTTGAGTGAGGCCCTACCGACCTCAAAGAAGGTCAAATCTGCCATTGAAGGCGTGGTGACTCTCTCTAAGAGAGCCCGCCAGAGGCAGCGTCAACGCCTCGCGAAGCAATTCGCCAAGACCATGGAGTCCGTTGACGGGGTCCGCTATCATGCGGATCTGAAGAATAAACGAGGCAAACAGCCTCAACAGCAAATGAAGGGTGGTTCTTCCAAACCATCGACTATGGAGTGGGTCCGTATCAAACGGAATCGCTCGACATTGGAGGAACGCATCCGCAAACGGCGCGCATTATCGGCGCAAGCACGGGCCAAAGCTGAAGAAGCCCGTCGGAAGCTGCAGAAGGAGGTGGTCAAAAAGCCGCCACCAACTCGCAAGGTTTGGAGGCCAAAGTCTGAAGCAACGGTTCAGACCAAGGAGCGACAACCACAGCCTCCGAAGATTCAACACCCGGCAAATCAATCCAAACAGCCGGTAATTTCTGCAACTGCTCAGGGAGATCCCGCAGGGCCATCCCAGAAGAGAAAGTCTGTTTTGGAGCGCCTCGGCCCACTTCCGAAGGAACGAGGTAAAGCTCCAGTCCAAGAACGCTTGGGGCCAATGAAGAAGTCCCAAACAATGCAACATGCTGGGGGTCGCTGCAACCCTCAACACTTGGAGAAAATTGTGGCACCCAAGCGCACAACTTTGCGCATCGAAGTGCAAGAGCCCGCTGAAGATTCACGCCCACAAAGGCGAGTTTCAAGGCGTGTGACTCTGGATGGTCCGAAGAAGACAATTCATCCTCAGAAGGAAATGTTGTCATCTGATGATGACAATGCTATACCTGAGAGATCGTGCCAACACACGATAGGTTGCTCAGACCTTCAAACGGACGAGCTGTACTATCGTGCCGGGGGTACGAGTAAATCCAGAAAAAGGAGCCCTCGAAGGTTCGAGACTCAGTGTCCTTGCTCGAAGCTCATTCGGGCGGTATTGTCGGAATGCAACTGTGTCAAGACAGTTCCCGAGAGAGTTTCTGTGTTCGAGAGACTCAGCAATGGAACGCCAAAACCAAGACATAGGCGTTTCCAACGAAGAAGGAAGATGGTCGAAGATGGTGAGCATTCAAGGGTCACCGCAAATATAACCAGCACAGGAACATCGGCTCAGGATAACCCCGAGGCGGTTCCAGAAATACCCCGATGTGTAACTCGTCTACAATCCGGGGCTATCATTCGCGTGACGTATGGTAGAGTCCGAACAAGAGTACCTTCGGGAGATGAAGAATCAGATGCCGGCTCAGTAGTGGCGTCTGATAATACAGTGTCCAGTGAAGGACAACCCCGCGAGGCGTTTATGATAAGCGCGGAGCAAGTGGCCAAGATGCTTGAAGATGCCATGGCCAAACAACAGGAGACCTTTAGGTTCGAAATGCAAATGGCTATGCAGAACATGAGAGAGATGCATGACCAACAGCTTCAAGCATTGAGGAACCAACAAGGTGAACCAAGTCGTCCCAACCAGAACAACCTTGAAGATGAGGACACAAATGAGGTTCGCAATGCTAACAACCCTCCCATCAACCCAGGGGGTGGTAACGAGAACGCCAGTGAAGACGCAGGTGAAAGCCTAAAGATCAAAAATCTCGAGAGCAAAATCAATACGTTGATTTCCGCTCAAGAGACAAAAAAGACGGGTATTCCTTATTCGTACCCAAGAGAGTGGGAATCAATCCCATATCCGGCAAAGTTTAGTCTAATTAACTTTACGCCGTTTAATGGGATGGGTTCACCTACTCAGCATTTGATTTATTTCAAATCGCACTTGGGAGTCATCTCTGGTAATGAGACTCTGATGGTGCGGTCATTCGTCGGCACTCTTCGCGGAGCTGCCTTCGATTGGTATCGTCGCCTCAAGCCAGGAAGCATAAACAGCTGGGACGACATGGAGACTAAGTTCCTCACGAACTTCTTCGACGACGACACCGAAATATCTATCGGATCGTTGCTCGATGAGAAGCAGAAAGACGGGGAGCTAGTCGACACCTTCGTCAAGAGGTTCCGCAACAAGGCGATGAATTGTCGGGACCCAATCACCGAGGAATTCATCCTCCAGACCTACCACAACAACCTTTCGCTGGATGTGTTGGAAGCAATGGGCACCGCACCATCCAAGACCTGGAAGGATTTGAAAGTCCGAGGAGAGCAAGCTGAGCAATTCCTCAGAAGAAAGAAGGTGGAAAGAGGCCAACCGGCTACTAATCCTCCGAAGCAGAACTTCAACCAGAAAGGGAAAGGTAAAGCTCATGTTAATGCTGTTGATGCTAACCAGACATTTCAATTGCAACATCAGCAACAGCAGCAGCAGCGAGTGCCACAACAATCGCAGCCGCATTGGCAGCAACGGTCTCAGAAGCAAAAGTCTTCGGAGCCGAGGTTTCCCAAAGTCTACTCCTTCAAGGATGATGAAGTCCCCGGCATCTTCAAGTACTTGTTGGAGAACAACAAAATCCAGTTGCCGGCGATCGTGGATCATGAAGGAGCCACTAAGGTGACGGACCCGAAGTACTGCGCGTACCACAGAGCGGTCCACCACCCAACGAAGTCTTGCTACCACCTCAAGGACAAGATCCAAGCGTTGATCGATGTAGGGGTCATAACTCCAAAACCGGCCAAGAATGTGGGAGCAAATGCGGTGTCAATCAGCTTCGGATCAGTGCCTACAACTTGGTTTGAGCTGAAACGCGTCACCAAAGTCGGGATGAAGACGGTGAATGACGACCCGCACGGACAACGCCAAAAGGGACTTGTGCCACACACGGCCCAGAACGGCGAAATCCTTTGGGTTCACCCCGACCTGATCGAGGATGAACAATGGGCCGGATCGTCATCAAAGAAGAAGTCCAAAGGGAAAGGCAAGTCTTGTTACGGAGTTTCTGCCATCCCGGGTGAAGACGATGAAACGATCACCGCTTTTCCGTTGTCCGACGAGGAACAGGAGGTCTTTGCGACCCGGAGTAGAAACGAATACCACTTCAAATATCCATCTCCTGGGACTCAAATAGCTGAACAGGGGGTGACAAAACGGGGACCAGCCAAGACTCTCACAGAGCTGGGGGTGATTACAGTTCCCAAACCGGTTGAAGATACTCGACGACAGCCGGTTGACAAACAGAAAGAAAAGGGGCCCGAGGAGGTTCAGAATCCGAAGCAGTCTCGTTTCAGTCGTCCGATTGGAAAGGATAAACCGGAGAGTTCAAAAAATCTGCGTGCCTTCAATATCATGGCTCAGCTAGCCAATATTCCAGCGCGGATAACGCTGTACGAGTTGCTCCGATTGTCCAAGGAAACTAGAGAAGCCTTGCAAGAAGCCTTGGCCGATTCGGAGGCATTCCTCACCAGGATCAAACCAGCTCCCGAAGAACTGGAAATGTTAGCCTAATAGTGTAATGTGGCGGCCAAGAATCTTCCCTGCATCACCTTCACCAAAGAGGACATGCAGACGAAGAATTCAAATCATGATCGGCCCTTGTACTTTGTCGGGTACATTGGCTCCAGTGAGGTCAACCGAATCCAAGTGGATCCGGGTTCCGCTGTGAGTATTATGCCACTTCGCCTAATGCACAGCCTTAGCATTCCAGTTAGCAAGTTGGCATCTACGGGCACAGTCATTTACGGATTCAACACCAGCGGGTCAAGACCTTTGGGGAAAATCCGGATAAAGTGCCAGATGGGCGATCTGAAAACGGAGGTCACGTGCTACGTGATTGATGCTGAGACATCCTATAACTTACTATTGGGTCGGCCTTGGATCCATAGTAATGTTATAGTTCCCTCCACCTTACATCAGTGTCTGAAATATGTCGACACTGATGGAAGGGTTAGGACGGTGGTCGCGGATAAGCAACCATTTAAAGGGTATGAGAATTACTTCACAGATTCTCTCCTTTATGGTAATGAATCCGATACGGAACCATCGATCCTGGGCACGGACAGCGGAGAAGAAGCTGATTCCGAGGCCGGATTCGATTACAATGGTGGTTTTGTTCTAAATGACATTATACCCTTTGTAATCAATCTCGACGACGAACAGTCGTCAGATGGCGGTTGTAACTGGCAACTTGCCGATATTGAAATAAATCGTGATTTAGAGTATTCCTTGTCTCTTGATGATGCGATAAAGGGATTATACGATAATCCCGAGTTATGTATGCCGCTCCGATCTTCTTATGTAACGAAGAAGCGTCCCCAGCATTCTTTCGAAACAACTCGGATTATTCCTGCCAAAACAGGAGGACAAAAAGAAGTGATCTACGGTAAAGGAGAAAGTCTTCCGTTGCCAGATCATTTCCTAAGAGAAGATGAAGACGATGACAAATCTGGTCTGCACTTATCTAAGTATAGTCCGGAAGCGCGTACACTCATGGAAAAACAAGGGTACGACTTTACACTCGGAGAAGGTTTATACTTCGATCGAAGTTCTCGTGTCCCAGTCAAAGCGGCGTATGTACCAAAAGGGAAACCAGATAATTATTACCATTACAAGAGAGGCCTAGGCTATGTTTCATCGGAAAACGAATGTGGCTGGCAAATCATTGATCACATTGCTAACAAAGCTAAGGATGGGTATTTGTCAGATTCTTCAGCTGAGGATTCCGACACAAGTTTGGGAGAAATGTTCAAGACCTTGATGTCAAACATGACCACAGCGGATCCATCTACGATGGAGGATGATGATCAAATGCCAACATGGGAGGACCCATGGGTTCATCACTTAAACATGCAGTATGGTGATAAGTTCGAGCAAAGAGAGCCACCCACCGAAGACGAAGTAGTCCAAATTAATATGGGTGATGAGGCCAATCCAAAGCCCATATTCATCAGTGGTAGTCTCCCCTCAGATGAGAAGGAAGAGTTAATTGCCTTGATCAGAGAGTACATTGATGTCTTCGCCTGGAACTATGAAGACATGCCAGGGCTTGACCCCAATGTGGCAATGCACCACCTCGACATCAAGCCGGATGCCAAACCTGTCAAGCAACAGCAAAGAGGGTTTCGTCCGTAGATTATGGAAGCCATCGAGGAAGAAGTTAAGAAGTTGATCGACTCAGGATTTATCCGAGAGGAACAACATCCAGACTGGTTAGCCAACATCGTTCCCGTCATGAAGAAAAATGGCAAGATCAGGATTTGCATCGACTTCAGGAACTTGAATGAAGCGTGTCCGAAAGACGATTTCCCTCTCCCAATCACGGATGTCATTATCGACAATACATGCGGATTCAAAAGAATGTCTTTCATGGACGGCTTTTCGGGGTATAATCAAATCAAGATGCACCCAGACGATGAGAAACATACAGCATTCAGAACGCCCCTTGGTATCTTCTGCTATACGGTGATGCCTTTCGGTCTGAAGAATGCGGGTGCCACATACCAACGAGCGATGACTAATATTTTCCAGAAGCACCTCAGGAAAACTGTTGAATGCTACGTTGATGATTTGGTGGTAAAAAGCCGCAACAAAGAAGATCACGTCAAAGACTTGAGAACGATGTTTAATCTCATGCGGAGTCATCAATTAAAGATGAATCCCACAAAATCCTTCCTCGGAATGTCCAGCGGAAAATTCCTTGGATTCGTCGTCACCACTAAGGGTATACACATTGACCCAGACAAGGTAAAAGCGATAAATGAATTGCAACCCCTGAGAAATCTAAGAGAACTCAGAGGATTGCAAGGGCGTTTAGCTTACATCAGGCGGTTCATCTCGAATCTTTCCGGGAAGTGCCAACAATTTTCTAAGCTAAACAAGAAGGGCGTGTCATTTATTTGGGACGACACCTACCAAAAAGCATTCGAAGATATCAAGGCATATCTGATGAATCCTCCTGTTCTTGTTGCACCAAAATCAGGTAAACCGTTCTTGATTTACATCAAGGCGATGAACCATTCGATAAGTGCTTTATTAGCATAAGACGATGATAATGGTCACGAACAGGCAGTCTATTATCTAAGTCGGACCTTGATAGGCGCCGAGTCTCGATACCCGATGATCGAGAAAGAATGTCTCGCATTGGTGTTTGCGGTACAGAAGATGCGACATTACTTAGTTGGCCAGACGATTTACGTCATCGCTAATGTTAATCTGGTACGGGTATTCATGACTCAACCAGGTTCGATGAATTGGCGGTTGGCAAAGTGGGCCCTCCTCTTGTCCCAGTATGATTTGCACTTCAAACAGCAGAAGTCAGTCAAAGGACAAGCGATTTGTGATCTTTTGGCGGCAAGTCCGACAACAGATACAGTTGAGGTATATGATGATTTACCAGATAAAACCCACGAGGTTAATACCACATCACACCAACAAGTATGGCAGTTATACTTTGATGGTGCTTCGAGAGCAGTTAATAAGGCAGTAACCCCTGGATGTCCTAAGGTCACTTCCGGAGTTGGAGTGGTCTTAGTTTCCCCAGGGAAGCACGTGATGCCCCGAGCTTATTCGCTGACGAATCCATGTTCCAATAACGTAGCCGAGTACAACGCGCTCATTATTGGACTCAGTTTCGCCAAAGAGCTGGGGGTCGAGTATCTCGAAGCTTTTGGGGACTCTCAATTGATAGTCAACCAAGTTCGTGGAGAGTATGAAGTCAGGAACCCAGATCTGATTCCGTACCACCAGGAGGCCGTTAGAATGGCAGATTCTTTTGAAGAATTCTACATCGAATACATCCCACGTCTCCAGAACACTTATGCGGATGCACTGGCAGCACTAGCAGTATCACTCGCGCAGCCGCCCGAAACTGAACTGCTAGTCACGGTGAGATCACACCAACTCTGCATACCCATATACGATATGGAGGTTGAAGAGGAGGATGATAGAAATGGAAAAGCCAAAGAGGTGAACTCAACCCAAATCGGGTCTGAGTCCTGAGATTGGCGCTTTCCCATCATTAACTACGTCCAGTATGGCATTCTGCCGGAGGATGTAAAGGAAAAAGAATCTATTCGCCGAAGAGCGCCACGATTCTTCTATAATACCGAGACCCGTACGTTATATCACCGGGGGTATGACGATTTGCTTCTCCGATATCTTTCGAACGAAGAAGCAAAAGAAGTTCTCAAGGAAGCACACGAAGGAGAATGCGGTGCGCATCAGCCTGGTCCCAAGTTGTATGATCGAATCAGAAGAATGGGATATTTCTGGCTAACAATGGTTCGTGACGCGATCGAGTACGCCCGAGAATGTCACGCTTGCCAAGTGCATGCAAATTATATGCACCAACCTCCGGAGCGATTACACACATCAACCACGTCTTGGCCATTCGAGACATGGGGTATGGATATTGTCGGTCCTATCTTTCCTCCTTCAGTTAAAGGTGATCGATTTATCCTCGCAATCACCGACTACTTTTCAAAGTGGGCTGAAGCCATTCCGCTTAAAGAAGTGAAGACGAACAACGTCATCAACTTCATCAAGCATTATGTTATATACCGACACGGCGTGCCGAGACGGATCATTCATGACAACGGTCCGTAATTCATAAGCAACGCTTTTATCAGGTTCTGTGACAAGTTCAAGATTCAAGATGTTTCGTCAACAGCTTATTATCCCGCTGCGAACGGATTAGCTGAGGCTTTCAACAAGACGATCATCAAGATCCTATCAAAGCTTGTGAAGACCAATAAGCGAGATTGGGACGATAAACTCGGCGAAGCGCTCTGGGCTTATCGCACCACCATACGTACACCTACGGGAGCCACTCCATATTCTCTGGTGTACGGATGTGAAGCTGTGCTACCGTTAGAGATTCAAATCCCCTCCCTTCGGATCGCTCTCGCAACTGAGATGACGACCGAAGAGCAGCATCAAAAACGTCTTGAGGAACTCGAAAGGCTGGATGAAAAGCGCTTGGAAGCTCAAAAACACATCGAGTTCTACCAGGCTAGGATATCCAGGGCTTTTGACAAAAGGGTTCGCCAAAGAAGCTTCAAGGAAGGAGATCTGGTCCTCGCTGCTCGCCGACCAATAATCCTCACCTCTAAGAAGAAAGGTAAATTCGAACCTAAGTGGGAAGGACCGTTTGTAATAGACACAGTCTATTCAAACGGCGCTTACCGCTTAATTTCTTTAGAGGGCATCAGGCAATTAATGCCAATAAATGGGAAGTTTTTGAAAAAGTACTATCCCTAGTACATTCAGGACAACTCATTTATCGGGAAGTTCCTTGAAGAATATTATACTTAATATTCCGGAGGATAACCCAAGTTCATTTTCATCACCATAATCCCTCATTGATCAATTTCAATTGACAGTGAGTCCACCAAAGAGGTCCACTCTTTATTTGGAGTCCCCTTTCGATAAACGAAAGAACTCCCTTTCCTTTCTCTTTGGTTAAACCTTCTCATGGTTATAACCGAAGTAGAAATTTCACTTCGATAAACGAAGAACTCATATTTCGATCAGATAACCAATCCTATAAAAGGTAAGTTTATCTAGATCTTCCGGATTCTCGGAGTGGAGATCCCACTTCTAGTTTCCTTCTTGCACTGGAAATAGAATATAAAATTCTTTCTTTTCAGAAACAAGGAATAGAATATAAAATTCTTCCTTCCTTGTTCAGGGAATAGAATATAAAATTCTTCCTTCCCACGCCAACTCCTTTTCCAAAATTTATAAAATTAGGATTCATCCTAGGAAGTTTATCCCGAATCCTAAGCAGGGATAAGTCTGTGCCTAACACGCGCTGCCGGTTTAGTCTTTTTCCGATTGAAAAAGACACCAGAGTTCGATTCTAGGGTATTTTATCCTGAAACCTAAGTAAGGATAAGTCCGCGCCTAACACGCGCGGCCGGTTAGTTCTTAGCCGTTGGAAAGAACACTCGTCCACATATTCAACATTGTGGCAGGTTGTTATTAATAACACCGAAATCCATGCCTCACACGCATGGGGAATTTTATCCTGAACCCTAAGAAAGGATATGTCGACGCCTAACACGCGTCGCCGGTTTGGTCTTTATCCGTAGAAAAAGACACCGGAGTCTGACTCTGGGGTATGTTATCCCGAAACCTAAGTAGGGAAAAGCCAACGTCTAATACACGTTGTTGGGTAGCCTATTCCCATAACAATGGTGAAGTCTACATATTCGAAGTTGTAGCATAAAGCCTAAGGGAGTTCATTCCTTTAGCATAACGTCACATGCGGAATGGATTAAGATAATCTGCATGTAAGCCCGACTCAAACGGTAGTCGGTAAGAGCACATCAAATCCGTTAAAGGCTGAGGATTTGCCAAAAATCCTAAGTCAACGTCTCATACACGTTGCTGTTTAGTCTTTTCACAGGAGAAAGACGAGGTCTACGTATTCAATATCGTAGCACTAAAAGAGTTAACTCTTTTAGCTTAACGTCACGTGCGGAACGGATTTAGACAATCCGCATGCTAGCCCGACTCAAACGGTAGTCGGTAAAGGCTAATCAAATCCGTTAGAGGCTGGGGGTTGGCCAAAAATCCTAAAGCCAACACCTCACACGTGTCGCCGGGTAGCCTATTCCCGTAACAATGGCGAAGTCTATGTATTCGACATCATAGCACAAAGTCTCAGAGAATTCAATCTCTGAGCACAACGTTACATGCGAACGAATTTAAACAATTCGCATGCTAGCCCGACTCAAATGGTAGTCGGTAAAGGCTCATCAAACCCGTTGATGGCTGAGGGTTTGCCAAAAATCCTATGAGTATTATGGTTAACATTTGAAACGGAATGACGAATCATAATAAAAATAAAGATGAAAACCAGTGTCACTGAAAGAGTCAAAAGTCAAAGTACACAGCAAACAAAATCATACATCAAGCCCGTGGCTAAAAATCTACTGGCTGAGCTTAGACAGCTTATCATCATAAGCTTGACTAAGCTCAGCTCTAATGGACTCCTCGGTAGCGGCAGAGGTCTTCGCAGCAGTCTCCTCTGTCTCAACCAGCTCCTGCTTTAAGGATGTCATCTCGTCAGATAAAGCAGTGTAGGTCTGTTGGTCCTGTGCTCTCGTCATCTAAAGAATGCTCAAAGTCTCCTTTTCTTCGCGGAGTTCTCTTTCAAGACGGTCTATCTTGGTTTCACAAGAGATAAGAGAAGAATCGAGCTCGGCAAGTGAAGATAATCTAGTAGCAAGGCCGGTTTCAACTCGATCCACTCAGTCTCGCCGCACCTGAACCTCAAAACTAGCAAGAATCTGAGTCTCGCGCTGTGACAGTAAACGGGTCTCTAGCTCAGCAACGATAAATGAAGAGGTGCCGGTATCTCGAAGCTCACGAAACATCTGAAGCTCATGCTCTAGGCAGCCGAGATCGTCAACTATAGCCTTCGCCAAGTCTGGATATCCTGCTTCCCTTATCAAGTTGATTCTGGAATTAAGGAGAGGTTTAAACTGGTGAAGTGAAAGTCCACCGTGGAAGAGCTTGCCGATCATAGCATTCACAAAGGAGAAGAAGGAGCGAACTTCTATGCAGATGATGACCTTGTCAGGATCGTCGTCAGATAACAACTCCTTCACTAAGACATGAAGACGAGAAGAACGCCCTACACAAAAAAGGGAGAAGTCCGTCAAAAGTCTTAATAAGAAAAAGGAATAGCACTCTTCAATGAGTTGACTTATACCTTCTTCCCCTTGAGCCGCTGGGGGTAGTGGAGGTGTAACGGCTGTAGGTGCATCAACTGGTGTAGTTGGTCTCACAGCCGGCTCAATAGGGTCTTTCTCAAGAAAAGCTCCTGCCAGATTCAAAACAGAATTCGCAGAGGCGTTACATTATAGTTGCATTAGTCAAGATTGGCTAGTCCTATAATCAACTCAGAAAGAGGCACATACCTTCAAAGGAACTATCCTCGGGATTTTCAGCGAAGGCGGGCTCAGAAAACATATCCCCAGGTAACTGGTCATCGATCTGAGAAGAGCTATATATGTAGTGCATCATAGGAGTGTCCGCAAACAAGCTTCCCTCGTCAAAATCATCAACGGAGAAATCTGACATAAAAGAATATAAGTGCCAAAGAAGAATGAAGAGACTACAACTAATGGAAATGAGTTACCTCTCACGGGTACATCAACCTCTTCATTTCCAGGATTCGCCTCCTGCAAATTATCTGAAGGAGCAAGAAGTAGAGGATAGTTAGAGGATACACAAATTCATTTGTGTATTATCTAAAGAAATACAGTGTCAGTGTTAGATGTACCTGGATTCACGGAATCGGGTCCTACATTGATCTCCTCTCTAATGTCAGCAACTCCTGTAGGCCTCTCTACATGAGGTAGTGGGTCAGACTCATCGGGAGATACGGGAATGGGATCGGGACTCATCTCATTCTCCCCATGCACTCCTATATAGAGATGGAAAAGCATAAGGCAATGTGCTGAATAACCAAGGGAATGGTTTTCAGGATAGATGTTACCTCCGTCACTAGCAGGATCTCCACCAGCCAGATCCATGTCAGATGCTCGTGAAGCTACACGAGGTTTGCGGGCCAATCTCTTCCGCCTAGCAATGGGGATCGAAGGTCTCGCCTGGGGAGGAGGACGGAACTCTTCATCCTGATCAACTGTGGTCCCTGAAACATTAAACCATAGTCAGTTTCAATACTTCTGGAAGATAGAAGGAAAAGATGAATTGCAAACCTCGCTCGGAAAAGTCATCGTAATCTTCGGGATCCCCGCCTGAAGCCTCGTCTGTGGAATGGAATGTCCTCTGGCCCTCTTCATCAATCCGGTGAGTCTTGTTCCGCGTCCTCTGTGCCCGAGCGTTCTCCCGAATCCTAAGGGAATCGAGCTGAGAAGCCTCCTCAGCCTCTATCTCTGCAATCGGCTTCACGGGGACAGTCTTGTTAGCTGCTAGTAACCACTTGCAGCTCAAGAAAGTGAGGTTCAACTCCCGATCAATATTCAGGAGACTGAACTTAGTACCAGTACAGCCAGTCACGGTCCACAACCATGCACGGAGACCGTCTACCAAACCACTATGGGTCCGAAACTGCTGACGAGGATTCCCGATGTAGAGCTGATCATAGCCAAACTGGCGAGCGAATCGGCAGGGTAGATATGGCTCTATGAAGCACTGATCCCTCACCCGAAAAGTCAGATAGCCAGGCCTAATGTTCACCAGCCAATTGAAGCAGCCAATGTCTAAGTGAGTCCGATACTCTCTCGGCCTCTCATCATCCCCTTTTGTGTTCTGACACGTGCACGGGCACAGGTTCGAATGGCTATAAATAGGAGAGGTGGTTCATTTGTTCAAAGGTTGGATTTTGGAGGAGGCGAAGCCCTGCTGGATTGAAGACTCAGATCTAAAAAAGATCTCAACTTTGAAGGCATGAAGGCTTGGACTTCCAGATCCGGTGCCCGGCGATCGTCAACGTCAAATAAGGCAGGAGTTCGAGGGAATCGGATCTGAGATCTACACGATCACACTCCGGATCTAAGCTTGGTTCTTAGATCCCGAGCATCGAGCGGTTGTTTCCTTGGTGAAACAATCCCTCCCGGCTATTATTCCCTTGGTGGAATAGTACCCGTCATATCGTGTAGATCCGACCAGATCGAGATCACGCGGTGGTCCACGGCAAACAACCCCGGCGCAGGCAAAGAACCCACAAAGCGAGTGACCGCATAACAGGAGCTCGCGATTCGTTCGGTAAACAAGGATAAAATTTGTAATCTTTCTTTTTCTTATTTTTGATTTTCATTGTAACCGGATCTTATAAAAAGACCGGATTTTTGTAACCGATAAACAGTTATTGAGATGGCAATGATATCAATGAAGAAAGACACGAATTTTCCCGCGAACAGTCTGGTGACCACAGTGGGAGCCACCGATCTCGCCGACGAGATCGTTGCGTCGCAGCCGCGGATCCTGATCCCGGTCGTGGAGGAGGTCGAGTACAAGTTCGACCAGCAAAAGTTCGAGGAGTATGTATCCTCGTCCGGATCAACCTCCCCCCGCAAGTCTAAGAAGTTCTCCCCCAGGAGAAAAATTCATTGGTACGAAGATGTTGAAGACACCAACGAAGATCTCGCCCCGCTGAATGCCGAAGTCGCATTGGGTGAGATCCCTCCAATTTCCAACCAGGTCGGATCTACTCTGGCCAACCCTTCTACCGCAGAGGGCGTAGCGACTCTCTCGAAGAGAGCCCGCCAAAGGCAACGGCAACGCCTTGCGAAACAATTCGCAAAGGCCATAGAATCTGTTGACGGAGTTCGCTACAAGGCGGATCTGAAGAGCAAAAGAGGCAAACAGCCTCAACAGCAGATGAATGGCGCCTCCTCCAAGCTGCCGACGGACGAATGGATCCACGTCAAACGGAACCGATCAACGCTGGAGGAGCGCATTCGCAAGCACCGCGCACTATCAGCGCAGGCACGGGCTCAAATTGAAGAAGCCCGTAGAAGGCTGCAGAAGGAGGTGGCAAAGAAACCGCCCCCAACCCACCAAATATGGAAGCCGAAGTCTGAAACCGCAACTCAGGCTAAGGAACAATCAATACAGCCTTCAAAACGAGTTCAACCTCCCGAACCATCCCGAAGAAGGAGGTCAATCTTGGAGCGCCTCGGTCCAATTCCCGATGAGCGCGGCAAAGTTCATGAACGTTTGGGCCCGATGAAGAAGCCCCGAACGACTCAACATGCTGGGGGTCGCTATCACTCTCAGCATGACGAGGAGTTCAAGGCTGCTGCGCGCGTCAATTTGCGCATCGAGGTTCGGGAGCCCGTTGAGAATTCACGCCCACAAAGGCACGTTTCAAGACGCATAACTCTCGAAAGCCCAAAGAAGGCAATTCGCCCCTAGAAAGAAACATTGTCGTCCGATGACGATAACGTTATACCTGGGAAATCGTGCCAACACGCGATAGGTTGCTCCGACTTTCATACGGACGAGCTGTACTATAGTGCTGGGGGTACGAACAGAGCCAGAAAGAGAAGTCCTCGTAGGCTCGAGACTCAGTGCCCCTGTTCCAAACTCATTCGGGCAGTATTGTCTCAGTGTAATTGCACTAAGACGGTCCCCGAAAGAGTCTCGGTGTTCGAAAGGCTCAGCACTGAGACGCCAAAGTCAAGGCCTAGACGTTTCCGATGAAGGAGAGCGTTGGTTGAAGACGGAGAATGCCCGAGGGTCACCGCTAATATGAACAACAAGGGGACATTGGCACGGGATGATCTCGAGTCAATTCTGAAAGCATCCCGGCGTCTAACCCGTTTGCAGTCTGGAGCCATCTCACGAAGAACGTATGGGAGGGTTCGGATAAGATTACCTTCAGAAGATGAAGAGTCGGATGCTTGCTCTGCGGTTGCGTCTGACAACACTGTATCCAGTGAAGGAGAACCCCGCGAGTCGTTCATGATAAGCGCGGAACAAGTGGCCAAGATGCTTGAAGAAGCCATGGCCAAACAACAGGAGACCTTCAGGCTCGAGATGCAGATGGCCATGCAGACCATGAGGGAGATGCATGAGCAGCAAATCCAGGCACTGAGGAACCAGCAAGGCGAACCAAGCCACCGTAATCAGGTTGTTCAAGAAGTTGAGCATACGGATACGGATGAAACTCGCAATGCCGATGACCCTCCCATCAACGCAGGGGGTGGTGATGAGGATGCCAACGAAGATACAAGTGAAAACTTGAAGATCAAAAGCCTCGAGAGCAAAATCAATACCTTGATGTCCGCTCAAGAGGTGAAGAAAACGTCATTCCTTGTCCATATCCAAGGGAGTGGGAGTCAATCCCCTATCCGGCGAAGTTTAGTCTGATCAACTTCACGCCGTTCGATGGGAAAGGTTCCCCCACTCAGCATTTGATTTATTTCAAATCGCACCTGGGTATTATCTCCGGCAATGAGCCTCTGATGGTGCGGTCATTCGTTGGCACTCTTCGTGGAGCCGCCTTCGATTGGTACCGCCGCCTCAAGCCAGGTAGCGTGAGCAGCTGGGACGATATGGAGACCATGTTCCTCACCAACTTCTTCGACGACGACACCGAGATATCCATCGGAACGTTGCTCGACGAGAAACAAAAGGACGGGGAGTTAGTCGAAACCTTCGTCAAAAGGTTCCGGAACAAAGCGTTAAATTGCCGGGACCCGATCACTGAGGAGTTCATCCTCCAAACTTGCCACAACAACCTCGTATTGGACGTGTTGGAAGCAATAGGGACAGCACCGTCCAATACTTGGAAAGACTTCAAGGTCTGAGGGGAACAAGCCGAACGCTTCCTCCGAAGGAAGAAGGCCGAGAGGGGTCGATCGACGACCAATCCTCCAAACTCGAACTTTGCCTCCCGTGGTAAGGGTAAAAAACCTGCAGCAGCTGTTGATGCCAATCAAACGTCACAACAGCAGTCCCGGAGACAGCAGAAGACTTCGGATCAGAGGCCTCAAAAAGAGTACTCCTTCAAAGACGAAGATGTTCCAGCCATCTTCGAATCGCTCCTTAAAAATAACAAGATCAAGCTGCCACCGATCACGAATCAGGAGGAAGCTGACAATACTACGGATCCGAAGTACTGCGCATACCACAGGAGGATCCTTCATCCTACCAAGGCCTGCTTTACTCTAAAGAATAGTATCCAGACCTTGGTTGAAGCCGGCGTCATAACGTTAGAGTAAGCCAGTCAAGAACGGCGAAACTCCAGTGGGTGCACGAGTATAAACTGTATCCCCTAACTCCGACCGGTATATGAGTATAAACTGCTTCCTGAAACTCCGAAAAGTATAAGAGTATAAACTGCTTCTTTACACTCCGAAGAGTATATGAGTATAAACTACTTCTCAATCCTCCGACCGGTATAAGAGGTTAAACTGCTCC
>BQKN01065230.1:827764-859107 GCA_022839385.1 Asparagus kiusianus
TGGACCCCTTTTATAATGTGGACCAAGTTGAACCGGACCGGACCAAGTTGAACCGAACCGGACCAGTCCAAATCAGTTCAAAAGAGGCTGAATTAAGCGTCGAAAAGACTTCAAATCAACTGAGGGTCCCATCCTTGGTTTATTCTTGTCTCTCCCACACATTCGGAAGGAACGGAAGAAATTTTTTGAGCCAAATTACTACCTTTTTTGGCTCATTTTCAAACCCGTTCAGCTTATTTTGAGCACGGAATTACTCCAATAAGGTATACGAGTATAAATTATTCCCTATTGTTATTGAGAAGTTCCTGGAGAATATTCTTCTAAAAATATTCTTAAGGGTAACTCAATAACACGACGCCGGACAACGCGCCACAAATGAAGACTCAACGCCAACAATCGAGGGTTAGTTGTACATCGAACAAATGTGCACAAGCTAAAAGATTGGAAAATCAGGAATCGACTTCAAGTTCAAATTCCGACGACGGTCAGACAATAAATGCAGCACCAGAATCCTTACAAGCATTCGACAAAGCACCGAATAGCCTGAAGGAATGAAGGAATACAGAACAAAAGTCGTTCCAGGACCCGTTACACCTACGAAGGGTAGGGGCAATCATATCCAAAGCATTCCAGACTCCTCTATAAAAGAATGAGGCTGGAACACTTTGGAGGGGGTATCTGTAGGCGTATAAAATTACCTATAGGTCCCTTAGCATGGCTCGGCACGATGATTCGACAAATCAACGGACGTTCGAGCGACGAGGCGATGAGGCACGCAAGCAACGGAATACGTTCGCGTGTGGAACCAATCCAACGGTTCAGAAAGTTAACGAGTCGTCCAACAACAAAACGGACTTGAACTCAAACACCGAGGTGGATTTACTGCCAAATGAAGACTCGGGCTATCAAATCAAGACCTGAACAAATCAAACGAACAACCGAATCACGGACATAACCGAAAGACGGGAAAACAACGAAACGGAACACACCCGGGGGACTCGGCCCAAACCGAACCAACCCGGGGTGGGTCGGCCCAAGCCGAGCCACCCTGAGGTGGCCCGACTCCCCCCCCCCCCCCCTCTCTCTTGTGCACAAATGCACAGTTCAGAAAGGCTATAAATAGGGGGGGTGGTTGTTCATTGGAGAGGACTTTTTTCTGAACTTCTGAAGAGCCAAAACTCTGCCGGATTGTCACCTCAACTCGGATTTGTGAAGGCTTGGAGACATGGACCCTTGGATTCAGTTCTTGGCGAGCACCCGCAACAAACAAGGCAGGAGTTCGAAGAGGCTAATCCTCAGATCTACGTTGTTCTACTCCGGATCTAAGCTTGGTTCTTAGATCCCGAGATTCGAGCGGTCGTTTCCTTGGTGAAACGATCCCTCCCGGCTATTATCTCCTTGGTGGGATAATACCCGTTATACCGCGTAGATCTGTTTGGATCGAGATTACATGGTGGTCCACGGTAATCAACCCCGGCACAGGCAAACAACCCACAAAGCGAGTGACCGCAAAACAGGAGCTCACGATCTGTTCGTTAAATAAGGAAAGTTGTAATTTTTTTTTTATTTGTTTTGAAATTCGTTATAACCGGCTCTTATAAAAAGACCGGATCTTTGTAAACGCAAAAAGTTGTTAACATTGAGTGCAATGAGTTCGTCAATGAAGAAGAAGTTGATTTTTCCCGCGAACAACGACCACTCCCAAATTTGCTCTAGGTGTGCCTGAAGAAATCCCTCAGCTGGTGCGGAAGGGAGATCACCGTATCCTACGACAATTGATCACCAACGTGCCACTTGTCAAGGATTCTAGTTCTACTCAACCCTTGAGAAAAACCGATTACTTATTCGACGACTTTGTCGAAGACCCGGCCGCTGTAACTATTGAACCCGAACAATGGTTAAATGATGATGGTGTCTTAAAATATCTTCTCCCGATTCCTCGCCATCATTCGCTGACTGATTTGCGAAGGCAGACTGTAACACAGGAGATGTCGTGGCATTTGATGAAGGAACATACCCATGTCCATTGCAGGTATATCACCCATCAGACGACTCTTGGCTCAAGTAACAGAAATCACATCACTGGACTGCATCCTGGTGTGCTAGGTTTGGACAAACCGCTGCGAAATGAGTTATTCACAACTGCTAACACTATAAGGAATTGTCTCACGAGATTAGGGTGAGAGATGCCTGCGACGGGTGTTATAGCTGGGTCCATTCCTTAGACAAGAGATGGTGGGCTTGTATGACGAATTACGTCCTTAGCCGGGTGAGTGTGGAGCTGAAGGCTAGTGGATTGTATGCAGCCGTTTGTGCCACCATACACGGGTCGCCAGTCAACGTGAACCATTTATTGTGGCACTGTTAGAGCTCTACAATCTGGATACAAACACTTTATTGACCAAGCACAGAGAGTTAGGATTAACTGTCCATGAAATACACAAAGTTTCTGGTCTGCCGATAGGGGACATGCCATACCAGGAATACTTTCCCTCTAACTAACAGTTGGAGACACATTATGGGATCCTACGTGCCACTATCAGATAGCTCTGGCAGGTGTTGGCCTAATGGCAAAGAAGAAATCTCCACAGATAAGTTTGAAGCAATTCGCGAATTATTTGTTCAAGCACCTAGAGAGTAGGTCTAGGGAGGCAATTTATGAGCTGGCACCATTAACTCCCTCAGAAGTTAATGAATTGATTGAGAAAACCGGTGCTCAATCCTATACCACTACTAGTGCTGAGGGCAAATTTCCCGGGGGAACCAAATTCAGAACCTATCTATGGCATGCGCTGAAGCCAATTCATCTAATGACTCTTTTGGCCGAATATCTCGCACTCTGGTTGAAGAAATGCATGGTACCGTACTAGTCTACTAATGCCATGCCAGTAGATGTGCTTTTTTCGGTGGTTCAGCTCACTCACGGAAAGAATCTCTCCTTGCTTTTATCGATGGTCACCGATATACACCGTGGGCTCTGACAATAGTTGTTGTTTTCACATAGGAAGGAAATGCGCCATCGGCTCAGATTCCTTTGGTGAAAGTGGAACTCCCTTACGCCTATCTCATGGCGTGGCTGGTTCTTCATCGCTCCGACATGATGTTATTATTGAATGTTGTAGACCCGTCCATTCCCCTACTGCAATTGCTAGAAGTCTGCAAATGGAAAGGGTGACACTTCCTGGAGGTGAAGAAGAACCTACAAATTCACAAGTGTTAGGTGTTCTCTACATGTTTCCCGTGGTTTTTTTACCAGTACGGTGAGTCGTTAATTGATGAAAAAAGTTCGGGGACGAATCAGACTTCTCCTTATGTCGGCTTCTTCAGATGGTTAGTAAACATCAGGTCGAGTTATTTGATTTTCTGGGTGAGGGATCACTGCTACATAGAGCCTTATTTGCCTTGTCGGTTTGCTCTCCAGTTCAGCTATGATCAATTATACATCGTGAGTCTGAACTGGTAGCTTTAGGCTTGTGGTGGACTAGTGGATGGCGCTCAGGCATGGCTATGGAGCGTAACGGGTTGTACCCGGTGCTAAGTTCAGTCTTCCAGGTGCTAAACACTGGTTAGATCTTATATTCTTGAGTTGCATATAGTTGTTAGCTACTCATGAGCTTGTTAAGCTGAAGCAGCTTACGGAGCTAGCGGCCAAAGAATCAGCCTAAATTTCTACCAGGATGGTTCACGAGGCTGCGCATCAGAGGAGACGAGCAAAAGAGCCTGCCTGCCCTTCCGGTAAGGGCAAACAAGTAATGGAGGAAGAAGAGGAGATCATTTCTTCTGATGAAGAAACCTCAGAAGAAGATACCGTAAGTGATGAAGGCACAGGAGCTGGTGGCAACGAAAAGGAATTCAGGACAGACCTGTCGGACTCCTTTCTCAAAGAAGTGTTGGGTCTGGCGATTGCTGATCAGACTCGCCAATCCAACTTGCCTAAGCCTCCGCTAGCATCAAAGAATTCGAGGCTGCAAGTTTTATTCACCTATCCTAACAAGATGACCATTAAAATTCCAAGCGTGGCTTCTGAGGAGGAAGAAAAGGAAGAAGAGTCTTACCTCATCCGCCGAACAAGATATCAAACTGCAGCTTAAGTTGCTTCGTGGGTCGAGTCGTGTTCTAAGTCTAAGTAGGAGAGACCCATTGCTCCTGAAGAGGCTTAGTTCGCGAAGCAGAAGAAGGTGGCGCACAAGTTACGTGCTGATCCGTGCACTTTTGAGTCAGAACCAGTTGGCGATGCACCTATCGGGAGAGGAGATAAGCTCTCATCTTTGCATAACCTTTCAATTCACCTACTAAGTAACTTTTTAGATTTAAAAAATTCCGTGTTTCTTCAAAGATCACGAAGAAGGCGAAATCTCATATAACCTTCCTTCTCCCGATTTTTCTTTTTACGAGGAACCTGGCTTCATACAACAAATGCATGAGGCCAAGTCCGAGGAGCCCACGAGTGTTGAAGAAGGTGTAGATGTTGAAATTGTCGATGACGCTGGTGTTAGACCTGATCCAACTATGAAGGTTTCAAGACCAGGTACATCTAACACCGGTAGTACACCATTTAGGTGGCAATTACAGGAATTGAATGATTCAGAATTCATGCCTCCTCTAATTGTTTCTATGATTCATGCTCTTTTAGAGAAACTACAAGGAGTGAGTGTGAGTGTTGGGGCTGCGGAACTCTCTACAGCTGCTGGAAGTGAGTCTAATTTTCACTCATTGTAAATTCTTAACTTTGCTTTCTTCTATTTTAACACTTAGACTTTCTGTAGATGTCTCGATGGAGGGTTCAGATAAAGAAGAAACCCTTCACCATGCAGACATCAGATAGTCGGATGCACCTCCGTTTGACCTGATACGAAGCTCTTTCGAGACCGATGATAGGCTACTCGGTGATATGTTATCTGAGCAAGCATATTACGAAGCCCCCGAACCAACTATATAGGTTAGTTCACCCATAGGTACGAATCTTATTCCTCTATTGCAGTTATTCATTTATCGGTTTTACCATAACCACGGGGGAGTCTTAATTGTAGGATAAGTCATTAAGACTAATACAACTACTACTGTTAGGATGTCTTATGAACCTGAGGGTTTTGGTTTCTTGCTATTGGCAGGACCTTTTATTGAAGCTCGGTCATTAGTTCCTCAGCCTCAGCTCAACATTCCTTCAGATCTGATGACTGTAGCATCTGTTGTGACTGCGGGGACAAGTCCCATCAAACCAGCTGTGAGACTAACTGAAGAAGTTGGTGCGTCAACGACTATCATATCTGTGACGCTTCCACCCGTTCACGAGGCTAGATAGGCAGAACCAAGTGCGGGGCGTCAAACCGACGAAACCTCTGTCAGCATTAGTATGTTCCATCTTGCTATTTGATTTAGAATCCTGACTAATATTTCAAAATATTTATCTCTTCTTTTCCTTGTATGGCTCTCATCTCAGCTTCACGGTCTCGTCAGGGCGTTGCTATCAAATGACGACCCGGATCAAACCATTCTCTGCATGGAAGTTAGCCATTTCTTCTCCTTTGTGTGAACGATGATCAATAAACTCCTCCCCAAGGGACTTTCTTTCCATCAGTTTAGGCCATTTCTTGATCACAAAATAGCTTTGATAAGGAATATAGGATCCCTAGATCTGGTAAAGTCTATTGCTGACGATTTGGGTTGTCTAGAGCATGAATTTCAAAAACTACAGGAGTTCGAAGCTGCAGGTGATCCTTCATACATAGCCACTCAGATGGAATCTTGATTGCAAACGTGGCACGATACCCGAGCATCTGCTGGACTCGAGATTCAAGCGCAACGAGGTCGGGTAGATCAGATGAAAATAACCCTTACTGATAAGCTGGCAGCCCTGTGCAATCTTGATTCTTCTCTTGCATCAAGTGTCCTCAAAATAACGTGGCTTAAGCAGGAGCTTCAGGTGGAGGAGGAGGCTCAGGCCATCTTAGAACTGGCAAGGGCTAATGAGGAGTACGCTTGAGTCGTGGTGTCCGGGAAGTTAGAACTATCAGCACAGAAGTTAGTCAAAATGGAGGAAGAGTCCGCAAAGACATTAGCCGCCACCGAGGAATCCTTCAGGGATAAATTACAGAATGAGCTTGAGCGAGCTTATGCAGAGGAGTTGTATAAATTAGAACAACAAGTCCTTAGTCATAAGCTTCATATAGAATGATTGCAATTCCTTGTATCTACAGACTCAATTTTTATTAATAGAAGATATTTTTTGCTCATTGTATTTTATTATGATTTCTCATTCTGTTTGGAATAATAAACCATAATACTCATAGGATTTTTGGCAAACCATCAGCCATTAATGGATTTGATGTGTCTTTACCGATTACTGTTTGAATCGGGCTAATATGTGAATTATCTAAGTTCGTTTCACATATAACGTTGTGCTAAAAGAACAAATTCTCTTAGACTTAATGTTATGATATTGAATACATAGACTTTTCCATTTTCACAGGTATGTGCTACTCGGTAGCATGTATTAGATGCTGACTTATCTCTATTTAGGGATTGAGATAAAGTCCCCCAGACATGGATTCTGGTGTCCTTTTCGAGGACAAAGACTAAATGGCAACGTATATTAGGTGTAGACTTATCTCTATTAGGAGTTGAGATAAAGTTCCCCATATGTATGAGGCATGAATTCTAGTGTTATTAATAACAACTTGCCAGCTTTTGTTCTTTTTACGGCAAAAGATTAAGCGACAACGCTTGCTAGGTGTAGGCTTATCTCTAATAAGGGATCGAAATAAAGTTCCCCAGATATTGATTCTAGTATCCTTTTCACGACAAAAGACTAAATGACAACGCGTGTTAGACGTAGACTTATCTCTAATTAGGGATCGAGATAAAGTCCCCCAAACATGAATTCTAGAGTTAAAAAGTGGTATCCTATCTTGGGGCAAAGATGAACCTGATACTAGAGAGGAAGAATTGTATATTCTTTTTTTAGTTCTTCTTTTAGGGTAAAGACAAACCCGATGTTGGAGAGGAAGAATTTTATATTCTATCTCCTGCTACAAAGGAAACTCAAGGTGGGATCTCCACTTTGAAAATCCGGAACGGTGAAACTCCGAGTGTGATCTCCACTCTGAGAATCGAAACGATCTGAATAACCCTAACATTGATAGGATTTGTTATCTGATCTGAAAAATAAATTTCTTATTTATCGAGATGAAATTCCAACTTTAGTCCTAACTGTTTAAAGGTTTAGCCAGGTGGGAATTGGTGGAAGCCTTTCGTTTATCGAAAGGGAAATCTAATTTTTGTCCTAACTGTTTAAAGGTCTAACCGAGTAGGGGTTGGAGATGATCCTAACTTTTAAAGGTTTGATCGCTCAATTTGAAAGTGGACCTCTCGTTCATGGAAGGAATTGAGAGGGGATTTTGGCTTTGGTCCTAACTATAGGAAGGTTTGACCAAACGAGCAGTGGGAGTGTGGTACAAATAACAGTGGAAATATTGACTTGTAAAAATCACTCGGTAGGGGTTTTCGGTGTTAAGTGACCAAGACTTAACGCGAAAAAAGATTTGATAATTACCAAGCATCAGCAGATCAAACTTTTGAATGTTGTGTTAGGACTCTAATAGCGGGAGTGTTAAGTGTACAAACACAGTGGGAGTTTGGATGGACTTAGCCGAAAAGAATTTTGGTGGACCCACCATCAATCGATTTGATCGGTAGAGGATTTTAGGGTGGAGACCTGTGCATCACCAAGCATTCCACAAGTACACCATGGGGGTTTAGTGAGGGAAGATTGACCGAATGAGGTTATTAAATCTCATCTCAATGAACGAGTGCTTGGAAAATCACAGCAAGAGTTGGTGGAATCGATCCTGGCGATTGAAACCAACCAAGGATTGGAGGAAGGAAAGAAGATATTGTGTTTTTCTTCACTTTGCAAGAGAATCCTAATTATTAGAGAGATGTCGGTGATGAAAAAGGGTTTTGGCAATTGTTCGTAAGCGGGTTGAAGCAGATGGGATGTGCTTCATCCTTGAAGGATTTTAGAGTCACAGTGAGAGTTTCGTGAGGGAAGATTGACTCGATAAAGTCATGGAATCTCATCTCGATGAAAGAGTGCTCAGATAGTCATAGTGGGAGGGTTTTAATCATTTTGAAAATGATTAAATAGCCACAATGAGAGGTTCTTAATCATTTTTTTATGATTAAGAATGAATTATTTAGATGATTGGTTTTTGTCTTGAATAATTAGCTGATCTCGGGTTATCCTTAAGAATATCGTGCATAACATTCTCCAGGAACTTCCTGTTAAATAGGTTATCCCGCACGTACTAAGGATACTTTTTTAGCAACTTTCCATTTATTAGCATCATAAGCTTGTCACCATCTTGGGTGATTAACTGATATGCACTGTTTGAGTAGTCTGTCTCTATCACAAACGGTCCTTTCATTTGGGTTGGAATTTTCCTTTCTTCTTGGAGTTAATTATCATTGGTCGTTGGACGACAAGAACTAAATCTCCTTCCTTGAAGCTTCATTGTCGGACTCTTTTATCAAAGCCCTAGAGATTTTGGCCTGGTAAAACTCAATTTATTACTGAGCCTCTAGGCACTTTTCATCTAACATCTCAACTTCTTCAAGATGTTTTTGATGTTGTTCCTCTATCGTCATCCTTGTTACGAGAGCAATGCGAAGGGATGGAATTTGGATTTCTAAGGAAAGGATAGCCTCACATCCATACACTAGAGAGTACTGAGTTGCTCCGGTAGGCGTTTGAACTATAGTGCGATATGCCCAGAGAGCTTCGCCGAGTTTCTTGTCCCGGTCTCGTTTATTGATTCTCACGAGTTTTGATAGAATCTTTATAATGGTCTTGTTGAAAGCTTCATCCAATCTATTCACCATGGGATTGTATGCCATCAATGAGATGTCTTGAATCCTGAACTTTCCATAGAATTTGATAAAGGCGTTCCTGACAAACTAAGGGCCGTTGTCACGTACAATTCATAGCGGGACATCGTATCAATAGATAATATGGTGTTTAATGAATTTGACAAGGTTGTTTGTCTTTACTTCTTTGAGTGGGACTACTTCGGCCTACATTGAGAAGTAATCATTGATTGCCAAAATAAAGCGATCACCTTTGGTTGACGGTGGAAAAATAGGACCAACGATGTCCATTCCTCATGTCTCGAATGACCATGATGTGGCCAAAGGGTGCAAGTGTTCTGGTGGTTGGTGTATATAATTTGTGTGTATTTGACAAGCGTGGTACCGTCAGTCATACTCAACTACATCCTTAACCACCGTTGGCCAATAATATCCCATCCTTCTGAGACTGTTTGTGTCGTAAATTAGTTTATTTATTAAACTCATTACAACTCGTTTATCAAATACAATGAATTCTAAGAAACAAATCATTTTGTAAGACTTCTCGTTACAAACAAACAACTTCCTAGAAACACACACATGAACATTTATCATTCACTGCTTGCGTGTGATCTTTGTCTATACCGGGGGTGCGTTAGCCCGTGGACGACCGAATCAGAGATCCAAGTTGAACCGTGAAAAAGGCTTAAGGTCAATGTTTTATTTTAGAAACAAAGATAGAAGTTAATATCTTAGTAAAGTAAGATAAAACACTCTTCTTGAGATTAAGTCAAAGCTTGGATCTCAAGGAATCGCAAGAGCTCTGAAAGGCTTGCACGTGATGAAGATTCTCTCTCCCTTTCTTAGAATGCTCAAATCTCTGCTCTATTCTACTCAATAATGCTCCATCTTCCTCAGTAATGGTCCTAGAAAGGTATTTATAACCTGTAAGAACCATGACTGAAGTCTAAATTTGACAAGAAATTATGTCGAAAAAACTCTGCTTCCAAGACACTCGCAGCTGTCTCGAAAACAGGGCTCGTTTCTGGCAGTTTTGTAACTACTTCAACCACATTTAATTACCATTATTCTATCAGTTATGGGCGTGATTTTCATTTGTAACATCTCCCCCATGATTATGGATGGTCCCCAGCAATTATGAAGCCACGTGGATCGCCCAAAACTCGAGAAAACAGTCACCAAGTCCACTCTAGTTTTTGAGACAGTCGCAAGTGTTTCGGAAACTATGATTTGCCTTCATAGCTTCTGAAACAACCATAAGTGTTTTGAAAACTATGATTTGCTAGAATAGTTTTCGAGTAAGCCGCAACTGTCTCGGAAACTATGAGTCTTCTCATAGTTTCTGAGACACGTTTTGTGCCTCAAAACTTGTGTGATGCGTTTCTTGTATATTTTTTAGTTGATCTTTGGCTTTGAATGATCCTTTATAACTTAGATAATGACGTTTATCACTTTCTCTTCATCTTGAGCTATGTGTGATACCCTATAGGCAATTTTTGACGCCTACAGATACTCTCTCCAAAGTGTTTCAGCCTCATTCTTTCATAGAGGAGGTTAGAATACTTTGGAGATGATACACCCAACCTTTAATTCTTTGACTTCTTCACCTTTTGGTCTATTCAGTATTTTTTCGAATAGCCAAAATTCTTCCGATGCTGCGTTTATCATTTGACCATTGTTGAAATCTTGAACTGAAGTTGGTGTGTTGATTTCTGAATTTAGCTCGTATCATTGAGTAGACGATGAACTTATCATCTTGGTCGGGAATTCATATCTGAATTATAATTGAACTCCCAGGGATTATCCTTGGTCTTGGAATTGATCTGCGCCTTATTTCGGCAAAGTTATTGACGCGTTGACTGGCATGGACCTTCATTGCAGCGTGAACACAGTTTGTACTGATACGTAACTAGAGTCTACACAGTTTAAGTTCTTAAGGTGATGGAGCGAGGAGAATTAGTTTATACTTATGTACTCCTCGAAGTTTTTAGGAATCAGTTTAATCTCGTGTACCCGTTGGAGGTTCAAGGAGGTGCAGTTTATACTCGTATACTCATCGGAGTGTCAAAATATATTGAATATGGGTCAAGGATATGGATCGAAGATGCCATGAGAACACAATCTAGGGACCCGTCGAAATGAACCTTTGTGCGAGACATTTTTCACTTTCTCATGTGTCCGAGACAGTTGCACTGTCTTGAATGTGCGAGACAGTGTCGACTGTCTCGTACAAAGGCGAGCCGTTAGGTTTGGGCTTATTTAAACCCGAGACTTGGTATTTTTTCTATCCCTTTCAATAGCCTCTTTGCATTCAAAACCCCTCTGAATCCCTACCAAAGGGTTCTTAATCCTTTCCCTCTTCAACTTCTTCATCTTTTGTCAAAAAAGAGATCTTGATCTAGGGTTTTCAACTTGTTCTACGAAGGTGTGATCTCTTTACCATTGTATTTCTCTTTTGTGCTTTATTTCCTCTTAATTCTTGATGAAAACTGTAGGCGTATAAAATTGCCTATAGGTCCCTTAGCATAGCTCGACACGGGGATTCGACGAATCAACGAACCATCGAGTGACGAGGCGACGTGGTCAACGAATTGCACGCGAGCAACGGAATGCATTCGCGTGCGGAACCAATCCAACGGTTCGGGAAGTCAACGAGTCGTCCAACCATAAAACGGATTCGAACTCAAACACCAAGGCGGATTTACTGCCAAATGAAGATCCAGACTATCAAATCGAGGTCCGGATAAATCAAATACAGAACCGGAAAGCAGAAAATGACGGAAAACAACACCCCGAGGGGCTCGGCAAAAACCGAGCCACCTCAAGGTGGCTCGGCCAAAGCCGAGCCACCCTAAGGTGGCTCGGTGGCCGAGCCACCCCAGGGTGGCTCGGCCCAGTGCCGAGCTACCCTGAGGTGGCCGGCCCAGATCTGGTTGCCTATAAATAGGAGGGGTGATTCATCATTTTGGAGGACTTTTGGAGAGCCGAAACTCTGCCGGATTGAGACCTCATCTTAGAGTTTTTAAAGGCTTGAAGACTTGGGCATTTAGATTGGGTTCTTGGCGAGCATCCGCATCACAAAAGGCAGGAGTTCGAGAGGACCAAATCTCAGATCTACGTTGCTATACTCCGGATCAAAGCTTGGTCTTTGATCCCGAGATTCGAGCGATTGTTTCCTTGGTGAAAAAATCCCTCCGGCTATTATTTCCTTGGTGAAATAATACCCGTCATATTGCGTAGATCTGTTCGGATCTAGATCGTGCGGTGGTCAATGGATCAACCATCGGCGCAGGCAAACAACCCACGCAAGCGAGTGACCGGACAACAGGAGCTCGCGATTTGTTCGACAAATAAGGAAAGTTGTAATTTTCATTTTTTTTGTTTGATTTTCATTGTAACCGGATCTTATAAAAAGACCAGATCTTTGTAACGCAAAAAGTTGTTATTTAAGAGTGCAATGGAATCATCAATGAAGAAAGCTACCATTTTTCCCACGAACAATCTGGCGACCACAGTGGGAGCCACCGATCTCGCTGCCGAGATCGGAGCGTCGCAGCCGCAGATCTCGATCCCGGTCGTGGAGGAGGTCGAGTATGAGTTCGACCAGCAGCAGTAAGAGGAGTACGTGTCCTCGTCTCGATCAACCTCCCCCCATAAGTCTAAGAAATCCCAGAAGTTCTCCTCCAGGAGAAAAGTTCGTTGGTGCGAAGAAGTTGAAGCCACCAACGACAACCTCACCCCGATCGACACTGAAGTTGCGTCGGGTGATGTCCCACCGGCCTCTAAGCAGGTCAAATCCGCCATTGAAGGCGTGGTGACTCTCTCTAAGAGAGCCCGCCAGAGGCAGCGTCAACGCCTTGCGAAGCAATTCGCAAAGGCCATGGAGTCTGTTGATGGGGTCCGCTACAATGCGGATCTGAAGAGCAAACGAGGCAAACAGCCTCAACAACAAATGAAGGGTGGTTCCTCCAAGCCATCAACGATGGAGTGGGTCCGTGTCAAACGGAATCGCTCGACGTTGGAGGAGCGTATCCGCAAACGCCGCGCATTATCAGCGCAGGCACGGGCTAAAGCTAAAGAAGCCCGTCGGAAGCTACAGAAAGAGGTGGTCAAGAAGCCGCCATCAACTCGTAGAGTTTGGAGGCCGAAGTCTGAAGCGGTGGTTCAGACCAAGGAGCAACAACTGCAGCCTCCGAAGGTTCAATATCTGGCAAATCAACCCAAATCGCCGGTGATTTCCGCAACTGTTCCGGGAGATCCTACAGGACCATCCTAGAAGAGGAAGTCGGTTTTGGAGCGCCTCGGTCCACTTCCCAAGGAACGAGGCAAAGCACCAGTCCAAGAACGGTTGGGGCCAATGAAGAAGTCCCAAACGATCCAACATGCTGGGGGTCGCCGCAACCCTCAACATTTGGAGAAAATCGTGGCACCCAAGCGCACAACTTTGCGCATCGAAGTGCAGGAGCCCGCTGAAGATTCACGCCCACAAAGGCGCGTTTCGAGGCGCGTGACTCTTGAAAGCCCAAAGAAGGCAATTCAGCTTCAGAAGGAAACGTTGTCGTCTGATGACGATGATGTTATACCTGGGAAATCGTGCCAACACATAATAGGTTGCTCCGACTTTCAAACGGACGAGTTGTACTATCGTGCTGGGGGTACGAGCAAATCCAGAAAGAGAAGCCCTCGAAGGCTCGAAACTCAGTGTCCTTGTTCAAAGCTCATTCGGGCGGTACTGTCTGAGTACAACTGTGTCAAGGCAGTCCCCGAGAGAGTTTCTGTGTTCGAAAGACTCAGCATTGAAACACCACAGCCAAGGACTAGGTGTTTCCGAAGAAGAGGAACGATGGTCGAAGACGGTGAATGTTCAATGGTCACCACCAACATGACCAGCAAAGGAACATCGGCTCAGGATAACCCCGAGGCGATTCCAGAAATATCCCGACGTGTAACTCGTCTTCAGTCCGGAGCTATCATTCGTGCAACGTATGGTAGGATTCGAACAAGAATACCTTCAGGAGATGAAGAATCAGATGCTGGCTCAGCAATCGCGTCTGACAATACTGTGTCCAGTGAAGGACAACCCTGCGAGTCATTCGTGATAAGCGCGGAGCAAGTGGCCAAGATGCTCGAAGAAGCCATGGCCAAACAATAGGAAAGCTTCAGGTTCAAAATGCAGATGGCCATGCAGAACATGAGAGAGATGCATGATCAACAAATCCAAGCACTGACGAACCAGCAAGGCGAACCAAGCCGCCGTAATCCGGTTGTTCAGGAAGTGGAGAATGCGAATAGGGATGAAACCCGCAATGCCAATGATCCTCCCATTAATGCAGGGGGTGGCAATGAGGATGCTAGTCACAACAACACGCTTCCACCTCCAAATCGTACTAATGAAAACTCGGGTGAAAGTCTGAAAATCAAAAATCTCGAGAGCAAAATCAATACGTTGATTTCCGCTCAAGAGATGAAAAAGACGGGCATTCCTTGTCCATACCCAAGAGAGTGGGAATCAATCCCATATCCGGCGAAGTTTAGTCTAATTAACTACACGCTGTTTAATGGGATGGGTTCACCCACTCAGCATTTGATTTATTTCAAATCGCACTTGGGGGTAATCTCTGGCAATGAGCCTCTGATGGTGCGGTCATTCGTTGGCACTCTTCGCGGAGCCGCCTTCGATTGGTATCGCCGCCTCAAGCAAGGAAGCATAAATAGCTGGGACGACATGGAGACTAAGTTCCTCACAAATTTCTTTGACGACGATACCGAGATATCCATCGGATCGTTGCTTGATGAGAAGCAGAAAGACAGGGAGTTAGTCGACACCTTCGTCAAAAGGTTCCGAAACAAGGCGATGAATTGCCGGGATCCGATCACTGAGGAGTTCTTCCTCCAGACCTGCCACAAAAACCTTTCGCTGGACGTGTTGGAAGCAATGGGCACAGCACCATCCAAGACATGGAAGGATTTGAAGGTCCGAGGGGAGCAAGCTGAGCGATTCCTCAGGAGAAAGAAGGCGGAGAGAGGCCAACCGGCAACGAATCCTCCGAAACAGAACTTCGTCCCAAAAGGGAAAGGTAAAGCTCATGCTAATGCCGTTGATGCTAACCAAACTTTTCAATTGCAACCTCAGCAACAGCAGCAGCAACGAGCGCCACAACAATCGCAGCCGCATTGGCAGCAACGGTCTCAGAAACAAAAATCTTCAGAGCCGAAGTTTCCTAAAGTGTACTCCTTCAAAGATGACGAAGTGCCTGCCATCTTCAAATATTTGTTGGAGAATAACAAAATCCAGCTGCCAGCGATCGTGGATCAAGAGGGATCCAGCAAAGTGACGGATCCGAAGTACTGCGCATACCACAGAGCGGTCCATCACCCTACGAGGTCATGCTACCATCTCAAGGATAAGATCCAGACGTTAATCGACGTAGGGGTCATAACCCCGAAACCGGCCAAGAATGTGGGAGCAAACACGGTGTCAATCAGTTTTGGATCGGTGCCTACAACTTGGTTCGAGCCAAAGCGCGTCACCAAAGTCGGGATGAAGACGGTGAATGATGACCCACATGGACAGCGCCAAAAGGGACTTGTGCCACACACAGCCCCGAACGGCGAAATTCTCTGGGTTCACCCCGACCTAATTGAAGATGAACAATGGGTCAGATCGTCATCCAAGAAGAAATTAAAATGGAAAGGGAAGTCTTGCTGCGGAGTCTCTGCTATCCCCGGAGAAGATGACGAAAGAATCCTAGCTTTCCCGCTCTTCGAAGAAGAACAAGAAGTCTTTGCGACCCGGAGTGAAAATGAGTATCATTTCAAATATCCATCTCCTGGTGATCAGTTAGCTGAGCAAGGAGTGGCAAAACGGGGACCAGCCAAGACTCTCACAGAGCTGGGGGTGATTACAGTTCCTAAACCGGCTGAAGATGCTCGACGACAGCCGACGGATCAGCAGAAGGAAAAGAGACCCCAAGAGGTGCAGAATCCGAAGCAGTCTCGTTTTAGTCGTCCGATTGGAAAAGATAAACCGGAGAGTTCGAAAACTCCGCGCGTCTTCGACATCATAGCTCAGCTAGCCAATATTCCAGCGCGGATAACGCTGTATGAGTTGCTGCGGTTGTTCAAGGAAACTAGAGAAGCCTTGCAAGAGGCCTTGGCCGATTCAGAAGCGTTCCTCACTCGGATCAAGCCAGCTCATGAGGAATTGGAAATGTTAGCTCAACAGTGCAATGTGGCAGCTAAGAATATTCCCTGCATCACTTTCACCAAAGAGGACATGCAAGCAAAGAATTCAAACCACGATCGGCCCCTGTACTTCGTCGGGTACATTAGCTCCAGCGAAGTCAACCGAATCCAAGTCAATCCGGGTTCCGCTGTGAGTATTATGCCACTTCGCCTAATGCATAGCCTTAGCATTCCAGTCAGCAAATTGGCGTCTACAGGCACGGTCATTTACGGATTCAACACCAGCGGGTCAAGGCCTTTGGGAAAGATCCGGATAAAGTGCCAAATGGGCGATTTGAAAACGGAGGTCACGTGCTACGTGATTGATGCTGAGACATCCTATAATTTACTATTGGGTCGGCCTTGGATCCATAGTAATGTTATAGTTCCCTCCACCTTACATCAGTGTCTGAAATATATCGACACTGATGGAAGGGTTAGGACGGTGGTCGCGGATAAGCAACCATTCAAAGGGTATGAGAATTACTTCACAGATTCTCTCCTTTATGGTAATGAATCTGATACTGAACCATCGGTCCAAGGCACGGACAGCGGAGAAGAAGCTTATTCCGAAGCCGGATTCGATTACAACGGCGGTTTTGTTTTAAATGACATTGTACCCTTTGTAATCAATCTTGACGATGAACAATCGTCAGATGGCGGTTGTAACTGGCAACTTGCCGATATTGAAATGACATTTACCCTTGGATTCGTCGTCACCACTAAGGGTATACACATCGACCCAGACAAGGTAAAGGCAATACATGAATTGCAACCCCCGAGGAATCTAAGAGAGATCAGAGGATTGCAAGGGCGTTTAGCTTACATCCGGAGGTTCATCTCAAATCTTTCTGGGAAGTGCCAACCATTTTCTAAGCTAAACAAGAAGGGCGTGTCATTTATTTGGGACGATGCTTGCCAAAAAGCGCTCGAAGATATCAAGACATATCTGATGAATCCCCCTGTTCTTGTTGCACCAAAATCAGGTAAACCGTTCTTGATTTACATCAAGGTGATGAACCATTCGATAAGTGCTTTATTAGCATAAGACGATGATAATGGTCACGAACAGGCAGTCTATTACCTAAGTTAGACCTTGATAGGCGCCGAGTCTCGATATCCGATGATCGAGAAAGAATTTCTCGCATTGGTATTCGCAATACAAAAGATGCGACATTACTTGGTTGGCCAGACGATTTACGTCATTGCTAATGTTAATCCGGTACGGGTATTCATGACTCAACCGGGTTCGATGAATTGGCGGTTAGCAAAGTGGGCCCTTCTCTTGTCCCAATATGATTTGCACTTCAAACAGCAGAAGTCGGTCAAAGGACAAGCGATTTGTGATCTTTTGGCGGCAAGTCCGACAACAGATACGGTTGAAGTATATGATGACTTGCCAGACGAAACCCATGAGGTTAATACCACATCACACCAACAAGTATGGCAATTATACTTTGATGGTGCTTCGAGAGCAGTTAATAAGGCAATAACCCCTTGTATGTAGGAAAAATTGCAATGAAAAGAACGAAAGAAACTTGAATTGAATTCCTTTAATTCCGATTACAACTTGATTACAAAAGAGAAGAAAACAAATTGGGTTTTCTCCTTTGTTTAAACTGGGTTCTTCTAGGTAGCGATGGAGTGCCTCCTTCGATTGTACGCGTCGAAATTGCCCTCCGTTGACGATCCGACCGTCTTTATCTCGTGGGAACGATGAACTTCTGTGGGAAGTTTTATACGTAACTCTTTAATGAGTTTAAGAACTCTGAACGAGTTAGAACTCTGTAGATAGAGTTGTTAGAACCGAAAATTCGGTTAATGACCAAGCAAATCTTCTGTTATCGAAGAATCCTCTCAGATTTGATCTTCTGAGTTTGATTCCAAAAGCTTATCTCTAAGGATTTTTCTGTTGTTGAAGCACAGAACCTGAGTGGTTAAGAATCTCCAAAATATCTGATCTCCTTTGAGCCAACTAGCCCCTGATCCGATTATCAAAAATCTGATCCCTTTAACTCTGTTGAGTTTGTTGAGCTTTTATAGGGGGATAAGAGGTTGTAACTGACCTCTAAATCCGCTCCTACGTGGGCGTGATTTCCTCAGATCGTGGGAAAACAGTTCTGAAACCGTTCGACTTATGTTTGAACAAGTCAAACGCCCAATCTGGCGTTCAGAACCCAACTTCGTGTCTTAGGATTGAGGCTCGAGGTTGGGTGTTGGCTGAACATTGATGAACGCGAGGGTCGCTCACGTTTATTTGTGACTTTGAAATGCGGGGGTCGGTGTGGGCTGAACCCCTATGAACGCGAGGGTCGCTCACGTTGATTTGTGACTTGGAAACGCAGGGGTCACCTACACTTCCAGAATTACGACGCGGGGATAACTTCCTCGTTCTAGAAGAAGCTTGTTGACTTGTAACCTCTTCTGTAAGGTGTTGCAAGGATCGTCGTTCAGTAATCCTCGCTTTAGCTTGTTATGGAGTGTGAAAGTCGTCAGATTGTAACTTCCACTGTAGATTGTGAAGACTGCTGAATAGAGTTTCCATCAGTTGTCTGAAGTGTCGTCGAATTGTAACTCTTCTCGATCTATGTGAAAAGTCCTCCATTTGCAGTTTCTTCGCTTATCGACTCGAAAGCTATTTGATTGTAGCTTTCGTTATGAGAACTAGACGGGAATCAACATCCATAGTGTTTTTAGATGAATATTTGCCCACAGCTCTCTACCAAGCAACTCACCAACTAAGTCCAACCTTCTATTTCTAAAATCATTACATTGCTCATCAGCATCTCTAATAGTTGCTAATATAATATTAGTCATGTTGTTGTCGCAACCATCAAGATCAATCATCTCAGAAATGAGGTCGTGTTTGCGGTGATTGTGGAGTTGCGGGTGCAGTGATTTGAAAGTCCTTTGATTGTAACTTCCATTGTCGGGGCTTGTTTCAATCAGCTATCCATTGTGATTTTTAGACAGCCTACAGAACCCCCTCCAAAGTTTTCAAAAGTTTGCGGTTGACTGGGACGAATTTTCGGAATACTTTGGATCCCAACATCTAGTGAATTGATTGCTTATTCCGTCTGATCGAGCTAGATGATTTCGATGTTGTTGACTATAATTGTCTGTGCTTCTCAATAAACTCCCCTGCGGAGTTACCAATTTCTTCTCCGCTTTGGGCGCCTTGATGATTGCTGCTAGCTCTTATTTATTTTAAGCCGTGTCATAGCCTTGGTAGTCAAAGAGCTGAAATTATAACAGCCCAATGCATAAACAACTTATGCATTTGATCATTGGAACGCGTGGGTGAGCTCAGCGTTTTAGGAATTTCAACCGACCCATACGCGAAGGTCGGTTTGAGCGGGATTCTGACCTCGAATCCCGTTCGTTACAATTTGACAGCCTGTCACAGCTGTCTATAAATAGACCGCTGGAGGTCAAATCAAGAGTCATTCGACTCTTCAATGAAAAATCTTTGTTTTCCCCTCCGGTGACGACTGCTCATCTCCTCCGACGAGATCTCATGGCACCTAAGAAGCCCATCGCTCCTCGTTCTTCTCAATCCGATGCCGCCGCGGCTCGAGAATCGGCGCCGTCGGCGCCGGCCAGCGGCGCTGCCGCTCAGGCGAACGTGCCCCTCCAGCTTCCCTTGATTGGTGGTGAGTATGACATTCATGGTCCTTGAACTTGCTTCGGCAAGTTCTAATCTTGAGATTAACAAGGAAACTCATTTCAAATAATGCGGGGCTGGACTCCGTCGTTTGGTATTTTTGACGAGGGGTTCGACCTCCGCGTCTCAAATTCTTGACGCGAGGGTCGACCCACGCGTCTAAACTTTCTGACGCGAGGTTCGACCTTCGCATCTGAGTTTATCTGACGCGGGTGTTGATCTTCGCGTCCGAGCTTTGTCTTTGCCTTGTCTAAATTTTTCTTTATTTTGCAGTGCGCCATACCAGCGAACCTCTTCTTTTTCGCCACCATTTTTGACATGTAGGTGGCGTGGACATGAACATGACATTCAACTCGCGCCAAGAACTCCCAGTCTTCAAAATTAAGGATAAGAGTCGCACAGAATTAGTCACGCAAGCTTCTCCCGAAACTCTTAGGATATTGGTTACGGACGCTAAGTTTGAGCACATGAACCGTAAGCCAATAGTCAAACCTGGATACCTTTTCGGGGACTTCGTCGACTTTGATGCCGACACTGCTTATGATGGGGACTACAAGTGGCTGCGAAACGTTAGGGACCGCAACCTTTTCTTGCCTAATATGGAGAGAATGTTCCCCATATCTTATTTCCAGTGTGCATTCGTCCCAAGGCGCATGGATTGGCCCCTGGTTAAGGATCAAGATGGGGTTGCTCTTGGAACTTTGACTTTCCACGGGGTCCGCACAGCTGGTTATAACCGACAGGTGACCGCTTTACGACCAAGTTTGTTTGCTAAAGAGTATCCTCTTGGCGAGGTGGCTAGTCCGGCGAGGACTTTTGTTCGGAGGTTTGTGGAGAAGAAAGGAGAGTTTCCCGCGCAAGGATTTAGAACTCCTGGCTGGGTTCATTCTCCAGTGTCAGGGTGGTGGACCCGGATGACCAAGTTTGTTTTGGACGAATTGGATGCGCCTCTCTCCCAAGCTGGTTTGAAAGTTCCTGTGCGGGCCACTAAGTTTGGAATTGTCCAGAGCCACTTTCACTTTTTCTCCATACTGGAGAAATATAACCCTGATACTTGCACTTTTTTCACTCCTGTGGGGGAGTTAGGCTTCGCTCTTCATGAGATGAACGAAGTCTCGGGTCTTCTTCTTAGAGATTTGCCGTATGAAGAATTTGTTCCGGGATCAGCAGAACTCCAGCTTTTAAAGAAGACCAGCCCTGAAATTTATGCCACTTTATGGGAAGTCATGTGTCACTTCCACATCTGTATGTAGCTAACGGGGGCTCGAGGAAGCGGCATTAAACAAGTATCTTGGGCGAAATATTTATTCCGGAACTTGACCAATAAGGGGGGCTTAGTGTCCCGATTATCTGCCAGTACTTTGGAAGAAGTCCAAGCCCGAATCGACGATGCTACCTCCCACTACACAAATGAGGCCAAGGAAGATGTTTTCCCGGCCCATACAGAATTTGAGAGTTTTCATTACCAAGCTCTGCTCCCTATCTCTGATACGGCGCTTTTGGCTGGATATTTAATGCTGTGGCTCAAGCGGTGCGTCGTCCCTACCAGGCCGATCGATGCTCTTTCTGTTGAGGTGATCTACCCCGCTGTCCTTCTAGCCCACGGGAGGCCTGTGAGCCTCCTTAGTGCCATGGTGGGTTGTTTGCAGTTCGGATTGCGAGAGTTGACTTCGGACTTTGTTGACACTACAGAGGTGGAGTCTGATGGTCACAAGACTTTCAAAACTCCCAATCCTAGGGTGCCAATGCCGTATACCTATTTGATGGCTTGGTACGTGCTTCACTGTCCTTCTTTGATGAGCGCAGCCTCTCCCCCGGGAGATTCATTCATCCCGTTCGTGCAACGACTAGAGTCTGCGAAATGGGAAGGGGGGTACATGGTTAGAATTCGCCAAATCTTAGCGCGAGACACCAACTTCCATATCTACCGCTGTTTCCCTGATTTCGAGGGCGGCATCTATGGTGCAGAATATCAGGACATAGCAGGTCCTAATGGATTCACTCAGCTAAGCGGAGGTGTTTTCCATTGGCTTCTCTCCATCAGACCAGGCTACTTAGTCTTCCGGCAAGGCGTCAACTGTTATGTCGAGCCCTACCAACCTTATAGGTTTGCTCGCCAATTTGGGTACGATCAGTTGTACGTCGGGAACCCTCGTCCTCAACTATCGGTTGTGGGCAATTTATATGAAGGGGCCAGGGGCTGGTATTATTTTGTGGCAGGTTGTACCAAGGCCGTCTTCAGGCTTCCCCACAAAACTGCCAACTCCTATACCTCCATAAGCTTCTGCAATTGGTATTACGCAGCTTTTCAAACTCCCAATTACAACTTAAACACATCTTGCCTAAAGGACATTAGGCACATGTATGCTTTAAGAAAGGGGTCCAAGACATCCCGCTTGAGAGGGATTGATGAGTTCCTAGCTGTTGAAAACCAGCCTGCTGGGCAGGAAGAGGAGCAAGGAGCTGAGCCTGTTCAGGCGGAAGAGCAACGAGCGGTTAATCTCCCCGTGACCAGAGCAGCTGGGAAGAGAAAACTCTCAGCGGATGAGACCGGCAAATATGACAAACAGATTCGTCGGAAGCTGCTGGTTGATTCTCCCCCCAAAGGCCAACAAAAGTCTAAGTTGATGACAGATGCCATCAAAGCTGCCGAAGATGAAGAACAACAGGAATCTTCTGTTGCGGGCTTGCCACATAGGACTGGGCTTCGCTCCCATGGGCCAGCCCTTTCGGGTGATGTTTCTTCTTACCATCCCCCTCAAGATGAAGAGGATGAGTTTACGACTGCAGATGCAGAATCTGCACCGGTAATGGACCTTCCTAAGTCTTCGGTATTGGAGCAGAGGGATATCGAAGAGAATCCATCCCCTTCTCCTTCCTTGCTAATGTCACAAGCTGGTGATTTGGTGCCCAGTCCTACAACGGGACTTATGACTAAACCAGCTGCTGACACCAGTCTTCCTGAACCTTCAGCTACCCGGGATGATGAGGAGCGAGTTGATTATGAAGGCTCCTCGGTTGGTAATGAGGCTGACGAAGATAGGGATGGTGAGGATGTTGAAGTTAGTAATTTACCGGGTGATGATGCGGAGGATGAGGAGCACAACTCTATGGATGACATAACTCTTTTTGACAATGCTCCCAAGGCTCCATCTGATAAAGTATTTGGTTATACACCTTTTTATCTCACCGGTAAGCTTAGTTTGTTTCGACTTATCCCGCACGCTTTTTCCGCGTTCCGACCGTTTTTTCGTGCAGGTTCACCTACTCTCGGGACTACTTCAACTGCTCCTTTAGAGCAAGAACCCACGCCGGCGTCGGCTCCTCCACAAGAGCAACATCTACCTGGCTCACCCAAGGCAACTGCTCCGCCTGCCACATTGCCTGAGATCACTGCAGTGACTCCTCCTCTAGAACAGCAGCTTGAGCCAGTGTCAGCCCCCTTGTAGGGATAAGCTTTGCATGACCCTTCTGCAGTGGAAACTTCACCGAAAGCTGCGATGAAGATTTCACTCACTCCAACAGAAGCTGGGCCAAGCTCATCTCAAGCGAAGGCATTGATGGCTTTGACCTCGAGTCCTTCGCAATTGAACATTTCGATTGCTTCTGCAGCTTCGGCACCTGGATCGCCTGCTAGCCATCATCTTGATGCACCGATCTCAGCTGCCGGAGGGGTGTCTTCGGGTGCGGTTGTCAAGCTTGCTAATGCACCTAAATTCCTTCAGATCTCTTTAGCATACCTGAATGGCCTTGCGAAGATGGTGGTTGAGTCCATGATGAATGGTCAGGGAACTTTGAATTCCTTTCGACCTCTTCTGGAGGCAGGCTTGAATGGGGTCAGGAGTGTGGGTGACACTCGATGGTTCGAGCGCTGCTCAGAGATCATTCTTCACTTGGAAGAGAAATTAGAACGCTTCGAGGCAATGGGCCACATGGAACTTCAGCCGCAGATTATGTTAATTTTGGCTAAGCTTCAGGTCGCAGAGGTAATTCAGCGGGAAGCACTAGAACGGGACTTAGCTAAAAAAGAGCGTCAGATTGCAGAGCTTCATAAGTGTAACACTCTAAAGCGAGAAAAACTAGAACGCTCAACTGCTTCTATGAATTCGCTTCAGAACAAACTTGTTGAAGCTGAAGCTGAAGTCCTACGGTTGAAGGCTGAACTTTCCCGCGAAGAAGGTATTGTCAACCTCCTTAGCACACAGGATGCCAATGGCGCTTTAGAATATCATGCACAGGCTTTAGCCTTAGAGGAGGCCAGGAACAAAGTGGCAGCCATCATCACACCAAGTGCGGATGAACTCCGGGCCAAGGCTGAAGCTATAGTGAGAGCTAATCACGAGAAGGAATTAGCCGAGCTCAAGACTCAACTCACAACTTTTGACTTGATGCAAGAGTGAACCCTCTTTTTTTCTTTGTAAGGTTCTTTTGATAAGAACAAGTTTGTCTTGTATCACTTTCTTTTGGCTTTTGAATAAAAAAGTGATATTGATCCTTTAATATTCCTTACATTTATCATGTCTTGGTTTTAAACAACGACTCATGAGGAATACTCAAAAATCTTCTATCGTAAACTAACTCTAGAAAATTTCCAACTGCTGGGGATAAACATTTGATTATTCTCCCAGAATCAAGTTGCAAAGCAGAATCCTTCCCGTGTTATTTTGGTTTTAAACACTGAAAGAAGTCTATAAATGCCAGAGATGTAATTCTGACTTGGTAAGGGGAATATTGCGATCAGGGCAATTTTGAGGACTTATCGCTCTATTGGGGAGAGTCGATAAGTTGATATTTGTCAGAGGTGTGATTTTAACGTGACGAAGGAGAAATTGCGATCAGGGCAATTTTGAGGACTTATCGCTCTATTGGGGAGAGTCGATAAGTTGATATTTGTCAGAGGTGTAATTTTAACGTGACAAAAGAGAAATTACGATCGGGGCAATTTTGAGGACTTATCGCTCTATTGGGGAGAGTCGATAAGTTGATATTTGTCAGATGTGTGATATTAACGTGACGAAAGAAATATTGCGATCGGGGCAATTTTGAGGACTTATCGCTCTATTGAAGAGAGTCGACAAGTTGGTATTTGTCAGAGGTGTAATTTTAACGTGACGTCTGTGGGGATAAAATTCTTTTATGTCTTGCTGGGGAAAGTCACTAAGTATTCTTATCATCGGAGTGATGAATTATGATACTTAGGATTTGAACAAGATTTTGGGTAGTTTCATCACCCCACTTAGAAGGAGTTGATAAACTGGTTATTTATTGCCCTGTTAGAGAGAGCTAATAAATTGACAATAATCTGAGTGATTTTGAGGACTTATCGTTCTGTTGATGAGAATCGATAAATGGATTTTAACAGAGGAATTATAGTCATATTGGTAGTGATAATGACTAGATTCAATCTCTGTTAGGGTGATGACCATCTGAGGTGTAATATTAACCTGATGGGTTGAGGAGATATAGAGTTTTGAACGCACTCTGTTGAAAGAATCCATGAACTTAGAGAATAAATATCAAGGATTCTTCATTTGGAAGAGTTATAACGCTAAGGTGACCCTTGCGTTTGAGGTATGAAACGCGAAGTTAAGAACCTTCATAACGCTGATCTGAGCCTAGCGTTTGAACGTGGGTGTGAACCTCGCGTTGAGATTAAAGTCTTAACTGACTTTATCTAAAAACGTAAAAGATTTACGTTTTGAAATATAAAACGGTTGGGATTCTTTTAGAGTCCCGAACTATCTCAACAGCTTGATAGCTGTTATAAATAGACTTGAGTGGTCACATCAAGAGTCATTCGACTCTTTCCACTTTCGGCTATTTCCAAGAACGAGAAATCTCGTTTGACTTCGGCGAGATCTCCGACGAACTTCGTCTCCTTCGTTCGAAAACGTCTCCTCCGATCAATTACGTCGATGGCACCTCGAAGAGTAGGCTCGAGCTCCAACAAAGTCGCCGGAGCGACTTCCGAAATACCGTCGGTTGAGGACGCCGGCGGTGTTCCTGTTCATGCTAGGACGTCGTCGTCATCCCCGCCGTCACAGGAGTTTCCTTGTCGTGGTAAGTGCTGACTGAAAGAACTTGCTTTGGCAAGTTCTCTGAAAACCCTAGATGGGTTCTTGATAACGAGGAAGATGACTCATTTTAATTTGATGAAAACGCGGGGTTGGGATCCCCTTTGGGTTCCGACCCTCGCGTTCCAAATTTTTTAAACACAGGGTTCGACTCTCGCGTTTGAGGCTTCTGACGCGATGCTCGACCCTCGCGTTGGAGATTTTGACATGAGACTTAAACCCTTTATGTTTTGGGTTCTATCTCTATGTCGATAGCTCACTTATAGCTGCTAACATCTGCTTTTTGATTGTGCAGTGCTTCTACCAAACGTGCCGCTTTCACAAGAGCATCATTTTGGTTATATTGGCGGACCTGATGCGAATGACACTTTCAGTCGTCAAAACATAATTCCGCTTTGTACTTTTGCTGACTCGGAGAGAACGGATATAATTAGATCTCCTCGATGTTCTACTCTTAGAATTTTGATCACTGACTTAGACATGGAGACCCCTGTTGGTCATGCTCAGTTTCCCAAACCAGCGTTCATATTCGGAGATCGAATATCCATCGAGGATCACCTCATATATGCAGAAGACTCGAAGTTGTTGCGAAAAGTTGGCAATCGCTACTTCTTCCTTCCGAACATGTAGAGGATGTACCCTCTCTCCTACTTCTTAAATGCAAGCCACCGTCGGAGTCTGACTTTCGATATAGTCAAAGAGAAGGAAAATGTGTTGTTTGGATCTGGTCGACGGGCTCGTACACAAATCGGAGGGCAGCTCAAGGGATTGAGACCTGGTTTATTTGAGAAGAAGGACCAGGTACCGGAAATGCCACGCCTGGCGAACCTCTTTATTCGCCAATTCCTTGCAACTCAGGGTGAATTTTCTACCCAATTGTTCAGGTCCCCTGGATGAGTTTGTTCTAGAGAAGGAGGTTGATGGACCCGCATGGTTGACTTCGTTCTTGATGAACTTAAGGAATCACTCACTCAATCGGGTCTCACAATTCCCGTGTTTGCTACTCGACGGGGTGTCGTGCAGAGTTACCATAACTTCTTTGCTATGTTGGAGAAGTATAACCCCGATAGCTGCACATTCTTCACACCTGCAGGAGAGTTAGGTTTTGCTCTTCATGAGATGCAAGTAGTGTCGGGATTGCCACTTGGGAAAACACCCTACGAAGAGTTCATCCCCACTACCGAAGAGCTTTCTCAGCTGAGGTTGGCGCACCCCAAAATTTATGCTACTTTCTGGGAGTTGATGTGCCACTTCTACATATGTGCTCAAGTCTGTGGGACGCGTGGAGGGGGCGTTATGCATACCACATGGGCAGAATATCTCTTTCAGAACTTAAACCGGAAAGAGGCAACCGTCTCTCGTTTTATAGCCATCTCTCCCAAGATGGCCAAAGCTCGGATTAAGGCTTCCAATGCCACCTACACAACAGAGCATATGGAAGATAATTTCGTGGCTGGTATCGAGTTCGAAAGTTTCCACCACCAGGCCGCAGTCCCTATTTCTGATGCGGCTCTTCTCACGGGCTTCTTCATGATTTGGCTGAAGCGGTGCGTGGTACTGACAAAACCAGCTGAGGCTATAATAGCTGAGGTTGTGTACCCAGCTACTTTATTAGCGCATAGAAGACCTGTGAGTCTCCTAACTGCTATGGTCGGCTGTATACAAAATGGCCTGAGGATGTTGACCTCAGAACTTCTCAGTGCTTCAGAAATTACAGCTACCAAGAAGAAAGCTGGGAGAGCTCCCCCACCTCGTGTACCAATGCCATATACATATTTGGTGGCCTGGTTTGTACTGCACTGCCCCTCACTGATGACAGGAGTATATGAGGGCGACGATGCTTATATTCCCTTCGTACAGAGATTAGAGTCGGCCACGTGGACGTATTCTTACATAGTCAGGGCTCGACAACTCCTATCTCGGGAAGATAGTTATCGAATTTTCTGTTGCGCTCCTGACTTTGACGGAGCTGATGTAGAAAATACTCTCTTCCTAGACTTGCATTTTGAAGGCTCGCCTTCTTTGGAAGAGGGCACATTCAACTGGCTTCTTATGATCAGGTTAGGCTACCTGGTCTACCGCTTGCGGGAGAAGTGCTTCATTGGGCCTTATGTGCCTTCTCGATTCGCTAGGCAATTCGGATATGACCAGCTTTATGTTGGCAATCCCAACCCAGCATTGGCTCATATTGGGAATTTGTATGAAGGAGCTCGCACATGGTACTTCTTTTTAGCGGGAGGGACTCACGCGCACTTCACTTTGCCTATCTCGTCGCCCGGTTGTTCTACCGTTGCAGATTTTCGCAACTGGTTTGAAGAGGTCTCCCAAATATCGGACTATGATGTCTATACTTCCTGCATAAGTGAGATTCGAGAGTTGTATCGTTCGAGGAGTAGATCTTCGAGTTCTCGTTTGCCGGGGATAGAAGAATTCTTATCTTGTGAACAAGAAGCATCCGGAGCTGTTGAAGCTCCTAGGAATTTGTCCACCATCGAGCCTCCCAAGGAAGAAACTCCTATGGAGATCGAAGAGAAAACACCGATTGCTGACTCTCCCGAAGAAAAACCAATTCCAGAAGCGTCTGCTCTTGAACCTCGTCTTCTGAGATCGGGTAAGAAGGCTCTTTCTGCTGCTGAACAAGGCGAGTATGACAGGAGGGTGCGTAAACGACTGCCTGTCGTAGCCAAAAATTCAAAGAAGGCCAAATTGATGGGTGATGCAATAAAATCAGTGCATGTTGCATCTCCTGAGAACAGAGAGGACACTTCTCTTCCAATCGCTTCTCCTGGTCTCAGTGAGCAGGAAGAGGATATCTTAGGCTCCACATCGGAGATGATCAAAAAATTCTTATCTGAAGCCCCGCACACCTCTGCTCGCACTGATTATGCGAACTGCTTCGTTTATCCGACTGCTCTACCCCCAAGCTCTGAAACACTGAGGGAGCTCATCGAACAATTGGAGCGTTGGATGCAAATAACCATTGACATTGTCAGTCTCGGGGACGTAAGTTACAAGGTTTTTGAACCTCATTTGCTGGAATGCTTGGCTAAGATCAAGCATCAGGGCGATAAAATATGGACCGAGAACTGTCGTGAGAGCCTCATCATCTTGGAATAGGAGCTGGAATTCCTCTCCATGCTGCAACGTAACGACATAGGCCCAGAAGTGGATCGGGCACTTTCTGAGGCCAAGGCTTCGAGAGCACAACAGCAAGAGGATCTTCGGAAGAGTTTATCTGAAACGGAACCTCGTCTTGCTCACCTGCGTGAGGAACATACCCAGGTACAGAGGGACATGGGCAACCTTGCTGTGGGTCTCCAGGATACTGCAACAGAGCTTGCTCGCGCTGGTATCGAAGCACCTCAGATAAACGTTCAGCTAGCTAATGGTGCGGAGATTCTAAAAGGGTTTGCTGCTTACAGCGACGGACCCTTCAAATGCTATTGCGACGAAATTGTTGCCGCCGATAAGCTTCGGCGAGAACTTACAGAAGCAACGCCCAATGAAGAGGAGCTCAAGATCAAGATAACCGAAGAAATCAGAAAGGCTCGCAAGGAGAATATATCAGCGCTGAAATCCAAACTCAAGTCTTTTAGACTGATGAGTCCCGATACTTAGGATTTGCACTACTTTTGATGGAGGGATGACTTTGTATCATTTTCCTTTCAATTGCTTTCACTTTTGTATTCAAATGAACAATATTGATTGGAAATGATATCATTTTGGTTTTCATTATCTCTTGTGTTGGAATATGATTTAAGATAATGAAAAAGCATAGTGTCAACTCAATATGAAAACGAAATTCTCTTTATTATTATTATAAAACAATTCTAGAAAATTTCAATCATCAGAGGTGTAGTGTTAACTTGTCGAGATACAAAATAGAGTTACACTATAAACAGACAACCCCCAGCCTGATTTAGCTAGGGTTTAGGGGGCTACATGATTTACGGAAAATATCTCTTTAGGAATTTCCCATTAATTGGCATCATGAGCCTGTCTCCTTGTTGATTGATGAGGCGATATGCTCCGTTCGAATAAACTGAGTCTATTACGAAGGACCCCTCCCATTTAGGATTGAACTTCCCTTTGGTTTTGTGTGTCATCACCATGGGTCGTTTGTTGGCTAAGACCAAATCGCCTTTCTTGAAAGTCCGTTCCTTAACCTTTTTATTGTAGGCTTTGGAAATCCGAGCTTGATACATTTCAATCTGCTGCTTAGCTTGAAGTCGTTTGTCGTCTAGGGCTTCAAGTTCTTGCAGACGCCGTTGATGTTTTTCTTCTTCTGTTAGTCCCGTTGTGATAGCGACTCTCAGAGAAGGAATCTGGATCTCCAGTGGCAATACGGCTTCACAGCCATATACCAGCGAGAACGGTGTAGCTCTCGTAGGGGTCCTCACCGTTGTGCGGTAGGCCCACAAACATTCGCCGAGTCTCTCATCCCAGTCACGTCGGCTCTTGGAAAAGAATTTCTTGAGAAGTTTCACAATGGTTTTGTTAAAGGCTTCTGCAAGACCATTCGCCGGCGGATAATATGCCGTAAATGCGACACTCTGAATTCTGAGTTTGTCACAAAACCTCTGGAACCCAAAACTGACGAATTGTGTCCCGTTGTCGTGAACTATCCGCCTTGGGACTCCAAAACGGTAGACAACATGGTGTTTGATGAATTTGATTACGTTGGAAGTTTTGACTTCTTTCAACGGGATTGCCTCCGCCCACTTGGAGAAATAATCGGTCACAGCCAGGATGAACCGATGTCCTTTAGAAGTTGGAGGAGAAATTGGACCTACAATATCCATGCCCCACTCTTCAAATGGCCATGATGCAGATGTGGGATGTAAGTTCCCAGGCGCTTGGTGGATAAAATCCCCATGAATTTGACATGCGTGACAACGTTTAGCGTAGTCAACCACTTCTGAGAACATCTTTGGCCAGTAATAGCCAATACGACGGAGGCGATCTCCTAATTTAGCTCTGGGCTGATGAGCTCCGCACATTCCGTCGTGAGCTTCCTTGAGGGCCTCTTTTGCTTTTTTTTGAGAAAGACATCGAAGCAGAATGCCGTCATGGGATTTACGATACAGAATCTGAGAGATTGCATCGTAATAGAATCGGAGGGCCTTTCGTTTGATGGCGGCCGCTTCCTTAGGGTCGTCGGGTAGAATTCCGTACAGGACGTAGTCAATATACAGGAATCGCCAATCTCTAGATTCGAATTCTATGAAGGTTATACAGACCTCTTCCGTCATTATCTTGTCTGAGTTTTCCTCCTTAGGAATATTAGAGGAGTATAGTTCACGTCCTGAGACTGGGATGGTCGTTTCGGTACCTGGCGGTAATGCCAGCGAAGTTGCCAATAAAGCCAAAGCATCTGCGTAAGCGTTCTGGGCTCGTGGAATATATTCAATAAAGAATCCCTCGAACCTCTTAGCTTGCTTCAGCACTGCGAAGTAGTACGGGATTAAATCCTCATGACGTACTTCATATTCCCCTCGAACTTGATTTACAATTAA
>BQKN01065230.1:859507-885563 GCA_022839385.1 Asparagus kiusianus
CCTTAGGGTCGTCGGGTAGAATTCCGTACAGGACGTAGTCAATATACAGGAATCGCCAATCTCTAGATTCGAATTCTATGAAGGTTATACAGACCTCTTCCGTCATTATCTTGTCTGAGTTTTCCTCCTTAGGAATATTAGAGGAGTATAGTTCACGTCCTGAGACTGGGATGGTCGTTTCGGTACCTGGCGGTAATGCCAGCGAAGTTGCCAATAAAGCCAAAGCATCTGCGTAAGCGTTCTGGGCTCGTGGAATATATTCAATAAAGAATCCCTCGAACCTCTTAGCTTGCTTCAGCACTGCGAAGTAGTACGGGATTAAATCCTCATGACGTACTTCATATTCCCCTCGAACTTGATTTACAATTAACTGAGAGTCACCATAGGCCTCAAGATGCCGAATATTGAGTTCTTCGCCTAGTCGCATCCCTAGTAGCAAAGCATTATATTCAGCTACATTGTTGGTGCATGGTTTGATTAGGGAGAATCCTCTTGGGATTACGTGACCGTTAGGAGAGACGAACACCACCCCTACTCCTGCGGTAATTGCTCCATGAGGGTTTGCTCTGGACGCACCGTCGAAGAATAGTTTCCACACTTGTGTAGATTCTTGAGTGACACAAGCTTCGGTGACTTCGTCGGGCAATTCTTCATACAATCTAGATGTCCCTGGCACGGGATGATCGGATAAGAAATCTGCCAATGCTTGACCCTTGACTACCTTTTGGGGCATGAATTGCATGTCATATTGTGACAAGAGAATGGCCCACTTTGCGAGTCGGCAATTCAACGATGATGGTTTCGTCATCAACACTCTCAAGGGATTCACCTTGGAGATAACGTGAATCGTTTGCCCAACTAAGTAATGTCGCATCTTTTGAACTGCGAATACCAAAGCGAGACATTCTTTTTCAACCGGATTATACCGGTGTTCGGCTCCCATCATGGTTCTGCTTAAGTAGCAGATGGCTTGCTCTTGACCTTGATCATCATTCTGGGCCAGCAGTGCTCCTAGTGAATGATCCAAAGCCCTCACATATAACAGGAATGGTATTCCTGATATAGGGGCCACGAGAACAGGTGGCTGGGTGAGATATTTCTTGATCTCTTCAAAAGCTTTCTAGCATTCTTCATCCCAGATAAAGGATACTCCTTTCTTCATAAGCTTCGAAAAAGGTTGGCAGCGCCCCGAAAGGTTAGATATGAACCTCCGGATGTAGGCCAATCTGCCTTGCAGACCTCTGAGCTCTTTGAGATTCTTCGGTGGTGTCATGTCTTGGATGGCGCGCACCTTCTCTGGATCCAGAGAAATTCCCTTGGACGTGACAATAAATCCCAGGAATTTTCCACTCGATACCCCGAGAAATGATTTTGTAGGGTTCATCTTCAGCTGATGTGTCCGCATGATTTCGAACATTGTCTTCAAGTCTGCAAGATGATCATCCTTACTTTGGCTTTTCACCGCTATGTCATCAACGTAGCACTCTATCTTCTTACGCAGATGTTAGTGGAAGATAGCGTTCATTGCACGTTGATAAGTTGCACCTGCATTTTTCAGGCCGAAGGGCATCACTGTGTAGCAATACACCCCCAGCGGTGTTCTGAATGCAGTATACTTCTCGTCATCCGGGTGCATCTTGATTTGATTATACCCGGAGAATCCATCCATGAAAGACATTCTTTCATATCCGCAGGTGTTATCGATCATAACATCCGTGATAGGGAGTGGAAACTCGTCTTTTGGACACGCTGCGTTAAGGTCACGGAAATCGATGCATATCCGGACTTTACCGTTTTTCTTGGGAACTAGAACAATATTGGCTACCCAGTCTGGTTGTTGTTCTTCCCGGACAAAGCCTGAGTCTATGAGCTTCTTTACTTCAGACTCGATTGCTTCCATGATCTCTGGACGAAACCGGCGTTGTTGTTGTTTAACGGGTTTGGCATCCGGATCTATGTTGAGACGATGCATGGCCACTTTTGGGTCAAGACCAGGCATGTCTTCATAATTCCAAGCAAAGACATCTATATATTCTCGGATGAGAGATATAAGGTCTTCTTTCTCAGATGATGATAAATCTTCGGCTATGAAAATGGGTTTAGGGTCCTGTTCGTCTCCCATGTTAACCTGGACAACTTTATCTTCAGTGGGTGGTTCGCGTTGTTCGAATCGCATATCCCACAAGATGTTAAGACGTTTGATCCAGGGGTCATTGGTTGATTCCATTAACCCTTCATCACCCCCTGCATCTTCATCTGGGTGACTAGTTGAAACCATATTCACGGTCAGATTTCTAAAGAGAGGTCCGATACTGACATCGGACTCATATGCAGACGTTCCGGATGAGTGGTCCTGACACAAATAATTACTTATTTCATTTTCTGAGACAGCGGGAGGTGTGACAAATCCTAAACCCCTTCTGGTCTTTTGGTAGTAATCTGGGGGTTTCCCTTCGGGGGTTAGAGACATCCAAATCGGTGTTCGTCTTCCTTTCCCGAAGTTTAAACCTTGCTTTTCGTCAAAGTCATACCCCATTCGTTTCATTAATCGAAGGGAGTTAGGTTCGTGATAATGGAATTGCGGGACTCCATCGTCCTCCTCCGAACTTCCTCGCTTGAGTTGTATAGGTTTGACCTTCCCGAAACAGATCGGCTTTCGCCCTTTCCTTTTGGATGGGACTTTGAAGAAAGCCTTCTGTGCGTCTTCTATCTCTTTGTCTGAAACGAAGGACGACTCAATTGGCAATGTGAGTGATGCCTCTGTGCACAGTACGTGCCATGGATTAGTACCTGCATTAGTATTATTCTCTATTTGTTTATTTTTAGAGGGAACATCAGACAAGTACGCCAAAATAAAATCTTCATTAATGCACCACTCTCCCTCACTCGGTACATTATTATTGTCACCCTGACCAATTACATCAAAGTTTAATTCCCAAGGACAATCTTCATCAGGATCTGGTTCGATGTCAGCTTCGTTGCCGCTGTCAACATCTTCTTTCTCCTGGGATTCCAGGTAGAAGACGGAGTCGGTGTGGAAATTCTCGACTCCTCTGAAGGGGTATTTTTCTGCAATCAGAGTTCGGACTTCCCCCTCGTCGTTAGCATACTTCATGACCTGATGCAGAGTAGATGGGACAATGCGGTTCGCATGTATCCAGGGTCGTCCTAACAAGAGATTGTAGGACGTGTCCGCATCTATTATATAACAGGTCACTTCGGACTTAAGATCTCCAATTTGACACCTAAGTCTAATCTTCCCCAGGGGCCGAGTGCTATTTGCATTAAACCCAAAAATGGTTGTCTGGGTGGTGTTCAGCCGATGCATAGGAATCCCTAACACTTGCATGACCCTGTAAGGCATGATGCTGAGCGCTGACCCCGGGTCAACCTGAACACGGCTGATCTCTGACGACCCAATGTACCCTGTATAGTACAGAGGTCTGTCATGCTTGTGCTTGACCTGCATATCTTCTTGAGTGAAGGATATGCAAGGTAAGCTTCTTGCCGCCTGCAGACACTGCCGACAAGTTTGTTCTTCCGAAGCTTCGGGAATTGGAGTAACTTAGGTGATGAAGCTCTCTGTATTCTTTAAAGCTTCAATCAAAGCTTCCTTGGTAGTGCTGGACAGTTTCAGGAGCTCATATAATGTAATCCTGGCAGGTATATTAGCCAGCTGTGCCATGACATTGAATTGGAAAGGCGCGCTTGACTCTCCATGTTCCTGGCGTAGATTTTTGTTAAACCGGACCTCTTTTTGCTTTCCTTTATCGGCCGGCTTCTTTGGTACAGAACCCCCAGCGTCTTGGGGTTGTTCTTCCACCTCCTGAGCATTCTGGCTGTAATCCCTCAAGTAGGCTTTCCCTGACCGAGTGCCAGGGTTGTCTCCTGGGTATGCTGCCAGGACAATCCTCTCCTCTTCTGAATCAGTGAGAGGCTTGAGGTGATCATCGTTTTTAGTAACGGATGGGCTAATCATGTTGAATGACTTAGCCTTTCCTCCTTTCTTCTTGGACGAGGTGCTCGTCCATTGTTGGTCTCCCACTAGATCAGGGTGGACCCACATGATTTCTCCCTTTGGGGTAGTGAAGGGTACCAACCCCTTGTCTTTCTGACCGTACAAGTCAGCGTTCTTCATATGCATCTCTCCCTTAGGAATGGGAACGTCGCCATTTGCAGTGGTCACCGGTGGGAAATCGCCGAATTGGACCGCTATCAAGTTGGTAGACACGGTCTTCTGTTCGGGCTTCAAAGTGAGCACGTTTGCATTTACCAGATTTTGTAGGATGTCTTTGAAGACATAATATTTTCTGGTAGGGTGGCCCAGGAACCTGTGATAACGGCAATAGTTAGGATCATCAATTTTCCCTGCCTCATCCGGTTTCCTGATTTCGGGAAGCTGCAGTTTGTTGTTCTTCCGAAGTAGTTAGAACAAGGTGTCCACGTGCTCTTCCTTGAACGAATACTACTTTGGCGCTCTCTGTTGATTTGGCGCCTTTCCTTGCTTGGTAGGTGGTGGCACTCGCGTATAGTCGGCCGCTAAAGTCTCTTTTCCCTTAGACCGCGGGGCATTTTGCTGATTGCGTTGCTGCTGCGGCTTGGGTTGTGGCACTTCTTCGGCTTTGACTCGCGCCACTATCTCTTCAGCTTGCTCTCCTTGTGACACCAGTTGTCTCCAGGAACGACATTCTGCTACCCCCATCTGGGCAAGGAGCTGAGTCTGCAGGTTGTGCCTGCAAGTTTCAACTAGAGTTGATTGAATCATACCTGATGGGCATCGCAATGCCATGCTACGGAATCTCTCCACATAGGCTTTGATAGACTCTCCCTTTTTCTGTTTGGTGGCGAGAAGAGTTGGGACTGAGACCTCTGTGTCGTCCTCAAAGAATCTGGCTAAGAATAGCCTTTCCAGGTCTACCTATTTTTGGATGGATCCGGCAGGCAGTTTCATAAACCATTCAAAGTCAACTCCTTTAAGCGTGCTAATGAATAAGCGGGTCAGGATGGCGTCATTTGCTACCACATCTCTAGTTTGGGATTTGAAGTAGTAAATGTGCTGATTCGGTGATCCTGTACCATCGAAAGGTTGTAAAGTTGGGGCCTTAAATTTTGGCGGGTAGGGAGCTGTATCCCATTCCGCAGGATAAGGCCACACCACCCCTTCTTCGCGGAGCTCGCTCCTGTTGGCAATGGAATTGAGACGAGCCTCTAGCTCATCCACTTTAGTGGACTGAGGATGTGATTCTCTCTCTGTCTCCTTCTCGTTTTCAGAGGAGGATTCCAGATTGTGAGTTTCGCGATCTGAATGCTCATTTGCTTTTTGTTTTCCCTTTGATGTGTTTCTTCGGGAAGATTCAGGTTTGTGGCCTTTTTCAGCCAGAAGCTGGGCCAGCATGTCCTTCACTTGTAGCAGTGTCTCCTGTTGTGCTTGGAGTATGACGTGATGTTCGTCGACTCTCTTAGCCAAGTCTTCGTGATTCCCTGTTGTGTAAACAGAGGCCTCACGAGCTATAACAGAACTAGAAGATTAGGATTCGGCAATCGCCGAATGTTCCTCGTTAGAAGCGATCCCTTTAGCTAACCTTTGGTAGTTAACCGCGCGAATGGCTCCCGTACGGGTCCGGGTGTGTTGGTACACCCCTTCAAACTCTTCACACCTTTTGCGAACAGTCGGGGAATGACTCCTTTGCGATTCTTCGGGACTGGGATTAGGAGCTTTCCCTCGACCTATCACATTTATAGTGACTTCGGGGTATTCGGTTTTGGCTGTCTTCTTTTTATATCGGTGTTGTCGCATGGCAGGCCTGACAACGTTTGTCAATCTGTCGAATACAGATTGCCGAGGTGAAGATGTGCAGCAATGGCACTCCGAAAGGACCGCTGAAATAAGTCTCTCGCATTGGCATGAGTGAGCAGCTTGTACTGTTGGTTTTCCTTTTGACAGTAATTCCCGCAGATCAGGAACTTGGGAGGAACTTTTCCCCGGGCGTGGAGGTATAGACGGAACCCCCTGCCCTTGGGTAGATGAGATTGGTTCTTGTCGAACGTGGATTTTGAAACCACGCTGATCTTTCTGAACCTGGCGGACCTCTTGATGACCGCGTTCTTGAGAAACAACGCGAGGGTCGCGTTCTTGAAGGCCAACGCGAGGGTCGCGTCTGGACTTGTGAACGTTAGGCCGAGGCCTACGTTTAAATGATGAAACAGACCCGCGAGGGTCATGTTTTGTTTGAACGCACCCCTGGGGGTCGTGTTTAATTGGTGAAACAGACCTGCGAGGGTCATGTTCTAATTGAACGCTTCCCTGAGGGTCGCGTTTGTTTTTGGCAGCTTCCTTCTGAGTGCAGTGTTTTGAAGAGACAACGCACCACTCAGGGTCGCGTTTCAGCTGAATTAGCCGAGGCTCGTAGTTGGGCTCATTGCCCCGAAGTGAGCGTTCTGTTTTGGGAACGCTAAGTTCGGGTGAAGCTTCAGGAACGCGATTCTCGTGTTGTGCCAGCATTCGGCTTTCACGCAAGTGCGCTCGTCGTATGGATCTTCTCCGTCTGCGAGTGGCGTTCTTCTTGGCTTGTTTCAAAGCCTTAGCAGCAGCGTCTTTGACGCGCATGGAACTCGTCTCCTCCAGAGGCCGTTTGTGGCCAGACGTATGTCTGGCTGTCGCGGAGGTGGGATTTTTAACTAGCAGATCTAGTTTGAGTTCCTGGCCGAAGGAGAGGGCTTTCTTCGGAGTTTCAACAACAGAATTGACCTCCTTGGAGATCTTGTGGACACCATGCTTAGCCTTGGGGCTAAGTGATCCAGAGGACAAGGCTTCCTCATATTTTGCTTGATCAAACTCTACGACGAGAGTTTCTACAGTCGTTCCCATGAGGTGGACGTCGGATTGCGCCACCACTTCTTCATCGGAAAAGCTAGTCCCCAGCAGAGTCGCCATCTTTTGTATGTAGGAAAAATTGCAATGAAAAGAACTAAAGAAACTTGAATTGAATTCCTTTAATTCCGATTACAACTTGATTACAAAAGAGAAGAAAACGAATTGGGTTTTCTCCTTTGTTTAAACTGGGATCTTCTAGGTAGCGATGGAGTGCCTCCTTCGATTGTACGCGTCGAAATTGCCCTCCGTTGACGATCCGACCGTCTTTATCTCGTGGGAACGATGAACTTCTGTGGGAAGTTTTATACGTAACTCTTTAATGAGTTTAAGAACTCTGAACGAGTTAGAACTCTGTAGATAGAGTTGTTAGAACCAAAAATTCGGTTAATGACTAAGCAAATCTTCTGTTATCGAAGAATCCTCTCAGATTTGATCTTCTGAGTTTGATTCCAAAAGCTTATCTCTAAGGATTTTTCTGTTGTTGAAGCACAGAACCTGAGTGGTTAAGAATCTCCAAAATATCTGATCTCCTTCGAGCCAACTAGCCCCTGATCCGATTATCAAAAATCTGATCCCTTTAACTCTGTTGAGTTTGTTGAGCTTTTATAGGGGGATAAGAGGTTGTAACTGACCTCTAAATCCGCTCCTACGTGGGCGTGATTTCCTCAGATCGTGGGAAAACAGTTCTGAAACCGTTCGACTTATGTTTGAACAAGTCAAACGCCCAATCTGGCGTTCAGAACCCAACTTTGTGTCTTAGGATTGAGGCTCGAGGTTGGGTGTTGGCTGAACATTGATGAACACGAGGGTCGCTCACGTTTATTTGTGACTTTGAAACGCGGGGGTCGGTGTGGGCTGAACCCCTACGAATGCGAGGGTCGCTCACGTTGATTTGTGAATTGGAAACGCAGGGGTCACCTACACTTCCAGAATTACGACGCGGGGATGACTTCCGCGTTCTAGAAGAAGCTTGTTGACTTGTAACCTCTTCTGTAAGGTGTTGTAAGGATCGTCGTTCAGTAATCATCGCTTTAGCTTGTTATGGAGTGTAAAAGTCGTCAGATTGTAACTTCCACTGTAGATTGTGAAGACTGCTGAATAGAGTTTCCATCAGTTGTCGGAAGTGTCATCGAATTGTAACTCTTCTCGATCTATGTGAAAAGTCCTCCATTTGCAGTTTCTTCGCTTATCGACTCGAAAGCTATTTGATTGTAGCTTTCGTTATGAGAACTAGACGGGAATCAACATCCATAGTGTTTTTAGATGAATATTTGCCCACAGCTCTCTACCAAGCAACTCACCAACTAAGTCCAACCTTCTATTTCTAAAATCATTACATTGCTCATCAGCATCTCTAATAGTTGCTAATATAATATTAGTCATGTTGTTGTCGCAACCATCAAGATCAATCATCTCAGAAATGAGGTCGTGTTTGCGGTGATTGTGGAGTTGCGGGTGCAGTGATTTGAAAGTCCTTTGATTGTAACTTCCATTGTCGGGGCTTGTTTTAATCAGCTATCCATTGTGATTTTTAGACAGCCTACACCCCTGGATGTTCTAGAGTCTCCTCCGGAGTTGGAGTTGTCTTAGTTTCCCCAGGGAAGCATCTGATGCCTCGGGCTTATTCACTGACGGATCCATGTTCTAATAACGTAGCCGAGTACAACGCGCTCCTCATTGGACTCAGTTTCGCCAAGGAGCTGGGGGTCGAATATCTTGAAGCTTTTGGGGATTCTCATTTGATAGTCAACCAAGTTCGTGGAGAGTATGAAGTCAGGAACCCAGATCTAATTCCGTACCACCAAGAGGCCATCAAAATAGCGGATTCTTTTGAAGAATTCTATATTGAATACATCCCTCGTCTCCAGAACGCTTATGCGGATGCACTGGCAGCACTAGCAGTATCACTCGCGCAGCCGCCCGAAACTGAACTACTAGTCATAGTGAGATCACATCAACTCTGTATGCCCATATACAATATGGATATCGAAGAGGAAGATAACAGAAACGAAAACGCTAAAGAGGTGAACTCAACCCAAATTGGGTCTGAGTCTCGAGATTGGCGCTTTCCCATCATTGATGATGTCCAATATGGCATTTTGCCGGAGGATGTAAAAGAAAAAGAATCTATTCGCCGAAGAGCACCACGGTTCTTTTACAATACCGAGACCCGTACATTATACCGTCGAGGGTATGATGATTTGCTTCTCCGATGCCTTTCGAACGAAGAAGCAAAAGAAGTTCTTAAGGAAGCACACGAAGGAGAATGCGGTGCGCATCAGCCTGGTCCCAAGCTGTATGATCGAATCAGAAGAATGGGATATTTCTGGCCAACAATGGTACGTGATGCAATCGAATATGCACGAGAATGTCATGCCTGTCAAGTGCATGCGAATTATATGCACCAACCACCGGAGCAGTTACACACGTCAACCACGTCCTGGCCATTCGAGACATGGGGTATGGACATTGTCGGTCCTATTTTTCCTCCTTCAGTCAAAGGTGATCGATTTATCCTCGCTATCACGGACTACTTTTCAAAGTGGGCTGAAGCGATTCCGCTTAAAGAAGTGAAGACGAACAACGTCATCAACTTCATCAAGCATCATGTCATATACCGACACGGCGTGCCGAGACGGATCATTCATGACAACGGTCCGCAATTCATAAGCAACGCTTTCATCAGGTTCTGTGACAAATTCAAGATTCAAGATGTTTCGTCAACGGCTTATTATCCCGCTGCTAAAGGATTAGCTGAGGCTTTCAACAAGACGATCATCAAGATCCTGTCAAAACTCGTGAAAACCAATAAGCGAGATTTGGACGATTAACTCGGCGAAGCGCTCTGGGCTTATCGCACCACCATACGCACACCTACGGGAGCCACCCCATATTCGTTGGTGTACAGATGTGAAGCTGTGCTACCATTGGAGATTCAAATCCCCTCCCTTCGGATCGCTCTCGCAACAGAGATGACGACCGAAGAGCAACATCAGAAACGTCTCGAAGAACTCGAGAAGCTGGACGAAAAGCACTTGGAAGCTCAACAACACATCGAGTTCTACCAAGCCAGGATATCTAGGGCTTTCAACAAGAGAGTCCGATAGAGAAGCTTCAAGGAAGGAGATCTGGTCCTCGCTGCTCGTCGATCGATAATCCTCAACTCCAAGAAGAAAGGTAAATTCGAACCCAAGTGGGAAGGACCGTTTGTAATAGACACAGTCTATTCAAACGGCGCTTATCGCCTAATTTCTCTAGAGGGTGTCAGGCAATTAATGCCAATAAATAGAAAGTTCCTGAAAAAGTACTATCCTTAGTACATTCAGAATAACCCATTTATCGGGAAGTTCCTTGAAGAATATTACAAGTATTGTTCTAGAGGATAACCCAAATTCATTTTCACCACCAAAACCCCTCACTGATCAATTCCAATTGACAGTGAGTCCACCAAAAATATTCTTCCGGCCCTATTGACTCTTTCCATGATCAAGAGGTCCACTTGCAATTCAGAGTCTCCTTTCGATAAACGAAAGAACTCCCTTCTTTTCTCTTTAGTTAAACCTCTTCATGGTTATAACCAGAGTTGAAACTTCATTTCGATAAACGAAAAACCCATCTAGATAACCAATCCTATGAAAGGTAAGCTTATTTAGATCTCCCGGATTCTCGGAGTGGGGATCTCACTTCTAGTTTCTTTCTCACACTGGAAATAGAATATAAAATTCTTCCTTTCCAGAATCAAGGAATAGAATATAAAATTCTTCTTTCCTTGCTCGGGGAATAGAATATAAAATTCTTCCTTTCCCACACCAACTTTTTTTCCAAAATTTATAAATTTAGGATTCATCCTAGGAAGTTTATCCTGAATCCTAAGCAGGGATAAGTCTGCGCCTAACACACACTGCCGGTTTAATCTTTCTCCGATTGAAAAAAGACACCAGAGTTCGATTCTGGGGTATTTTATCCTAAAACCTAAGCAATGATAAGTCTGCGCCTAACACGCGCCGCTGGTTAGTTCTTAACCGTTAAAAAGAACACTTGCCCACATATTCAACATTGTGGTAGGTTGTTATTAATAACACCAAAATCCATACCTTACACGTGTGGGGAATTTTATCCTGAATCCTAAGAAAGGATATGCCGACGCCTAACACGCGTCGCCGGTTTGGTCTTTATCCGTAGAAAAAGATACCAGAGCCTGACTCTGGGGACCTTTATCCCAAAGCCTAAGTAGGGATAAGCCAACGTCTAGTACACGTTGCTGGGTAGCCTATTCCCATAACAATGGCGAAGTCTACATATTCGAAGTTGTAGCAAAAAGTCTAAGGGAGTTCATTCCTTTAGCACAACGTCACATGCGGAACGGATTAAAACAATCCGCAAGTAAGCCTGACTCAAACGGTAGTCGGTAAGAGCACGTCAAATCCGTTGAAGGCTGAGGATTAGCCAAAAATCCTAAGTCAACGTCTCATACACGTTGCTGTTTAGTCTTTTCACAGGAGAAAGACGAAGTCTACGTATTCAATATCGTAGCACTAAAAGAGTTAACTCTTTTAGCTTAACGTCATGTGCGGAACGGATTTAGACAATCCGCATGCTAGCCCGACTCAAACGGTAGTCGGTAAAGGCTAATCAAATCCGTTGAAGGCTGGGGGTTAGCCAAAAATCCTAAAGCCAACACCTAACACGTGTCGCCGGGTAGCCTATTCCCGTAACAATGGCGAAGTCTATGTATTCAATATCATAGCACAAAGTCTTAGAGAATTCAATCTCTGAGCGCAACGTTACATGCGAACGGACTTAAACAATTCGCATGCTAGCTCGACTCAAACGGTAGTCGGTAAAGGCTCATCAAACCCGTTGATGGCTGAGGGTTTGCCAAAAATCCTATGAGTATTATGGTCAATTATTTCAAACGGAATGACGAATCATGATAAAGATAAAGATAAAAACCAGTTTCACTAAAGGAATCAAAAGTCAAAGTACTCAGCAAACAAAATCATACATCAAGTCCATGACTAAAAATCTGCTGACTGATCTTAGACAGCTTCTCATCATAAGCTTGCCTAAGTTCAGCTCTAATGGACTCCTCGGTGGTGGCTGAAGTCCTCGCAGCAATCTCCTCTGTCTCGACTAGCTTCTGCTTCAAGGATTTCGACTCATCGGATAAGGCAGTGAGGGTTTGCTGATCCTGTGCTTTCGTCATCTGAAGAATATCCAAAGTCTCCTCTTTTTCACGGAGTGCTCTTCTGAGCTGGTCTATCTCGGTCACACAAGAGGTAATAGAAAGGTCGAGCTCGGCAAACGAAGATGATCTAGCAGCAAGGCTGGTCTTAACTCGATCTACTCGGTCCCGCTGCATCTGAATCTCGAGCTCAGCAAGAATCTGAGTCTCGCGTGATGACTGTAAACGGGTATCTAGCTCAGCAGCAATAAATGAGGAGGTGCCTGCATCTCGGAGCTCACGAAACATCTGAAGCTCATGCTCTAGGCAATCGAGGTCATCAACTATAGCCTGTGCCAAATCTGGATATCCTGCTTCCCTTATCAAATTGACTTTGGAATCAAGGAAAGGCTTGAATTGGTGAAGGAAGAGTCCACCGTGGAAGAGCTTTCCAATCATAGCATTCACGAAAGAGAAGAAGGAGCGAAGTTCTATGCAGAGAACGATCTTCTCAGGATCGTTGTCTGATAGCAATTCCTTCACTAGGATATGAAGCCGAGAAGAAGGCCCTACACAAAGAAGGAGAAATCCGTCAAAAATGCTTTGAGGAGGAAATAAATAACATTCTCAGTTGCTTAATTCATACCCTCTTGAGCCACTGGGGTAGTGGAGATGTAACGGCTGTGGGTGTATCAACTGATGTAGTTGGTCTCACAGCCGGCTCAACAGGATCATTCTCGACAAAAGCTCCTGTCAAATTCAAAACAAAATTCTCAGAGACATCACATTATAGCTGCATTAGTCAAGAATTGGCTAGTCCTATAATTAATTTGGGAGGAGGTACGTACCTTCAAAATAATCATCCTCGGGATTCTTGGGGAATGGGGATCCAGGGAACATATCTCCAGGTAACTGGTCATCAATCTGAGGAGAGCTATATATGAAGTGGAGCATAGGAGTGTCCACAGGCAAGCCTTCCTCATCAAAATCATCAGTCGAGAAATCTGACACAAGAGAATATAAGTACCAAAGAAGAATGAAGAGACTACAACCAATAGAAATGAGTTACCTCTCATGGGTGCATTAGCCTCTTTATTTCCAAAATCCACGTTCGCCTCCTGCAAGTTATCTGAAGGAGCGAGAAGTACAGAGACAATTAGAGGATGCACAAATTCCGAATCATTCAATTCCTTTGTGTGCCATCTAAAAGATACATTGTCGATGGTAGATGTACCTGGATTCGCGGAATCAGGTCCTACATTGATATCCTCCCCAATGTCAGCAACTCCTGTAGGCCTCTCTACTTGGGGGAGCGAGTCGGGCTCACCAGAAGATACAGGAACAGGATCAGGACTCATCTCGCTCTCTCCACGCTCTCCTATATAGAAATGGAAAAGCATGAGTAAATGTTCTGAATAATCAAGAGAATGGTTTACAGGGTAGATGTTACCTCCGTCACTAGCAGGATCATCACCAGCCAAATCCATATCAGATGCTCGGGAAGCTGCACGCGGCTTGCGGGCTAATCTCTTCCGCCTAGCAGCAGGGACAATAATTGAAGGTCTCGCCTGGGGAGGAGGACGGAACTCTTCTTCCTGGTCACCAATGGTCCCTGAAACACCAAACTATTGTCAGCTTTAATAATTCTGGAAAACAGAAGAAAAAAAATATAGATGGTTAACCTCGCTCGGAAAAGTCATCATAATCTTCAGGATCTCCGCCTGAAGCCTCGTCTGTAGAATGGAAGGTCCTCTTTCCCTCTTCATCAATCCGACGAGTCTTGTTCTGTATCCTCTGTGACCGAGCGTTCTCCCAAATCCTACGAGAATCAACCTGAGAAGCTTCCTCGGCCTCTAGCTCTGCGATCGGCTTCACGGGGATAGTCTTATTAGCTGCTAACAACCACTTGCAGCTTAAGAAGGTGAGGTTCAACTGCCGATCAGCACTCGGGAGACTGAACTTAGCACCAGTATAGCCAGTCACGGTCCATAACCATGCACGGAGACCATCCACCAAACCGCCGTGGGCCCGAAGCTGCTGACGGGGATTCCCGACGTAAAGTTGATCATAGCCAAACTGGCGAGCGAATCGGCAGGGTAGATATGGCTCTATGAAACACTGATCCCTCACCCGAAAAGTCAGATAACCTGGCCTAATGTTCACCAGCCAGTTAAAGCAGCCGATGTGTAAGTGAGTTCAATACTCCCTCGGCCTCTCCTCATCTATCAAACAATCGCCGTATCGGCTGGAGAACTGCGGAAAGCAAGTGGAAAATGTCCAACACTTGTGGACCTGCAGCTGCTGTCTGATGTCAGAAAATCCGCGCCCCTCCCACTTGCTATTCTCAAGCAACTGTAGTAGGGGAACGGAGTGGTCTGTGGCGTTCGGTACCGACATCATGTCAGAACGGTGAAGGACGAACCAAGCCATCAAATAAGTATACGGAAGCTCCGTCTTAATGGTGGGAATCTGACCCGGCAAATCACTTTCCTTCCGTTTAAAGGCACCAGAAAGCTGTCGAAGTTCTCGATGAATGTTAGCCACCATCACCGGAAGAAGTGAAAGTTCTTTCTTATAGGCGAGCTGAACTGCTGGGTAGAGCACTTCCAAGGGCAAGGCGTCACCAGACTGATATGGAACCACACATTTCTTTAACCAAATAGCGAGATAACCGGCAAGAAGAGTCATCGGTCGAATCGGTGCGGTTGCATGCCATAAGAATGATTTGAACTTAGTCCCTACAGGAAAGCCACCCTCAGGACTGCTAGTGGTATAAGAATGAGCGTCAATCTTCTTCAGTAAACTGTTCACCCCTGAGGGAGTAAGTGTGGCCAACTCACAAATAGCCTGCCCAGAATTGCTCTCCAGATTCTTGAACAAATAATTTGCAAACTGCTTCAGACTCACGAATACCTTAGTCCTCTTTGCTAAAGGCTCAGACTGCGCCAAAGCAATATGATAGTGACAAGTGAGGTCCCATAGAGTCTCATAGCGATCGGGCATACGATCCTTCAATTGATTCAATTCATGATTAGAGGGAAAGTACTCCTGATATAATATCTGTCCCATGGGCAAGCCAGAAATCCTGTGCATCTCGTGAAGAGCCAAGCCCAACTCCCCTTGCCGGGTCAGAAAAGTGTTCGAGTCTGGATTATAAAGCTCAAACAAAACACAGAAATGCCTTGCGCTGACAGGCAAGCCATACATGGTGGCACGAACGGCTGCATATAAACCACAAGCGTGCAACTCCTCGCCCCATCGGCTTAAGACGTACGTCGTCATGCGAGTCCACCAAAACTTGTCCAAAGAATGGACCCAACCATAAATTCTGTGACATGTCGCAGGCATCTCCCGTCCTAGAACAGCGAGGCGATTCCTCAAGGTAGAAGCGGTGGCAAGGAACTCATTACGTGGTGATGCATCCAGCCCCAATACTCCAGGACGCAATCCGGTGACATGACTCCTGCTCGAGCCAGGAAATGCCTGATGAGTGATGTAGCCGCAGTGGACGCTCTCATGCTCCTCCGTCAAGCGCCACGACATCTCCCGTGTCACAGCCTGACGCCTGATCTCAGTCAATGAGCGATGCCGAGGAATCTTCGGCAAGTATATGAAGCCACTGCCAGTTTTATAAAGCCACTGCTCGGCATCAATAAACACGGCATCCGGGTCTTCGACAGAATCGCCAAATAAAAAATCGCTCTTCCTGAGAGGCTGAATAGAACTGGCATCCTTCACGAAAGGTGCATCGATAATCAACTGTCGGAGAGCTCGATGCCCACCTTCCTTCACCACTTGAGAAACCTCAGTCGATGTGCCCAAAGCGAACTGAGGAGTAACTGGAATGGGGGAAAGATCATCGGAAGTCGAATAGTACTTGCCACGACGCCCATATACCGCATGAGATGAGAATGATCCAGAAGGATATCCCACTGGAAATAAAACAGTTAAACACCTGTTAGTCTCAATTATAAAAGGAAATTGAACTCATCTTACAAATGGGTAAGATAGAGTCATTGCCTTATAAAGGGTGAGACGATTTGGCCACATTGTGCAATTACAAGATAGGGTATATTGATAATATATTCCTGCCTTATAAAGCACAATGCAGCTTCAAATCGCCCCCTTTATTTTGAGATATGGTTTTGACCAAGCAAAACCTATCTTTAAAGCGTCGATCCTCACCAAGGAGAATCAAGGCTCTTCCCGATTGCCTCACCAAGGAGAACAATGTGGGGTAAAAGGACCAATTTGCAAATTTCCAAGAAAAAAAGAGCTAATTTGTAAATTTCTAAATATGCCAAAAATAGCTCACCAGCGTAAGAGGGAGGCGCGCCATCAGCCGATGCAGCAGGGGAGCGACCTCTCGAGACACGCGACATAATGATCTGCAAAATAAATTGAGGGATCAGATCTAGGAAAAAGTTCCCCTTTTTATCAATTCTACCCCCCTGAAAGAGAAGCTCGAGGTGCCAAATCATAATCCTAACCCTCATATGCAATCCCATAAATTCATAAATTAAATTAAACATGAAATATCCAAAAATCATGGAGGGTTTACCTGAGGAAAAGCTTGAAGATCCGACAAAAATTAGATCTTGAAAAGAGCTCGAACCACGCGCTCGAGAGGCCTGAGAGAAACTTTAAATAAGGAATTTTTGAAGGATTTTTCGGTCTAAGATCAAGAGGAAACCTAGATCTAAGACAAATTTCAAGGTTTGAAGGTGAAAAGATGCTCGAGGGAAGGAAAATCAAGAGAAGAGGGAGAGAGGGGGGGCCGGCCCTAGAGGAGAAAAAGAAAAGAAAGGAAAAGAAAAAAGACCCCCTTTTTATATAGTGAACCAGCCTTGAACCAGACCGGACCAGGGTGAACCAGACCAGACCTGTCCAAATCAGTTCAAAAGAGGCTGAACCAGGCTGAACCAGACCAAACCAGACTGAACCAGACCAGACCAGGATGAACCAGTCTGAACCAGTCTTAAACCAGTCCTGAACCAGTTTGAACCAGGTTGAACTAGTCTTGAACCAGGTTGAACCAGTTTGAACCAGAATTGAACCAGAATTCAAATTGAAGCTGAATTGAGCGTCGAAACAACTTCAAATCGACCGAGGGTTCAATCCCTTGTTTATTTTTGTCTCTCCCGCGCATTCGGAAGGATCAAAAGAATTTTCAAGCCAAATTATTGCCTTTTTGGGTTATTATCAGACCGGTTCAGGTAATTATCATACCGGTTCAGCTCATTCGGGCATGAGATATACTCCAATAAGGTATACGAGTATAAACTATTCCCTATTTTGTTGAGAAGTTCCTAGAGAATATTTTTCTAAAAATATTCTTAAGGATAACTCAATAACACAACGCCGGACAACGCGTCGTAAATAAAGACTCACCGCCAACAATCAAGGGTCAGTTATATGTTGAACCAACAAGCACGAGCTAAAGATTGGAAAATCAGGAATCGACTTCAAGTTCAAAATTTCGGCAACGGTCAGACAATAAATGCAGCACCGGAACCCTTACAGACATTTGACAAAGCACCGAATAGCCTGAAGGATTGAAGGAATACAGAACAAAAAGTCATTTCAAAGTCCCGTTACACCGACTGAGGGTAGGGGAAATCATATCCAAAGCATTCCAGACCCTTCTATAAAAGAACGAGGCTGAAATACTTTGGAGGGGGTATCTGTAGGCGTATAAAATTACCTATAGGTCCCTTAGCATAGCTCGACATGGGGATTCGACGAATCAACGAACCATCGAGTGACGAGGCGACGTGGTCAACGAATTGCACACGAGCAACGGAATGCATTCGCGTGCGGAACCAATCCAACGGTTCGGGAAGTCAACGAGTCGTCCAACCATAAAACGGATTCGAACTCAAACACCAAGGCGGATTTACTGCCAAATGAAGATCCAGACTATCAAATCGAGGTCCGGATAAATCAAATACAGAACCGGAAAGCAGAAAACGACGGAAAACAACACCCCGAGGGGCTCGGCAAAAACCGAGCCACCTTAAGGTGGCTCGGCCAAAGCCGAGCCACCCCAGGGTGGCTCGGCCTAGTGCCGAGCCACCCTGAGGTGGCCGGCCCAGATCTGTGCCAAATGCACAGATCTGGTTGCCTATAAATAGGAGGGGTGATTCATCATTTTGGAGGACTTTTGGAGAGCCGAAACTCTGCCGGATTGAGACCTCCTCATCTTGGAGTTTTTGAAGGCTTGAAGACTTGGGCATTTAGATCGGGTTCTTGGCGAGCATCCACATCACAATAGGTAGGAGTTCGAGAGGACCAAATCTCAGATCTACGTTGCTATACTCCGGATCAAAGCTTGGTCTTTGATCCCGAGATTCGAGCGATTGTTTCCTTGGTGAAATAATCCCCCCGGCTATATTTCCTTGGTGAAATAATACCCGTCATATTGCGTAGATTTGTTCGGATCTAGATCGTGCGGTGGTCAACGGATCAACCATCGGCGCAGGCAAACAACCCACGCAAGCGAGTGACCGGACAACAGGAGCTCGCGATTTGTTCGACAAATAAGGAAAGTTGTAATTTTCATTTTTTTGTTTGATTTTCATTGTAACCGGATCTTATAAAAAGACCGGATCTTTGTAACGCAAAAAGTTGTTATTTAAGAGTGCAATGGAATCATCAATGAAGAAAGCTACCATTTTTCCCGTGAACAAAAACCAAACTCATGGCTTGAACTTTGGGAGATTTTAGGTTTTACTTTGAATTATTTCTCAAAAACCCTAACTTTTTGTAGGATATCAGCCAAAAATCACTTTTTTACCTTGTCTCGTAAGAGATCTCGCATGCCCCGAGGTAGATCTGCCTCCCATGCGGCTGAGGGAGAGGAGCTCACGGTTGCTTCCTATAGAGGTGATTTTTTTAAACTTATGTCAATTCAAAAATTAGATTTTTGTGAATTTTGTATGTAAATCCTCGTTTGCTCTCCTTTGCAGGGCATTCGTGAAGAGCCGGTATCCTCCTTTGTGGGGATCAACACTGAAAGATGTTGTTTTGTTTGGCTAAAATACATCTCAAGGTAAAAGGGGCAATTTTATATTGTTCCGCATTTTATAAGGCCGGATATATCATCATAGTGTTTGCATACAACAATGTGTATTGCCTTTTGTGTGCGTAACAATTAAAACCGTATCATCTATCACAAGGTGGTGTATCTATCTCATGGGTTTACAAGATGAATTCTACCTCTGGTTTGGCCTTAAAATACCTTTTTAACTGGATTTCGACAAATATATATTTTTGTTCTCTTTCTAGTTAATTTTTCTTCCATGGCCTTATTTGGTAGGGAGGTCACGGGTCAGAGTAGTGCTATGCACACTCATTATAAAGGGGTTCTTTTGATTGAAGAGAACCTCCAATTCAGTTCTGACTATCCAGAGGACGTCCTTGAACTCATACGACTAGGGGATCATCGTATTTTATGTTGGTTGATCACCGAAATTCCATTGACTCAGGACCAGGGTTCTACTCAACCCCTGAGGAAGTCACAATACTTATTTGGAGACTCCATAGAGTATCCAAAGAATCTTTTCTTTGAACTAGCATAATGGTTAAACAAGTGTGGCTTAGTATGCAGATATTTACCGCCGATTCCCTGCCAGCACTCTCTTCTACAATAACAGAATTTAGCGGTAACCCGAGAGATGTCCTGGAGATTGACTGAGGATCATGAGCGTGTCCATTGCGGGTTTATCAATAAGGACGCTAAGACCCCAGGCTCGAGCGACAAGCACTCTATCTGAGGTCTTCACCCTGGTATATTAGGCCAAGATAATTTGCCTTAGAATGAGCTAATGCTTAAGGAAAATACGGTGAAGAGTCGTCTGGCTCGATTGGGAAGAGAGCTCCCAATCAAAAAGTTCAAGTGCTATGGTTGGGTCCACTCTTCTGCGGATATGTATTGGACGAAGATGATAAGTTACGTGCTTAGTCGTTAGGGAAACGAGCTGGCTGATAAAGGATTATTCCCATACGTGCTAGCATGTACGGGCTACCAATCAGAAGGTGGATTCCCTTATGGCGCAAGGTTCGAATCATTTTTATGGTAGACTCACAAAAGAATCATACCGACAACTCTTATGGCTGGGTACTTAGCTATTTGGCTAAAGAAGTGTGTAGTTCCTCATCAACCTTCTGATGCAATGCCAATTGAAGTTTTATATCCGGCCATTCAATTGGCGATTGGACGTAGGTTATCTCTACTCCCGATAATGATTGCGAACATTCACTATGGACTCCGTCACTTAGCCACCACTTTCACACAGGATGGAAACAAGCCCTCGAATGAGATCCCAGTTCCCAAGATCGAATTGCCTTATACCTACCTAATGACTTAGTTGGTTCTCGACTGACCTGACCTGATGTCAGCTCCTGAAGCAGCTAGTCCAGATCTCCCTTTGTTGCAGATCTTTGAAGAATGCAAGTGGTCAGTTAGACAATAGCATGATGTGTCTCGGCAATTTCGGGTTCACATATGTTGGGAATTCTTCTTGTGCTTACCTTAATTTTTTGGCACTTATAATGATACACTCTTGGACATCGAAGAGCCGAGGAGGGACAAAACTGTGTTAGATGTTGGATGTTTTAGGTGGTTGGTGAACATCCTGTTTGCGTCGAAAATTGATATCTTCATTGTCATTGAATCTGTTACAATAGTTTATCGATTACAAATTCAAAAAAGATAAAAGTCGATCTTTTTATAAGATTTTCTTACACAAAGAAAAAATAAACAAATACAATCTCCTTAAAATACACGCAGAGAACATTTATCACCTGCTGCTTTGCGTGGGATCTTTGCTTGTGCCAGGGACGTGTTAGTCCGTGGACCGTCGCAGATCAGATCCGATTAACAGAAAAGTTAATTAATGCTCTTGCTTCACAAAAGAAACAATCGCAGAAGTGATAATCTTGACCAAGCGAGATTATGACTCTTCTCGAGATCAAAACCAAGTATGATCCGGAGGAAAGGGGGAACGAGCCTCATATCCTTTGAATAGCTTCCTCTTTATGCTGAAGTTCGCTAAAATCTGCTAGCCCTCATCTGAAATTCGTGCTTCACTCTTCAATTTGACAGCACCTCGCCCTCTGATTTTAGATCCCTACAAATGAAGGTCCTAGGCTTATATTTATAGGCTTCAGTTGTAGCATTTTAGGATAGGAATTAATGATTTGACCTCATCTATAGTTAATAACCGCTTGACCATGTTTAGGGATAGCTTCAAAACAGGTTGGAGGCTCTGGAACAAAAGAACCCCGTGAAAATCGTTAGAAACTATCAAAAAATGTGTTTTCAGCATTTCTGGGCGGGAGCTACCATCTGGTGGCTCGGAACTTTTCGGGCCACCAAATGGTGGCTTGGCCCTGGGCGAGCCAGTTTGTACCGTCTCGGGTATTTTAGCTCTATCTCTCTCGTACGTTCTCAGAATGAGGTGATTCAAGATGAGTTAGAAAGCTGACGAAAAGACCTATAACTTTTATTTTTTTAGCGTCTCTAGAATCAAATTGCATCATGGCTAAAATCTCGGTTCTTTGTGTGAGCCACCAAATGGTGGCTCGGAACTGTGCGAGCCACCAAATGGTGGCTCGGTCCTAGGCGAGCCAGTTTGTACCGCCTCAGGTATTTTAGCTCTAATTTTCTCTTATAGTCTCAGAATAAGGTAATTCAAGATGCGTTACAAAGCTGACGAATAGACCTACAATTTTTGTCTTTTGAGATTCTCCATAATCAAAACTTATAATGGCCAAAATATCAGTTCTTTGTGTGAGCCACCAAATGGTGCCTCGGCACTGTGCTAGCCAGTTTGTACTTCCTCGGGTATTTTGGCTCTAACTCTCTCGTTCGATCTCAGAATGAGGTGATTTAAGATGCGTTGGAAATCTGGAGTAGAGACCTACAACTTTTAATGGGCAAGAAATACATGGTGTGGCCGAGACACACATGGTGTTTCACCCCTTTTGGGCGAAACACAACTCCTGGCTGAGTTTTTTTGTCATTTCGCATGTCACATTGACTCGTACGCTTCACCGATTTACTTCATGCATTTTGTTAACTTAGAGATGACTGGTAAGTGTGTTCGTTACTTGGAGCTCGTCGGTGAGCGTGCAGACCACTTGGAGGTGGCTGATGAGCGTGCGGGCCACTTGGAGGTGGCCGGTGAGCACGCGGGCCACTTGGCGGTGGCTGATGAGCGTGCGGGCTACTTGGAGGTGGCCGGTGATTTGGAGGTGGCTTATGAGTGTGTGGGCCACATAGAGGTGGCCATTGAGCATGCGGGCCACTTGGAGGTGTCTGATGAGTGCGCGGGTGATACGAGTTGCCGTGCGAGCACCTTTGATCACGAAATTATCAAAGGTGGGTTAAGGAGATAATAATAAGAATCACAAGAACAATTCAGTTGTAGCAAAGGAAAATACCTTCTCTAGATTATGAGAATAAAAATAGTTTTACAATCTCTCACAATCTCACTAGAATTGAAGAACAATCTCTCCCAATTCTCAAAATACAATCTAATCTCTTCTGATTGTTATAAAACCCTAAAACAATCCCTTTTATATGTGGAACAATGTGGATGGCAAAGTGGTAAATAACCAGTCCAAAACCCCACAAGAAAACATGTAAACAGAAACCCAAACCAACTAGGAAACCGTCGATGAGTCGACTCATGACTGTAATGAGTCGACTCACCCGAAAGCTGAACAAACCCAAAAATCAGTTATGAGTCGACTCGTAACTGAGATGAGTCGACTCATGATATATGGGTCGACTCGTAAGCTAATGAGTCGATTGGTCAGAAACTTTTCGAAAAATGGCTGGGTTTCGTGAGTCGACTCATGACAGGCATGAGTCGACTCAACCTGATGAATCGACTTATGTACATGTATGAGTCGACTCACGAGCTGAAAACTGGATTCCTCGAATCTGCTGCTCGTCATCTCGTTCCACGCTTCCACCTGTGTTCCACGGTGTTGTTTCACACCTCTATTCTCATACTATCATGAGGATCATCTATCCTCAAGCTCCCTTGAGGATCGCTAAGTTACAAAGAGAAGATACACCCGTATCATGGGTCCCCCCTTTAGGAACTTGAAGTCCCTTTCAAGTTAGAACTTCAGCTGAGGAAACTGTCATACCCCGCTTCCCAAAATACCCAGAAATCGGAACGTGAATAAGCCCGCGACGTATTAGATTGAGAAGAAATATACACTATCATTTTTTTCTTTTTTTTCTTCTCAATCCAATACGCTAAGCGTTTAGAAATTAATACAATGCGAAGTCACAAGTCCCCGATCACAATCAGCAAAAATATAATAGACAAACTCAGAATAAAGAAATATCATATCACAAATAGGATAACATCCGAGACATAATAATACAGGTCAAACGTGCACTTATACAAAAACTATCTGAATGAAATACTGGAGAATATAAAAATACACTGATCAAAAGGAAATGAAGGTGCTACAAAACAAACTGAAAGTAATGACTAAGCTTCGGCTTCTTTTTCTGCTACGTCTGCAGGACACTCATACTGAGAATCCTCTGGCTCCTGGCGATCTCCCAGTTGGATCTGTTCTTCCTCTATGTTTGACGTACACTAGAGAAAATAGGTATACGTCAGCGTGTAGGGTACATGGCAAGACCCGACCCTACAAAGAAAATAGAACGAACGGAAATCCAATGCGAAAAACGATACGATAACAAAAACAACAAAAGAACGTACAACTAAAATCCATAAATCAACATGAAAATACTACTAAATCATGATAACATAAAGCATCCAGAATCGATCAGGTAACGAGATCATGTAGCTAGCGATCAGTCTAATCATCCAAGTAACATGGGCATACAATAGATGGAATTAATACCTAAAAATCTACAACATGAGACGTAGTACGTCGAGCGAAATAATCCAAACAAGGAAACCCTCATGTATATACCATATGTCTCAAATTGTAAATAATTAAATATTAATCCCGATCTATGTATGAAAAGAAACACAACTGGCCTACATCTCACAAGAATCATACTTAACCAAGAATCGAGGTCATGTAACTAGCCATCTTATAACAGGTCACTGGTTCACATCTCACACAGAGTCAAAGTTCACATTATCGGATATCCGGTTAACAACCACATCTCACTAGTACCTCAGACCCGCCCCAGTACGAAATAATTCACTGGTACGTGCCTGGAAATAATCAATAATCATAATATCACCGCTCCTCAGACCCACCTCAGTGCGAAACGATTCACTGGTGCGAGCCTGGAAATAACAATAAACATATCCGATCACTGCTCCTCAGACCCACCCCAGTGCGAAACGATTCACTGGTGTGAGCCTGGAAATAACAATAAACATATCCGATCACTACTCCTCAGACCCACCCCAGTGCAAAACGATTCACTGGTGCGAGCCTGGAAATAACAATAAACATATCCGATCACTGCTCCTCAGACCCACCCCAGTGCGAAACGATTCACTGGTGCGAGCCTGGAAATAACAATAAAGATAGCCGACACTTCATCGTCTTTAAAGGAATACTCTTTCGGGAATCTAGGTTCTGAAGTCTTTGGTTGCCTTGGAGGTTGCTGTGCTTGATGTTGTAATTGGAATAACAACTGTTGCGTTGATTGCTATTGCAGCTGTTGTTGTGATGTTTGGTGGGCATGAACAGCACTTGAGGGACCCTTTCCTCTGCCTCGAGGATTAAAATTATGCTATTGAGGATTAGCTACCGGTTGACCCCTCTCAAGCTTCTTTCTCTTGAGGAAGCATTCGGCCTGTTCACCTCACATCTTCAATTCTTTCCAGGACTTGGAAGGCATGACCCCATGGATTCTTGAACATATAAAGAGAGATTATTGTGACACGTTTGGAGAATAAACTCCTCCATGACTGAGTCTCGATAGTTCATTGCTTTATTCTGGAAACGTTTAACGAAGTTGTTAACTGACTCTCCATCTTTTTGCTTCTCATCCAGCAAAGGTCCAATTGATACTTCGGTGTTGTCATCGAAGAAATTAGTGAGGAATAAGCTTTCCATATCGTCCCAACTATTAATGCTTCTAGGCTTGAGACGTCGGTACCAATCGAAAACAGCCCCGTGAAGGGTGCCAACGAATAACTGGACCATCAAAGCTTCATTTCCAGAGATCATACCCAAATGAGACTTGAAATAAATTAATGATTGAGTGGGTGAACATTTCCAATCAAATGGAGTGAAGTTAATCAGACTAAATTTTGGCGGGTATAGAATTGACTCCCACGCCCTCAGATATGGGCATGGAATACTCGTCTTCTTTATTTCTTGAGCTGACATCAAAGCGCTGACCTTGTTCTCTAGCTCTTTCATTTTCTTGTCCTCTCCCGTACTTTTCTTTAGGGGATTTTGAGGATGTTCATCTGGACCACTCCCTGTGTTATTGTCATTAGGAGGAGGATTGGCCAAGATGTCCTCATTTACCTCTAAATCACTGTCGACTGTATTCATTCGAATCAGAGCAGTATTATGCCGGCTAGACTCAGTCCACTGACTTGACTTAGGCTGCTGACGAGATTGTTGAGTTTGCAACTCTCTCATCTGTTTCATAGTCAACTCCATCTCTATTCTCATCCCAGCTCTGATTTCTTCTTGCTGCTTAGCCAGAGCTTCTTGTAGAATTTGAGCTAATTGATCAGGTGTTATGGTAAATACCTCTCTAGCTTGTCCTACACTGGACATTGTGTCGTTGAAGGCAACTGCAAAATATGTATCTAAGAGCTCCTCATCTGTAGACAAACTTTCATGCATTCTTTTGTAATCTCTACTGTTTCCGGTAAAAGTTGCTGTTTTCATTGATGTTCTCTTTTTCGAGATCTGTTACAACTTCGATCGTTACAACAGTATAAAATGAAAACAAAGGGGTTACAACTTAAACGAAAATAAACACGAGAGCCCGGTTTGGTACGGTCTCGCTTGCGTGGGTTGTTGGCCTGTGACGGGGA
>BQKN01065230.1:903929-939321 GCA_022839385.1 Asparagus kiusianus
GGTTTATTTGCATTTAAATCCTTCATGATCAACCTTGGGGTGAAAATACCCAAAATACCCCTCATTTTCGAGGCTCAAAGTTAGTCATGAACACCTTCAATTTCGGCCCAATTTGCACATACACCTCTCAAATTTTTGGCCATGGGTGCATAGTCCAAATTCTCAAAATTTCAGCCCTTTTGCAAATAAGCCTCTCTACAATATTCGGTTGCTTTTTACAAATAAACCCCTCAACAATTTGTTAGACCCTAGAGGGGGGGTGATTAGGGTCTTATGCTAATCTAATCCGATTATATACTAATTAAAATTAATTAACAAGCTATACTAGCAAGTATGAAATACAACAAGATATATGAGCTAGGATAAGCAATATGAACAACAAGAAATATCCTACCAATAAGATATAAGCAATATATGTGCAAGGATATATAAACTAACACAAAGGTGATATAATCAAACTAAAAATGTGATAGTGCAAAATAAACAATGCAAACACACAATATGATCACGGAGTTCGGACCTTCCGTCCTACGTCTCCGCTCCCCACTCTCAGGGAGAAATCCACTATCACAACCGGATTTTCTACGTTCACCCGAATAACGTTTACTCCTCACACTCGGTTTTCTAGCTAACCGAAACCTTTACAATCACCACTCTTGCAATCCCATTCTACACCCTCTCAAGTGTTGAACTAGATGTGTCTCCCTCAAGTGCTCGGTTACAACCTCTCCCTAGGTTCGTTAATCGACGCCACTCCTCTTGGGACGATCCCCGACTCTCGCCACATACTTCTCTTGGTGTACAAGTGTATTACAAAGTGAATCTCATAATAAGGCTCAATACAATAAATGTTTGTTCTCTATTATGGATGAGAACACAATGAAAGATCACACTCAATTATCACAACTCTCACCAACCCAAAAATATTATGAATGCAAATACAATAAGCTCAATTGGGTGTGTGTAACAATGAGATAAAATCAAATCTAACTCAAATAGCAAACTAGCAATAATAAGAATATGAAAATCAATAATAAAATTGCTAGAGAAAAGAGTTAGAAAACTTCTCAATAGATCAAGAGGTAGAAGGAGAATAGTTGGATGCCCAAACACCAATAGATGATCTCCTCAAGCTCTTGTGAAATTGATTTCTCAAACTCAAACTTCCAAATGCTTAAAAGCATCTTAAACACACTTAAATCAAAACTAAAACCCTTGTTAAAACTCTTTTAAACTTGGTTAAAAACTCTCTTGGATGATAGAAAATAGTTATGGCAAAGGGGTATATATAGGCTTGAAGAAACCAACCCCAAAAACCCCAAAAAACCATTAAAAAACAAAAATCAGTAACTAGTCGTTACTGTGTAACGGTCGGCTACTACAGTAACTTCGGTCGACCGGTGCGGTCGACCGCGAGCCATATGCAAAGCTGAGTAACTTCCAGAGAGTTTGGCGGTCGACCGTGGGTACTGTAGCAGTGTGTACCAGTTTTATAAAATCAATTAAAAATAGTAAAACAGCTCCAAAAATTATGAAATTTTATGGGAAGGTTCTAGACACGTAGAATAACATGTTAGAGAAAGAATATCTGAAAAAATATTTCCCAGTTGAGAGAAATAAATGTTTTAACACAGATTTACAGTTTCTGAAAAACTGCTGACATATACGATTTTGTAAAATCAATTGGGTATAGTAAATCAACTCCAAAAATAGTAAAATTTTGAGGGAGTTTCTAAACATGTAGATAAACTTGTCAAAGAAAGAGTTTCTTGAATACCACTTCCCATTTATGAAAACTCATCTATTTTGTAAAACATGCACGAACATGTGCACGAACAAAAATATGATTTTGTAAATTCCATTAAACATAACAAATCAATTCCAAACTTGATGAAACTTTGTGAAATGTTTATAAACATGAAAAAAAACATGTTAGAAAAAGAATTTCTCAAATTAAATTTCCATTTGTGAAAACTCATGTATTTTGCAAGTGTGTTCAAAGCATGAAAACCCAAAACCATGCATGTATATATATAACTATATATATACATAGAAACCAAAAACGTGTGTGTATATGATATTGAGCTTAAGGTACTTAACACACATAATATAAAACCTAAACTAAGATTACCCAAGCTATGATCTTGATCTTCAATGTAGCTCAACTTGGTACAAATACGGATGAAGCTTGAACTTGATCTTTAATTTTGAATTGCAAGGCTTCAACCCGACATTCCGCCAACCTCCATTTGATGTGATCGTGTAGGCTCAATCCATCCAACCTCCAACTAGTTGTTTGTCTACAATGAATAGATAACACAAGCACTAGACAAACAACATTAGTTGTAAATTGTTTGTTAAACATCATCAAAACAAGAAGGCCAACACAATTTGTGGTCTTTTTACATAAAAAGCTCCTCAAAGTTTTGGCCAAGTGGTCATACAATCCAAGTCCCAAAATTTCAGTCCACTTTTGCACAAAAGCCCCTCAAAATTTTGGCCTTGTTTTTGCATAAAATCCCCCAAAAATTCGGCCATTATCAAAACCCATCATCAAGGTTTGAATCTTTTTCACAAAACCTAGTTCATGAGAGTAAAAAGCTAAAATCTTTTCATACAAATTCATTGCATACCCTCATTACAAGAATAAAGTTTCAATCGTTATTGTATAACCTATGGATTCTTAACCAAGAATGCAATAAAAAAGAGAGTTCTTGAAGAGAAGCTCACCCAAATCAAGAGCTTGAAAACCTAACTCCACAAATCAAGTCTTGAGCTTGAAGATGAGATGAACCCTAGCCTTGAGAGAAGAGGAATTTCGGCCAATAGATAAAATCCGAAATTCTTTTAAGGGGTTGAGGGATTTTAAAAGCAAGAATTTCAATGGGTTAAAAGTTCTTGTTGTTGAACTTGGGATAAGAGTTTTGATAAGGGAAGAAGGAGGAGGAGTTTTAGGGGGAAAAGACCCTAATTTGAAATTTTGGGAGAAGGGGGAAATGAAGGCACTACAAGAGGACCAATAAAAAAAGAGAGACATGGGGTGTCTCGGCCCAATGGCCGAGACACCCAGTGGTGTCTCGGGCTTAGGCCGGGCTCTAGGTGTTTTTCATGATCTTGTTCCGCCTGTTTTTGGCGGTCGTTGGTTGTTCCGATGAAAGTCAACACCAATCAATGTCAGTCAACGCCGGGCGATTCGAAATCCTAAGGTCAACGTCGGTCAATGCGTAACCCTAGGTCAACGACAGTCAACATGTTGCGATGAAAAGTCAATGTAGGGTGATCCAAAACCATAAGGTCAACATCGGTCAACGTATAACCCTAGGTCAACGTCAGTCAACGCGTTGTAATAAAAAATCAACACCGAGCGATCCGAAACACTAAGGTCAACGCTGATCAATGCGAAACCATAGGTCAATGCTAGTCAACGCGTCGCGATAAAAAGTCAACATCGGACGATCCAAAACCCTAAGTAAACGCCAATCAATACGTAACCCTAGGTCAACGCCAGTCAACGAGTTGTGATGAAGAGTCAATGTCGGGTGATCCAAAACCCTAAGGTCAACGCCGGTCAATATGTAACCCTAGGTCATTATAAGTCAACACGTTGCGATGAAAAATCAACATCGAGCGATCCAAAACCCTAAGGTCAATGCCGATCAACGCGTAACCCTATGTTAATGCCAGCCAACGCGTTACGATGAAGAGTCAACATCGGGCGATCCGAAACCCTAAGGTCAACGCCGGTCAATGCGTAACCCTAGGTCAATGCCAGTCAACGTGTTATGATGAAGAGTCAACGTCGGGCGATCCGAAACCCTAAGGTCAACGCCGGTCAACATGTAATCCTAGGTCAACGTAAGTCAACGCGTTGCGATTAAAAATCAACGTCGGGCGATCCAAAACCCTAAGGTCAACGCCGGTCAACGCATAACCCTAGGTCAACACCATTCAACGTGTCATAATGAACAGTCAACGCTAGACGATCCAAAACCCTAAGGTCAACGTCGGTCAATGTGTAACCGTAGATCAACTTCTAGTCAATGCGTTGATATGAAAAGTCAACACCGAATGATCCAAAACCCTAAGGTCAACGTCGGTCAACGCGTAACCCTATGTCAACTTTCAGTCAATGTGTTGCGATGAAAAGTCAACACCGGGAGATCCAAAACCATAAGATCAACATCGGTCAATGCGTAACCCTATGTCAATGCAAGTCAACGCGTTATGATGAAGAGTAAACATCGGGCGATCCGAAACCCTAAGGTCAACCCTGGTCAATGGGTAACCCTAGGTCAACACTAGTTAACACGTTTCGATGAAGAGTCAACGTCGGGCGATCCGAAACCCTAAGGTCAATGCCGGTCAACGCGTAACCCTAGGTCAACACCAGTCAACACGTCAACACCAGTCAACGAGTTGTGATAACAAATCAACACCGTGCGATCCGAAACCCTAAGATCAATGCCGGTCAACGCGTAACCCTAGGTAAGCACCTGTCAACACGTTGCGATGAAAAGTCAACACCGGGCGATTCGAAACCCTAAGGTCAACACCGACCAACGTGTAACTATAGGTCAACGCTAGTTAATGCGTTGCGATGAAAAAATCAACGTCAGGCGATACGAAACCCTAAGGTCAACGCCGGTGAACACGTAACCCTAGGTCAATGCTAGTCAACGCGTGGCGATGAAAAATCAATGCTGGGTGATCTAAAACCCTAAGGTCAATGTCAGTGAACGCGTAACCCTAGGACAACGCTAATCAATGTGTTATGATGAAAAGTCAACGCCGGACGATCTGAAGCCCTAAAGGCAACGTCGGACGATCCGAAACCCTAAGGTCAACGTCGGTCAACGCGTAACCCTAAAGTCAACGCTGTTCAACGCGTAGCCCTAAGCTAATATATTGTGATAGAGATAGTCAGTACTAAGTCAATTCGATGACACGAGCCAAAATTTACTCACCAGTTCTTGATTCGAGACTTCGACGACGGCCAGACGATAAACGCAACGTCATAAGAATTTTAGCTATTCGTTAAAATATTGAATAGATTAAAAATCAAAGTAGTCAAGATTCGAAGCTAACTACAGGTCCTATTACACTGACTGAAGGTTGGACCGATTACATTCAAAGTATTTCAGGCTCCTCTATAAAAGAAACGAGACTGAAACACTTTGGAGGGGGTATCTGTAGTCGTCACAAATTGCCTATAGGTCCCCGTACGTGGCTCAAGATAGAGAGAAGATGATGAATGTTACTATCCTAGTCACAGAAGCTCATTTGACGATGACAAGCGTATGAAGTGAGTCGACGAACCATGCGAAGCAACGAAACATCGGAATAATGAAAACATGAACTGATCGGGAGCTCCACAAAGCACCCCCCATGTCCCATCTACTCCACATATGATTCAATCATGGGAGCTTGTAGATCTCCTCGTCGGTTTTCCGACGCATCTTGAATCGTACGATTCCGAGTTTGGACGATGAAGATACGGGGGAAACGGACAAAACACGCCAAACCAAACTCAGGCTAAAGCTAAGACATCCATATGTGTCTCAGCCAAAGCTTGGCCGAGACACCAAGAGGTGTCTTAGCCAAGTCTTGGCTGAGACACCCACGGGTGTCCGCAGCCCCGAAAATCTGTTTTTAGCTGTTTTGAATCGTTTTTCGACCGTTAACCACCTAGATTTATTCCAACTAATCTGAACCTATCCAAGAACGTGATAAAGTGGTTATAACTAAAGATAAGAGTGAATCGATCGTTCTTATCCAAAAACAGGACTCCGGAAGCCTATAAATACAGTCCCAGGGCCTTCATTTTTTTGATCTGGAATTCTTGAGCTTTGGCGATGCCCTGCTGAACTGAAGACTAAAGGAGCATGAATTTCAAAAGAGAGGAGGAGATCGGATCAAAATCATCGGCATAAAGAAGAGGATCTCGTCAGATCTACACTTCCTAGTCCTTAGCCTTGAGATTGCCCCGTTGCGGTGATCTAGAGAAGAGTGATTATCTCGTTGTTGCTGAGATAATTGCTTTGGCTTTCTAATTCCTTCGCAAATCAACGAAGCTCCGGATCTGATCTGATCGTTTGGTGGTCTACGGACATCAATGTTCCCGTCACAGGCCAAGATCCCACGCAAGCAGCGGGCGATAAACACCCGTTGCGCTGTTTGACGAGAGTTGTACTTTCTTTTGTTTTCATTGTGTAAGGGTCTTATTAAAAGACTAACTTTTATTTTCATTGTAACGTTTGAAGTTGTAATGAACACAACAATGATAGTACAACTTATTCATACCTGTTTCGTTTGATGTTGTAATGAACACAAAAATACCGATAAGTTGTATATCATTATTGTTAAGAACACAACAATGATAGTTGTAAAACAAGTATTTTTTGTGAAAATTTTTATTTAGTTCAATGAAATCATGTTTATTGTTTTGAAAGTTTGCAAAACAAGTATTTTTGTGAAAATATTGTTTTCTTGATATATGGACTTAACAATAATGATATACACCTTCTATTAAGTCTATATATTCATTTTGTGATGTTTCAAAACAAGGTTAAGCTAAAATGTCAAAACTCATGTGTTCACATTTTCATGTTTTGAACTATTTTGCAAAATGATGATGTTTCTCATTTGGGAGGTCTTTTTTGAAAACCAGTTTTTGTAGCATGTGTATTATCATGCCTACAATCATTTCCCAAACTTTTACATTTTTCTAAATTTATTTGATATTTTTAAACCTAGTTTAAAGTTGAGTTTTTCTGTGCACTTCAGGTCTATGCATGTCTAGTCGACTCATTAGTCGACTCATGAGTCGACTTATAAGTCGACTCACGAAGTGCAGCGCAGTTATGATTTTTCTTCGGCTGAGTCGACTCATATAAGGCGACTCATTAGTCGACTCATAAGTCGACTCATGAGTCGACTCATAAGTCGACTTAACAGAGAGCCGTTGCACAGTAACGGCTAGTTTTCTTATTTGTTTGTTTATGAGTTTTTAGTCTTTTCCTTGGGGTTTTTGCTGAAGTTTTGAGTGGGTATAAATACCCCATTGCCTTCAGCTATTCAGCTAATCCAAGAGAATATTTTAAACAAGTTTAACAAGGGTTTAAAGTTTATTTTAGTTTGTTTAAAAGAGTGTTTTAAGAGTTTTTTTTGTGAAGAGAATTTCACAAGAGCAAGTGGAGATCATCCTTGGTGTTTGAGCATTCACTTTTCTCCCTCTCTCTTGTTATCTATAGAGAGGTTTTCCTAAACTCAATCTAGCTTTACATTTATATTGTTTAATTACCATTTTATTAAGCTAGTGTTTATATTGAGTTTAGTTGATTTTATTTACTCTTTGCTTACACACACAACCATTGAGCTTATTGTATTTGCATACATTGTATAATTGGGTTGTGGGATTGTGTGACTTAGAGTGTGAGCTTACATTAAGTTCTCACTTTGTATTAGAGAACAAACACTTTGTTATTGTGCCTAATTGTGTAGATCACTTTGTAATACACTTGTACACCGAGAGGAGTGTGTGGTGAGGACGTAGTCGATACCGAGAGGAGTGGCGTCGGTGGCCTAGTGAGAGGTGATAATTCCGAGCACTTGAGGAAGGTGATACGTGAGGACTAACACTTGAGGTTGTAGCTTGTGTATGTACATTATGAGGATTTGTGAGAGTCGTCGATTGATTTGATAACCGAGTGTGTAGAGTTTTCATTTAGCTAGAAAACCGAGTGTGTAGAGAAGTTCCGGCTTTCAAACCGGGTTGTGTAGTGGATTTTCCCTAGGAGTGGGGAACGGAGATGTAGGACGGAAGGTCCAAACTCCGTGATCATTTCCTTATGTTTGAGTTTGGCATTGGCACTTTTATTCTTGCATATTGTTATATCGCCTTTGTTACATGTTAGTTTGTTTACCCTTGTTTATATTGTATATCCTTGCACATATCTTGTAGCATATCATACTTGCTAGGATATATTTGTTAATTAGTTTTAATTAGCATAAACTCGGATTAGATTAGCATAAACCCTATTCACCCCCGCCTCTAGGGTTCTTTCATAGCGACCTTAGGGTCTAACATTAGTGAGCACATGTACGTTTCAGCATCGAGTTTCTCAGGATCCGACACTAGGTTGCTCGTTGAGATGTTAGCAGCGCAGGCTACCAGAGAGGCTACAGGAGCATCCGTTGAAAGTGGTTCTTCTGCAGGTATGCATCTAATCTCTGACATTGTAATTTTCTTTATTTATAGAAATCTCTGTTTGACTGGCAGGGAATTCTAATCGTAGGACCAGCCACTATAACTGATACGGCTACGATTTATAGCAACCCTAGTTTACTTGAGGGTGTTTTATCCGCAAGTACGTGTGTAATCCTCTGCATCATCATTCTCTTTATTTGTCAAAATTTATATTTGATTGACAAATAGTTGTAATTGCAGGACCAGCAGCTAAGACTGATACTACTATGATTCCTGGTATCTCCAGTCTGCCTGAGGGTGGTTTATCTATAGGTACACACGTAATCCTCTGCATCATCATTATCTTCATTTGTCGAAATCAATATTTGACTGACAAAGAGTTGTAATCATAGGACCAGCTGCTAAGACTGATACTACTACGATTCCTGCTATCTCCAGTCTGCGTGAGGGTGGTTTATCCGTAGGTATGCACGTAATCCTCTGCATCATCATTATCTTCATTTGTCGAAATCTCTATTTAACTGACAAAGAGTTGTAATCGCAGGACCAGCCACTAGAACTAATACTACTATGATTCCTGGTGTTTCCAGTCTGCCTGAGGGTTCTGTCTCTTCTCCACTGGAAGGAAGTATGGCCATGAGTCAGTTGTTCGATTCCCATCTTTAGGCTGCTGTTCCCCCAAACACTTTGGGCATGGCAGAATCTCCTAGAGGAGTTGATATACCATCGACAGTCGTGCCTGCTATCATTCCCGATCCTGACGAGACTAGATTAGTGGAGCCCGCTACAGGACATCAAACTGAAGGAACCTCTGTCGATGCTGGTAAGCTCATAATTCGCTCTAAATTTCCCCACAATATTCTAGGGTTTCTTACCTTTTCATATGATTATTTGTAGGGTTTTCACCATCTCCATATGAGCGCATTATGGCTTTATTATCTGATACCGATCCGAGCACAAATATGTTCCGGATAGATCTTGAGAGTTTCCTTACCTTCTTGGGTAAGATGGTCAAGAGCATCGTTCATTATGGATTCTAGTTTGATCAGTACAGACGATCACTTGACCGCCATATGATGATGATTAGGGAGGAGGGGTACCCCAAGCTAGTCGATTCCCTTGTTGCGGATCTTACCATACTGGAGCACGAATCCTAAGTGTTGGGGGAATGGAAGACTAGAGGTGCTTCCTATTTTGTTGCTACTCAGTTGGAATCTGAGTTAAAGCAGTGGCATAACTCCAGAGTATCCATTAGACATGATCTTCAATCACAGGAGAGCTTTGTTACACAGATGAGGGCTAATCTCTTGAGGAAGGACAAGACTAAGACTGGTTTACTTAGCTCTCTAGCTTCGGCTGACGAGGAGATAGTTGAACATAAGAAGGCCTTGAAGTATGCCGAAGAATCTCGCGCTATTCTTATGGATGACTTAGCTAATGCTGAAGACTCTCGAAGATAGACATTAGAGAAGCTGGAGCCTATAGAAGAGAAGTTGGCTAAGTTGAGGAGTGCAGGCGCGAAGATACTAGATACATCTGAGAATTTTATTCAGATTGAGTTGCAGGCTAAACTCGAGCGGAGTTTTACAGAAGATCTTTCTATGCTAGAACACCGGATTCTCAGCCGCGGATTGTACTCGAAACGATAGTTCCTTCATTTTGACTTTATTAATGAAATAAAATCTTTTATTTATCTCACTCTTCTCTTTATTATGATTATTATCCAATCTAGGATGAATAACCACAATATTTATAGGATTTTTGGCAAACCCTCAGCTATTAACTGATTTGGCTTGCCTTTACCGATTACCATTTGAATCGAGCTAGCATGTAGATTGTTTAAATCCGTTCTGCATGTGACATTGTGCTAAAAGAATGAATTCTTTTAGACTTAGCGTTATGATTTTTGAATACATAGACTTACTCATCCCTTGTGGGGTTCTCATAGGATTTTTGGCAAACCCTCAGCTATCAACGGGTTTGATAAACCTTTCCCGACTACCATTTGAGTCGGGCTAGCATGCGATTTGTTTAAGTCCGTTCTGTATGTAACGTTGTGCTAAAATAGTTAACTCTTTTAGTGCTACGATATTGAATACGTAGACTTCGTCTTTCTCACGAGAATAGACTACCCGACCGTATGTATTAGATGCAGACTCAGGATTTTTTGGCAAATCCTCAGCCATCAACGGATTTAACATGCCTTTATCGATTATCGTTTGAATCGGGCTTACATACAGATTGTTTAAGTCCGTTTCGCATGTAACGCTATGCTAAGAGAGTTAACCCTCTTAGTGCTAATATTGAATACGTAGACTTCATCTTTCTTACGGGAATAGACTACCCGGCAACGTATGTTAGACGCTGACTTATCCTTACTTAGGCTTCGGGATAAAAGTCCCCAAACTTGGATTCTAGTATCTTTTTCAATCACTGAAAGACTAAACCGACAACGTGCGTTAGACGAAGGCTTATCTCTAATTAGAGATCAAGATAAAATCCCCCGTGTATGAAGTGCACGGATTTAAAGTCAGGAATTATGTCTTTTCTTAGAGAGGAAGAATTTTATATTCTGTCTCAAGGTCTTGTTTATGGTAAAGACGAAACCAAAACGGAAGAGGAAGAATTTTATATTCTATCTCCCAAAACTGAAGAGGAAGAAATTTATATTCTATCTCCAGTTGCAAAGGAAACTCGAGGTGGGATCTCCACCCCCAGAATCCGAAAAAGGTAAAACTAGGAGTGGGATCTCCACTTCGAGAATCTAAAAGATTCAAGCAACCCTAACTTTTATAGGATTGGTTGCTTAATCCTAGAAAAGAATCCCTCATTTATTGAGGTGAAATTCTAATTTCAATCCTAACTTTTATAGGTTTGGCTGAAATCAAAAAGGTGGAAGTCTCTCGTTTATCGAAAGTGGGATTCCGATCTTGGTCCTAACTATTTGCAGGTTTGACCAAGTAGGGTTGGAGGTAATCCTAACTTTTATAGGTTTGATTGCTCAAATTGAAAGTGGACCTCTCGTTCATAGAAGGAATCGAGAGGGGATTTTGGCTTTGGCCCTAACTTTTATAGGTTTGACCAAGAAAGAAGTGGGTGTGTAATACCGATAGTAGTGAAAACTGTCGATTTGTACTAGCCACTCAATGGAAAATTTTGATGTTAAGTGATAAAGAATTAACATGTCAAGTTTGAAAGACATTGAAGATTGGTGGATAGAAGTTTTGGTGGACCCACCGTCAATTGATTTGATCAGTGGGGGATTTTGTGGAGAAAGATTGATCTGTCAAAATGGTTGAATCTCGTCTCAGCAAAAGAATTCACGAGAGTCGGTGAATTCTATGTCAAGATATGTTCCAACTTTGAAAACATTTAGAGTCCAAGTGTGGATCTCTTATTTATCATTTTTGTAGCAACTAGGTTATCCCTAAGAATACTACACGTAGTATTCTTCCGGGAACTTCCTAATACATGGGTTATCTTGAATGTACTAAGGGTAGTACTTTTTTAAGAACTTCCCGTTTATCGGCATCATGAGCCGGGCGCCTTCCTTGGTAATAAGGTAATATGCGGCGTTCGAATAGACTATCTCTACCACAAATGGTCCCTCCCATTTGGGTTCAAACTTGCATTTCTTCTTAGAATTGAGGATCATTGGTCGTCGGACAGCTAAGATCAAGTCCCCTTCTCTAAAACTCCATTGTCGAATCTTTTTGTCAAAAGCTCGGGAAATTCTGGATTGATAGAATTCAATGTGCCATTGGGCTTCTAAGCGCTTTTCATCAAGCATCTCTAGTTCTGTGGTGTGTTTTTCACATCCGTACACTAGAGAATATGGGGTTCCTCCAGTAGGCGTGCGAACTATGGTGCGATAGGCCCATAGAGCTTCGCCGAGTTTATCATCCCAATCTCGTTTATTAGTCTTCACGAGTTTTGACAAAAGTTTATGATAGTCTTGTTGAAAGATTCAGCCAATCCGTTTGTAGATTGTAAGCTGTCGATGAGACGTCTTGAATTTTGAACTTCTCTCAGAATTTGATGAAAACATTACTAACAAACTGAGGACCATTGTCGTGTATGATTTGTCTTGGGACACCATACCGATAGATAATATAGTGTTTGATGAAAGCTACGATGTTGCTCGTCTTAACTTTTTTGAGTGGAATTGCTTCAGCATATTTGAAGAAGTAATCGGTAATTGCTAGGATAAATCGGTCACCTTTGACCGACGGGGAAAAAATAGGACCCACGACGTCCATTCCCCAAGTTTCGAAAGTCCATGATGTAGCCGAAGGGTGTAGATGCTCCGAGGGTTAGTGCATATAATTCGCGTGCACTTGATACGCATGACACTTTCGGGCATATGCGACTGCATCTTTGATCATGGTGGGCCAAAAATATCTCATCATTCTGATGTGGTCATAAAGTTTGGTGCTAGGTTGGTGTGCGCCACAAACCCCGTCGTGCATTTTCTTAAGGAGTTCTTCTGCCTCTTTAGTCGATAGGCAACGTAGTAGTAAGCCATCGTACCCCTGACAGTATAGCGTTCGACTCTCTGTGTTATAGTAGAATATCGGTGCTCTCCGTCAGATTGACTCTTTTTCCTTCACATCTTCTGGTAAAATTCTGTGTAGGACGTAGTCTATGATAAGAAAACGCCAGTCTCGGGGTTCGAACTCAACTTGGGTTGAATGCACTTCCTTAATATCCTCTTCTCTGTCGTCTACATCATAGATTCGTACGAAGAGCTGGTGAGTTCTCATTGTAATGAACTGTTCCATTTTGGGAGGCTGTGCCAGAGATACTGCTAATGCTGCTAATGCATCTGCGTAGGCATTCTGTAAGCGTAGAATGTATTCGATGAAGAATCATTAAAACGATTCTGCCATCTCAACGACCATCTTATGGTATGGTATCAAATCCTGATGTCTGACCTCATACTCTCCTTGAACTTGTTTAACTACCAGTTGAGAATCACCGGAAGCGTCAAGGTATTTGACCCCTAGCTCTTTAGTAAAGCTGAGTCTAATAAGTAGCGCGTTATATTCGGCTACATTATTTGAGCACCGCTTGGTCAGTGAGTAGGCTCGGGGCATCACATGTTTTCCCGGGGAAACTAAGACAACTCCGACTACGGAGGAGATCTTAGAACATCCAAGAGCACTTGCTACATTAGCTGCTCTCGAAGCACTGTCGAAGTACAAACAGCACACCTGTTGATAGGAGGTTATGTTGGCTTCGTAGGTCTCATCTGGCAGATCGTCATATACCTCGGAGGTATCCATAGTTGGGTTAGCTGTCAGGAGATCACAAATAGCTTGTCCTTTGACCGACTTCTATTATTTAAAGTGTAGGTTGTATTGGGACAGGAGCGGTGCTCATTTGCTAACCGCTAATTCATGAAAGCTTGATGCGTTATGAATACTCGGACTGGGTTAACGTTGAAGATGACATAAATAGTCTGTCCAACTAAGTAATGCCACATCTTTTGAATTACGAACACCAAGGCGAGATACTCCCTCTTAATCATTGGATACTAGGATTCAGTGCTCACGAGGGTCTGGCTTAAGTAATATAAAGCTTGTTCGTGACCGTTGTCATCGTCTTATGCCAGTAATGCACTTAACGAGTGGCTCCTCGCCTTGACATTTCCTCGAAAGGTTCGAGATGAACCGACGGATATAAATCAACCGTCCATGTAAATCTCTGAGTTCTTTAAGGTTTCTTGGGAGTTGAAACTCGTTAATTGCCTTCACTTTATCAGGGTCAATGTGAATACCCTTGATGATGATGACGAATCCAAGGAATTTGTCGCTAGACATTTCGAAGAAAGATTTGGTAGGATTCATCTTCAGTTGATGAGTCCGCATTAGGTCAAACATCGTCTTCAAGTCTTTGACGTCATCATTTTTGTCACAGCTTTTCACGACTAGGTCATCCACATAGCATTCGACAGTCTTCCGAAGAGACTCCTGGAAAATCTTTGACATGGCTCTTTGGTATGTGGCACTTGCATTCTTCAAGCTGAAGGGCATAACTGTGTAACATAAGACACCAAGGGGTGTTCTGAACACAGTATGTTTCTCATCATCTGGATGCATCTTTATCTGATTATAACCAAAAAATCCATCCATGAAGGACATTCTCTCGAATCCACATGTATTGTCGATGATAACATCCGTGATTGGAAGAGGAAAATTGTCTTTCGGGCAAACGGTGTTAAGATCTCTAAAATCAATATAGATTCTGATTTTCCCATTCTTTTTAAGGACCGAGACAATGTTGGCAAGCCATTCAGGATGTTGTTCTTCCCTAATAAAACCTGAGTCAATAAGCTTTTTAACTTCGGACTCAATTGTCTCCATAATTTGCGGACGAAACCGTCTTTGTTGTTGTTTGACAGATTTGACATCCTGTTTAATATTAAGACGATGCACTGCCACATTTGGATCGAGCCCTAGCATATCCTCGTTGTTTCAAGCAAAAACATAAATGTACTCTCTAATGAGGGCAATTAGCTCTTCTTTCTCATTTGGTGGGAGACTATCGCTAATGAATATCGGTTTCGGGTTATCCTTGTTACCTATATTTACCTGGATTACTTGGTCTACGGTAGGGGATTCTCTTTATTTGAATCTATCACTGTACTGCAAATTCAGGTGATGAACCCAAGGGTCTTCCCAAGTTGGTATTTGATCATCTTCTTTAACGGTGGCGGAGTCAATTATAGTCATGATCGACATCAGTCTTTTGAACATTTCCCCAAGACTAGCATTGGAGTCCCAGGCTGAAGAATCGAAAGAATATCCGTCTTTACCCTTATTAGCTATTTGATCGATGACTTGCCAGCAGCAATCGTCATCGGACGAGGAGATATAGCCTAAACCTCTTCTGTAGCTATAATAATTATCGGGTTTTCCTTTTGGTACATAAGCCATACGAGGTGGAACTCACTGTAGGCGTATAAAACTGCTTATATGTCCCTTAACACAGCTCGACACGGTGATTCGACAAACCAACGAACCATCGGTCGATGAATCCAAGAATGATCGTTAAACCACAATATCGAAGCCAAGTGAGACGCGATGAAGCAGATTAACAAGGTGACGAGGTTAACAAATCGCACGCAAACAACGGAATACTTCCAATCGCGTGCCTAATCAAGCTAACGGGTCGATGAATCAATGAATCATCCAACTGTAGAGTCCACCACATCAATCAAGACCGGGAACGGACTCGAACGAATCAAGATCAAATCAAGATCGGATCCGAACTCAAACTCGAACACCGAAGCAGATTTACTTCCAAATCAGGATTCGGATTGTCAAATCAGAGTTCAGATCAACGATGAAGTTCGGATAAACCACAAATCCGGAAGATGGCAAAACGGCATACACCTGGAGGGCTCGGTCAAAACCGAGCCACTCCTAGGTGGCTCGGCAAAAGCCGAGCCACCTGGGGGTGGCTCGGTGGCCGTATGACCACCTGGTGGCTCGGCCAAAACCGAGCCACCAGGAGGTGGCTCGGTGGCCGAGCCACCTCTTGGTGGTTCGACCAAAGCCGAGCCACCAGGAGGTGGCTTGGTGGCCGAGCCATCTAGGCCAAGGCACAGTACTGAGTGCCTATAAATAGGCTAGAGGGCTCATTGTTTTGGAGGGGTGGAATTTTTGGAGACGAAGCTCTGCTGGATTGAGATCTAAAAACTCGGAGTTTTTGAAGCTTTGAAGACTTACACCTTTTCAGATCTAGTTCTCGGCGATCATCCACGCCAAATAAGGCAGGAGTTCGAGAGAGATCAGATCTGAGATCTACACGGTTATCCTCCGGATCAAAACTTGGTTTTTGATCCCGAGAAGAGTCTCGATTTCGCTTGGTCGATTTCGATTACTTAGGGCTATTATTTCCTTGGTGAAATAATACCCCCGGCTGTTATTTCCTTCGTGAAATAGTACCCGTCATATCGTGTAGATCCAACCGGATCGAGATCGCGCGGTGGTCCACGGATTAACCCCTGCGCAGGCGAAGAACCCACAAAAGCAAGAGACCGCAAAACAGGATCTTGCGATTCGTTCAAAAAGGAAAGTTGTAATCTTTTTTCTTTTTCTTTGATTTCGTTGTAACCGGATCTTATAAAAAGACCAGATCTTTTGTAACCGACAAACAGTTATTTAAGAAAACAATGACTTCAATGAAGAAAACAATTTTTCCCGCGAACAATCTGGCGACCACAATGGGAGCCACCGATCTCGCTGCCGAGATCGATGCGTCACAGCCGCGGATCTCGATCCCGATCGAGGAGGAGGTCGAGTATGAATTCGACCAATAAAAGTTCGAGGAGTATCTATCATCCTCGTCCGGATCCACCTCCCCCCTCAAGTCCAAGAAGTTCTCCTCCAGGAGAAGAGCCAGTTGGTATAAGGAAGTAGAAAATACCAACGAAGATCTCACCCCGATCGATGCCAAAGTTGCATCGGGTGAGGTTCTACCAACCTCCTACCAGGTCAGATCTATTCTGGCCAACTCTTCCGCCGCTGAGGGCGTAGTGACTCTCTCAAAGAGAGCCCACCAGAGGCAACGTCAACGCCTGGCGTGACAATTCGCGAAGGCAATGGAGTCCGTTAACGGAATCCGCTACAAGGCGGATTTGAAGAACAGGAGAGGCAAACAGCCTCAACAACCAATGAATGGTAGATCCTCCAGGCCGCCAACGAATGAATGGATCCGTGTCAAACGGAATCGTTTGACATTGTATGAGCGCATTCGCAAGAGCCGCACACTGTCAGCGCAGGCACGGGCTCAAGTCCAAGAAGCCCGTAGAAGGCTGCAGAAGGAAATGGCCAAGAAGCCGCCACCAACCCGCCAAGTATGGAAGCCGAAGTCTAAAGTGGCGATTCAGGCTAAAGAGCAACCATTGCAGCCTTCGACAAAAGTTCAACCACCCAAACCATCCCGGAGAAGGAGGTCAGTTTTGGAGCGCCTCGGTCCACTTCCCGATGAGCGATGCAAAGCTCCAGTTCAAGAACGTTTGGACCCGATGAAGAAGCCCCGAACGACTCAACATGCCGGAGGTCACCGCCACCCTCAACAGGATAAGGAGATCATGGCAACTACGCGCACCAGTTTGCGCATTGAAGTCCAGGAGCCCGCCGAAAACTTACGCCCACAAAGGCGTGTTTCGAGACGCGTGACTCTTGAGAGCCCAAAGAAGGCAGTTCACCCTCAGAAGGAAACATTGTCATCTGATGATGATAGCGTTATACCTGAGTAATCATGCCAACACACGATAGGTTACTCCGACCTTCAAACTGACGAGTTGTACTATCGTGTTGGGGGTACAAGTAAAACCAGAAAAAGAAGTCCTCGAAAACCAGAAACTCAGTGCCCCTGCTCCAAACTCATTTGGGCAGTACTGTCTGAGTGCAACTGCATCAAGACAGTCCCCGAAAGAATTTCGGTTTTCGAAAGACTCAGTAGCAAAACACCAAAACAAAGGCCTAGGCGTTTCCGACGAAGAAGAACAAGAAGTTTTTGTCACTAGAAGCGGAAACGAGTATCACTTCAACTATCCATCACCTAGTGATCAGTTAGCTGAGCAGGGGGTGACTAAACTGGGACCAACCAAGACTCTCACGGAACTGGGTGTGATTACGACTCCTAGACCGGTTGAAGACGCTCGACGGAAGCCGGTTGATAAACAGAAAGAAAAGAGGTCCCAAGAGGTGCAGAATCCGAAGCAGTCTCGTTTCAATCGTCCGATTGGAAGAGATAAATCGGAGAGCTCGAATACTCCACGCATCTTCGATATTATGGCTCAACTAGCTAACATTCTAGCACGGATAATATTGTATGAGTTGCTACGGTTGTCTAAAGAAACCAGGGAAGCCTTGCAAGAAGCCTTGGCCAATTCAGAAGTGTTCCTTACTCAAGTCAAGCCGCTACCTGAAGAGCCAGAACTGTTGATTCAACACTGCAATATAGCGGCTAAAAACCTTCCCTGCATTACCTTCACCAAAGAGGATATGCAGACGAAGAACTCGAACCATGATCGACCCCTATATTTCATTGGGTATATTGGCTCCAGCGAAGTCAACCGAATCCAAGTGGATCCGGGTTCCGCTGTGAGTATTATGCCACTTCGCTTGATGCATAGCCTCGGCATTCCAGTCAGTAAATTGGCATCCACGGGCACAGTCATATACGGATTCAATATCAGCGGGTCAAGACCTTTGGGTAAGATCCGGATAAAATGTCAAATGGGTGACTTGAAGACGGAGGTCACATGTTACGTGATTGATGCCGAGACATCATATAACTTACTACTGGGTCGACCTTGGATCCATAGTAACGTTATAATTCCCTCCACTCTCCATCAGTGTTTGAAATATGTCGACACTGATGGTAAGGTTAGGACGATGGTCGTGGATAAGTAACCATTCAAAGGGTTTGAGAATTATTTCACTGATTCTCTCCTTTATGGTAACGAATCCGATACTGAACCATCGGCCCATGGCACGGACAGCGGAGAAGAAACTGATACCGAAGCCGGATTTGATTACGATGGAGGTTTTGTTTTTAATGACATTGTACCCTTTGTAATCAATATTGATGATGAACAATCGTCAGATGGCAGTTGTAACTGGGAACTTGCTAATAATGAAATAAATGATGATTTAGAGTACTCACTGTCTCTTAATGATGTGATAAAGGGATTGTATGATAATCCTGATTTATATACGCCGCTCCGATCGTCATATATAACAAAGAAACACCTCCAGCATTCTTTCGGAACAACCCTGGTTATCCCTACCAAAATAGGAGGCGAAAAAGAAGTGATTTACGGTAAAGGAGAGAGTTTTCCATTACCTGGTCATTTCTTAAGGGGAGATGAGAATGAGGACAAACCTGGTCGACATTTATCTAAGTATAGTCCGGAAGCGCGCAAGCTCATGGAAAAACAGGGATATGATTTCACACTCGGAGAAGGTTTATACTTCGATCGAGGTTCCCGTATTCCAACCAAAGCGGCATATGTACCAAAAGGGAAACCGGATGATTATTATAAATTCAGACGGGGATTAGGGTATGTCTCTTCTTCACAAGACGAATGTTGCTGGTTAATCAATAACCAATCATCTAGGCAATACAAAGATGGGTACTCGTCAGATTCCTCGGAATGGGATTCCGATACAAGTCTGGGGGAAGTATTCAAAGCCCTAATGTCGAACATGACTACAACTGATCCATCTACAATAGAGGACGACGATCAGATGCTAACGTGGGAAGACCCATGGGTTCATCACCTGAACATGCAGTACGACGATAGGTTTGAACAGAGGGAACCCCCGACTGAAGATAAAATAGTCTAAATTAACATGGGCGACGAGGCCAACCCAAAGCCTATATTCATCAGCGATAGTCTCCCCCAAAACGAGAAGGAGGAACTAATTGCTCTCATCAGGGAGTATATTGACGTCTTCGCTTGGAACTATGAAGACATGCCAGGGCTCGACCCTAATGTGGCAATGCACCGCCTCGATATTAAGTCGGATACCAAACCTGTCAAATAACAACAGAGACGGTTTCGTCCACAGATTATGGAAGCCATCGAGGCAGAGGTTAAGAAATTGATCGACTCAGGATTTATCCGAGAGGAGCAACATCCGGACTGGCTAGCCAACATTGTTCCCGTCATGAAGAAGAATGGTAAAATTAGGATTTGCATCGACATCAGGAACCTGAATGCGGCATGTCCAAAAGACGAATTTCCTCTCCCAATCACAGATGTCATTATCGATAATACATGCGGATTTGAGAGAATGTCCTTTATGGATGGCTTTTCTGGATATAACCAAATCAAGATGCACCTAGATGACGAGAAGCATACAGCATTCAGAACGCCCCTCAGTGTCTTTTGCTACACGGTGATGCCTTTCGGTCTAAAGAATGCAGGCGCCACGTACCAGCGAGCAGTGACTAAGATTTTTCAAGAACATCTCAGGAAAACAGTCGAGTGCTACGTTGATGATTTGGTTGTGAAAAGCCGCAACAAAGAAGATCACATCAAGGACTTGAAGACGATGTTTGATCTCATGCGGAGTCATCAATTGAAGATGAACCCCACTAAATCCTTCCTTGGAATGTCCAACGAAAAATTCCTTGGATTCGTCGTCACCACTAAGGGTATACATATCGATCCCGATAAGGTGAAGGCAATACATGAACTGCAACCCCCTAGAAATCTAAGAGAACTCAGGGGATTGCAAAGGCGTTTAGCTTATATCCGACGGTTCATCTCAAATCTTTCTGGGAAGTACCAACCATTCTCTAAGCTAAACAAGAAAGGTGTGTCATTTATTTGGGACGACGCCTGCCAAAAAGCACTCGAAGATATCAAAACATATCTGACGAATCCTCCTGTTCTCGTTGCACCAAAATCAGGTAAACCGTTTTTGATTTACATCAAGGCGATGAACCACTCGATAAGTGATTTACTAGCACAAGACGATGATAATGGTCACGAACAGGCAGTCTATTACCTAAGTTGGACTTTGGTAGGCGCCGAGTCTCGATATCCGATGATTGAGAAAGAATGTCTCGCAAATCATAGACTGAGTCTATTACCTAAGGAGATCTGGTCCTCGCTGATCGCCGACCGATAATCCTCAACTCCAAGAAGAAAGGTAAATTTGAACCCAAATGGGAAGGACCGTTTGTGATAGACACAGTCTACTCAAACGGCGCATATCGCCTGATTACTCAAGAGGGCGTCAGGCAATTAATGCTAATAAATGGGAAGTTCCTGAAAGAATACTATCCCTAGTACATTCAGGATAACCCATTTACCGGGAAGTTCCTTGAAGAATATTACACTTAATATTCTAGAGGATAACCTAAAATCATTTTTACCACCAAAATCCCTCACTGATCAATTTCAATTGACAGTGAGTCCACCAAGAGTGTCTTTCTGGCCTAAGCCACTAACAAATCCTCCTCTTGATTCTTTCCACGAACAAGAGATCCACTTTCAGTTCAGAGTCCCCTTTCGATGAACGAAAGAACTCCCTTCTTTTTCTTTTTGGTTAAACCTTCCCATGGTTATAACCGAAGTTGAAATTTCACTTCGATAAACGAAGAACTCATCCTCAGGCTAGATAACCAATCCTATAAAAGGTAAGTTTATCTAGATCTTCCAGATTCTCGGAGTGGAGATCCCACTTCTAGTTTCTTTTGCGCTGGAAATAGAATATAAAATTCTTCCTTTCCAGAATTAAGGAATAGAATATAAAATTCTTCCTTCCTTGTATTCGGGTTCGCCTTCACCCTAAAAGAAGACCGGGAAATAGAATATAAAATTCTTCCTTTCCCACACCAACCTTTTCCAAGAATTTATCAATCTAGGATTCATCCTAGGAAGTTTATTCCGAATCTTAAGCAGGGATAAGTCTGCGCCTAACACGCGCTGCCGGTTTAGTCTTTCTCCGTAGAAAAAGACACCAGAGTTTGATTCTGGGGTATCCTATCCTGAAACCTAAGCAGGGATAAGTCTGTGCCTAACCTGCGTTGCCGGTTAGTTCTTAACCGTTAAAAAGAACACCCGCCCACATATTCAACATTGTGGCAGGTTCTTATTAATAACACCAAAATCTATGCCTTACACGCATGGGGAATTTTATCCTGAATCCTAAGAAAAGATATGCCGACGCCTAACACGCGTCGCCGGTTTAGTCTTTATCCGTAGAAAAAGATACCAGAATCTGATTCTGGGGACCTTTATCCCGAAGCCTAAGTAGGGATGAGTCAGCGTCTAATACACGTTGCCGGGCAGCCTATTCCCGTAACAATGGCGAAGTCTATGTATTCGACATCATAGCACAAAGTCTCAGAGAATTCACTCTCTTAGCACAACATCACATGCGGAACAGATTTAGACAATCTGCATGCTAGCCCGACTCAAACGGTAGTCGGTAAAGGCTAATCAAATCCGTTGAAGGCTGTGGGTTAGCCAAAAATCCTAAAGTCAACGCCTAACACGCGCTGCTGGGTAGCCTATTCCCGTAACAAATGGTAAAGCCTATGTATCCAACATCATAGCACAAAGTCTAAGGGAGTTCATTCCTTTACCGTAACGTCACATGCGGAACGGACTAAAACAATCCGTATGTAAGCCCGATTCAAACGGTAATCGGTAAGAGCACGTCAAATCCGTTGAGGGCTGAGGATTTGCCAAAAATCCTAAGTCAACGTCTGATACACGTTGCTGTTTAGTCTTTTCACAGGAGAAAGACGAAGTCTACGTATTTAATATCGTAGCACTAAAAGGGTTAACTCTTTTAGCTTAACGTCACATGCGGAACGGACTTAAACAATCCGCATGCTAGCCCGACTCAAACGGTAGTCGGTAAAGGCTTATCAAACCCGTTGATGGCTGAGAATTTGCCAAAAATTCTATAAATACGAGTCATTGACGTATCAACTCTGTTAGTTGGTCTCGTGATTCGAGTATCCGCCACGCTCCAATTCCTTAAGAGCTTAAACTGTGTATACTCCAACCGACGTACGAGTATAAACTGTGTCAAACGCCGGACAACGCGTCACAATGAAGCTCAAACGCCGGATAACGCGTCACAATGAAGCTCAAACGCCGGACAACGCGTTGCAAATGAAGACTCAACGCCAACAATCGATGGTCAGTTTCATGTTGAAACAACAAACACGAGCTAAAGATCAGAAAATCAGGAATTAGCTTCAAGTTCGAAATTCCGACAACGGTCAGACAATAAATGGAGTACCGAAACCCTTGCAGACATTCGACAAAGCACCAAATAGCCTGGAGGATTGAAGGAATCAAGAATAGGAGCCATTCTAAACATCCCGTCATCACCGATTGAAGGATGGGACAATCATATCCAAAGTATTCCAGACTCTTCTATAAAAGAATGAGGCTAAAATACTTTGGAGGGGGTATCTGTAGGCGTATAAAACTGCTTATAGGTCCCTTAACACAGCTCGACACGGTTATTCGACAAACCAACGAACCATCGGGCGATGAATCCAAGAATGATCATTAAACCACAATATCGAAGCCAAGTGAGACGCGATGAAGCGGATTAACGAGGTGACGAGGTTAACGAATCGCACGCAAACAACGGAATACTTCCAATCGCATGCCTAATCAAGCTAACGGGTCGATGAATCAACGAATCATCCAACCGTAGAGTCCACCACAACAATCAAGATCGGGAACGGACTCGACCGAATCAAGATCAAATCAAGATCGGATCCGAACTCAAACTCGAACACAGAAGCGGATTTACTACCAAATCAGGATTCGGATTGTCAAATCAGAGTTCAGATCAACGATGAAGTTCGGATAAACCACAAATCCGAAAGACGGCAAAACAGCAAACACCTGGAGAGCTCGGCCAAACCCGAGCCACCAGGAGGTGGCTCGGTGGCCGAGCCACCTGGGCCAAGGCACAGTGCTGAGTGCCTATAAATAGGCTAGAGGGCTCATTGTTTTGGAGGGGTGGAATTTTTGGAAGCGAAGCTCTGCTGGATTGAGATCTAAAAACTCGGAGTTTTTGAAGCTTTGAAGACTTGCACCTTTTCAGATCTGGTTCTCGGTGATCATCCACGCTAAATAAGGCAGGAGTTTGAGAGAGATCAGATCTGAGATCTACACGGTTATCCTCCGGATCAAAACTTGGTTTTTGATCCCGAGAAGAGTCTCGATTTTGCTTGGTCGATTTCGATTACTTAGGGCTATTATTTCCTTGGTGAAATAATACCCACGGCTATTATTTCCTTCGTGAAATAGCACCCGTCATATCGTGTAGATCTAACAGGATCGAGATCGCGCGGTGGTCCACGGATTAACCCCGGTGCTGGCGAAGAACCCACAAAAGCAAGAGACCGCAAAACAGGATCTTGCGATTCGTTCGAAAAGGAAAGTTATAATCTTTTTTCTTTTTCTTTGATTTCGTTGTAACCGGATCTTTTGTAACCGACAAACAGTTATTTAAGAAAACAATGACTTCAATGAAGAAAACAATTTTTCCCGCGAACACTCACGGACCTCGACCGAAACAAAGACCCTCTCCGAGTACGAAGTCATATCTGTATCTCTCCATGAGCTTCCGTGCTTTTGTATCATATCTGAATAAATGAGGAGCTGGTTTGTCATCATCGTCCTCTTCTCTCAAGAAATAATCCGTGCATTTTATATAATTAGTAGGAATTCACCAAAGTGATTTGAGCACTTGATTTGGCACACACTTAAAAATATTCTCAAGGGAAAATCTCCTAATCAAGATAAGGTAAGGGATTTCATCACCCTTTCCTTAGTCCACAAATCACTAATTCCTCACTTCAAAACCCAAGGCTAATAAAACTGATTAGACGTTGGCCCTAAGGATTCGAGCTCAATAAGGAACAAATAATCCTTAAGTGAACAGGTTTAAAGTTTATTGGATTAGTTGGTGTCTAAGACAAAGTTTAGGGGTTGCATAAGCGCTCCGTAAGGAACGAGGTACTTAATCGATCTCCGATCAACCTCTGTTCCTATCCTTACCTGGCTAACTGACCAAGTAAAACTTTTATCTTTTCACTTAAGGAGTTTTTGGTTAGGAGTTGGTCTAGCTGAGTTAGGCTTAACCCTAGAATTATAGTGATTGAAAGTGATTGTTTTTTTATTTGTTTTAGTTAGGGTTTTCCTTCTTCCTTTTTCTTCTAAAAAAACAACTAACTTTTTTTCCTTAAAAAAGGTATAAACAGAAATTATTTTGGGTGCATGCAAACATGGATTAGGGACAATACACATAGACAAATTCGTTTTGAACAAATTAAACAAATGGCCAATCCACATGTTCTCCAAGATTTATGTTATTCCAATAGAATTGAAATCCCCAGTGAAGTTTGGGAGTTTGTAGAGAGCCTATTTGAGAGAACCATGCAATGGGAGCACTGCGATGACAGGGTTAACATTGCATTTCAGTATTCTGTGAATGATCCATTTTTTCCAACCTACAACTCAAGTTGGACAAATTACCCAAACTCTGTATGGAAGGAAACCACTCTGGAATTCAAAACTACACTCCCTCTTCAACCTAACATTTTCCTAGGGGAAACACAGTTCCTTTCAGTTCTTAACCTAATTTTCAACAACCAAATCTGCCATATCAATCTCTTCACCATCAAGCTATAAATCACACTCCTCTTGATACAGATCATGACGAACGTCTCAATATTTTGGAAAAATGTTTGGAAACCATAAGTAAGGCCTCCACACAAGTCACAAATATGTTAACTCAAACATCCAACACGATGAATTCCTTTATGTAATCAACCAGACACATACTTAACTCCAACACTCAAGCCATAGCTAGATTAGAAATCCACCTTGATCAACTGCTAGTGCCATGAGTGAAAGAGAGGAAGGAGAAATTTCGAGTCAACCCGTGGTCAACCCTAAGGACAAAGGATCTAGTTCATCCTATGAAACTAAAATGAATGCAATTCATTCACTACGGTCAGGAAAACAGGTCGATAATAAGGTAAGAACACCTTCAAGTCAAACTATTGTTCCAGAACAAATTCCTTCTCCTTCTGATAACTCAGTTCAGGAAAGACCAGAGGAAAAAGAAGAAGAGTCAGATCCAAGTTTTGAGGAAATATTTGGTGAGGAGCTGAAAATATTAGGAGAAGCAGATCAAGTTTGTTAAAATAAGAAAACTGTGTTAAACAATTACTTCTTTGAACTGAATTTTGAAGAACTCTTTCTTGATGAACTTAGATTCTTGGAAAATAATCAACAACCAAATTTTCATAACTGAACCATGAATCATGGGGTTGAGGAAGATGCTACAGAAGAATTGGTTGCTAGAATACAAAACTTCACAAATCAAGAGTTTAAGTTCATTACGAAATTTAAAATGCATGACACCAATAATACCTACCTTAATAATACCTACCTTACTTTGTTGCAAGAATTATTGAACACCCTGAAATGCTTGGAATTTCACATTATTCATTATATCATTCTAAATTTATTTAAAATTCGGGTAAGAATTTTTAACAATAAGGTAGGATTCAATGTAGAATATGAGCTCTTCATGTTGAACATTTCCTTCTACATTGTTTGTTTTGTTTATTTCACAATAAGAAAAAGAATTTATGCTTCTCTCTTTAGAGAGTTTTGTGTTCAGTTGTAAAAAAAAGAAATAAAAAATTTTAAAAAAAAGAGAATAAATTGTTGATTTCGTCCTCCACAGACCAAAGGTAATTGTAGATTTTTATTAACCGACCAAATGTAAGTAATTTACTTCATATCTGCTTTACTTTGTGCATCATAGAGTTTGCATTAAGGAAAATGCAAAATTTAGGTGTGGGGGTGTGAATTAGTTATTTTTTCCTCTTTATTTTACCTTTTTAGTTACATTTTTGGAATTTTTTCTTTAAAAAAATTTTATAAAAATATTGTCACTTGCCAAATTGATAGAGTTAAGTAATAATTGAGTTATTTGATAAATTTTAAAATTTCTAATCCCTATTTTGTTATTTACTTAAGTTCACATTTTATGATAACTCTAAATAAATTTCTTAAAAAATAATTTTCAAAGTAGTATACTTTACTTAAGCCTTAACTTAGACTTTTATTTAAAATAATGGAATTTCTGCATGCTTAGCTTAGAGTTGAAAATAATTTTTTAAAGTGTCTTGATTTACGTATTTTCAGAATATATATACATACATACATATAAAAAAATATATATAAACTAACATTGCAAAAGAAGAGTGCGGAAAATGGGCACTGGTGCGGCATAGACATATACCAAAAAGTTGCAAGTGCACAACTAATCAAGTTATAGTATAAAAAGTTATCGATTCCACGAGGAAGGTGTTTTGTAGGAGAAAATTAAAGTTGGTTCTTATGTTGTGTGCGTCTCAAATAGGAGTGATGAGTAAATGTGATTATGGAGAGATAGAGAGAATGAAAATGATGTGTAAATAGGCGCAAAATATAAGTGAGAGTGTGTGTGACAATGAATGAATGATTTTCACAAGGAGAGATGAATAAAATCAAGAATCAAAAAGGAAAATTAAGAATAAAAAGAAAATTCAAGAAATTAAAGATGGCAGATTCAATTAAAGATAAGGGTAAACTAGAATTGAATCCACTTGTTAGAAAAAGGTGATTCCTTAGAGGGTTCTAGCCTGCAGACGAATCAAAAAAATTGAAAATGAACAAAAAGAAAAACTAATCCCAAGAGGGTTCTAGCCTCAAGGTGAATAGTGCAAAAAAATAAAATCTAAACTACAAAATAAATTGCAAAAACTAAGTTTCAAAATAAATTGTAAGAATTAAATACGAGAAAATAAAGACATGAAATAAATCTAATCTATAAGCATGAAATAAATCTAAGGCAAGAGGGTTCTAGCCTCTTGGCTATTTAAACAATAAAATCTAACTACAAGCATGGAAATAAATCTAAACTAATTAGCAATAAAAGAAAAAATAAGAAAAATAAACATTCAAATTAATCTCCATCTTCATCTTCATCTTCATCATCCTACAAAGAGAAGAAAAGAAAAATTTAAAGTGGTGAAAAAATTCTTTTATTAATTGTAATAAAAAGTTACAAGTTTGGAAGGTCTTCTCAATTAAGAGTAACCCTTCTCTCCAAATGGAGATACAAAATTTTTCACACCCTCAACCCCTGACTTTCTATCCCTATTTATAGTAAACATCAGTGAATAAGAGTCATTGGATTAAAATCTTATCTAAAAACAATAAATTTCAGCATTTGATTCGTAACAGACTCACGAAGCTATCAATAAGCGCATCGATAGGCTTATCGATGCGGGCATCGATAAGTTTATCGATGCGAGCATCGATAGGCACCTCTTCCCTTTCTCAACCCGCAGTTTCCTTTCTCTTGTGAGCTTTGGGCTTGGGCCTTTTGACATTTTCTTTGCATTTTGGGCTTTAATACTTTATTAAATATTTGAAAGAAATTGTTTGGCTTCATGGGCTTTATTTCTTCAATAAATCAAGGGGATTTTGTGGAGAGAAGAGATCTTGTGCTTTATTCTTCATTAACCTGCATTTAAAGATAAAAACAATTATTAGTGGTATATTTATTCATTAAAAATAGATAATAAGGGTATAAAATTGTAATAAAATATGATTATCAAATACCCCTATACCTAAATTTTTGCTAGTCCTCTAGCAAAGAAAGAAAAATAAAATCCTAACTCACTTTCACAGGAATCACGGTTATATTTAGCGCATACAACAAGCCTTTAAACCCCTAGGTTACCCTAGTGGACGAGTTGTAGTCTCATGAGGGTTTGCAGTGATATACCCATAAAATTCGGTCAACTTGCCAAATTAAAGAAGTCAGTGAATAACTCAATTTACTTGATAATTTTAGACAATCTAATTAAAGCTAGTTATTACTCAAGAAAATATTTTTATAAATAACTCTAAGGTACATTTTCTAGAAAATCTTCTCATTGTAGCAATACAAAACTAAGTCAAACTTAAAAATTTAATTTAAAGTTTTGAAAAAAACATGCTAACTCTTTGTTTTAAATAATTTTCAAGTTGCTTGATCTAAAATATTTTCCAAGACCATATATACAAATATAACTATATATATAAAACATTTATTAGTATTTTTATTTTTATTTATTTATTTATTTTTTATTATTATTTTTAACTCTTTCTTCCTTGGTGATTTTTTTCTACTTTAACGGGCTTTCTAAGTGACCATTTAACGAGTTTTGGACTAATGGACCCCAACCTAATTAGGCTTAGGTCATTAAGTATGGAAATACTCCTTGGGCTTAATTACTCGGTCAGCTTAGGTTTTATAAGATAGAATCACCTTGAATTTAAGAGTTTTTTTTCTTTCTTCTGGTGCCCATTTTTCGCACTCTTCTTTTGTAATGTTATTTTTTTTCAATATGTATATATATTCAGAAAAATATGTAAATCAAGATACTTTGAAAAATTATTTTCAACTCTAAGCTAAGCATGCATAAATTCCATTATTTTAAATAAAAATCTAAGTTAAGGCTTAAGTAAAGTATACTACTTTAAAAATTATTTCTTAAGAAATTTATTTAGAGTTATCATAAAAGTTGAACTTGAGTAAATAACAAACTAGGGATTAGAACATTTTAAAATTTATCAAATAAATCAATTATTACATAACTCTATCAATTTGGCAAGTGACAATATTTTTATAATTTTTTTAAGGAAAAGAAAAAAAAATACAACTAAAAATGTAAAATAAAGAGAAAAAATAACTAATTCCCACCCCCACACCTAAATTTTGCATTGTCCTCAATGCAAACTCTATGATACACAAAGTAAAGTAGATAATAAGTGAAGTACTTATATTTAGTTGGCTGATAAAAATCTGTAATTATCTTTGGTCTGAGGAGGATGGAAAAATTTTATACTTCTTTTTCTTTTTCTTTTTTTCTTTTTTTTTCTTTTTTACAACTGAATAAGAAACTCTCGAATGAGAGAAGAATAAATTCTTTTTATTATTCTGAAATAAAACAAAACAAATAATATAGAATGAAGGGTTCAACATGAAGAGCTCGTATTCTACATTGAATCCTACCTTATTGTTGAAAATTCTTCCCCGGATTTTAAACAAATTCAGAATGATATAATCAATAATGTGAAATTTCAAGCATTTCGGGGTATTCAATAATTCTTGCAACAAAGTAAGGTGTGTATTATTGGTGTCATGTATTTTGTATTTCTTAATGAATTTAGACTCTTGTACTGTGAATTTTTGTTTTCTAACAACCAATTCTTCTGTAGCATTTTCCTTAACCCTAAGATTTATGGTTGAGTTCTGAAAATTTAGTTGTTGATTATTCTCTAAGAATCTAACTTCATCAAGAAAGAGTTCTTCAAAATTTAATTCAAGGTAGCAAATATTTAACACAGTTTCATCATTCTCAATGACCTGATCTGCTTCTTCTAAAAACTCCAACTCTTCATCAAAAATTTCCTCAAAACTCAAATCAGACTCTTCTTCTTCTTCTTCTTTTGATCTTTCCTAAATGTAATTTATTTCTAGAGGCTGATTATTTGGTTGGTCCTCTAGATTGAAAATGTTAAGATCAGCAGTCAGATTCCCAAAGGACAGCTTCATTTGACCAGTTCTATAGTTAATGAGAGCATTAGACGTGGCTAAGAATGGTCGTCCTAAGATGATAGGTGTTTGTCCTTTGGGATTAGAAACGGGTTGTGTTTCCAAGACTACAGAATCTACTAAAAAAATGAAATCTCCAACATTAATCAGAACATCCTCTAACTCACCCATAGGGACCTTGACAAATCTATCAGCCAACTACAAAGTGCAGCAGGTTGGGTTCAGTACACCTAGACCCAATTGCTGGTAGAATGAATACGAAAGCAAATTGACACTGGCCCCTAAGTCTAAAAACGCCTTATTAATGTGAGTATTACTAATGACACATGAAATGATAGGAGAACTTGGATCCTTACGTTTCAAAGGTATGGGATTTGAGAGCATATCATTGATATTGGCGGCTAAAAAGACTTTCTTGGAACATTTATTCTCCTCTTCTTAGTGCATAAATCTTTCAAAAATTTAGCATAAGATGGAATTTGTTCAATTATATCTAAGAGAGGAATATTGATCTTAACCTGCTTGAATTTTTCTAGGATCTTCTCCTCTTGAGGGGAGTGTTTTCTAGGCCTGAGTCTATCTGGAAAAGGAGCAACTGGTCTAAACCTATCAAAAGCAGGCTCAGGTTCGAGTTCAGGTTCTTGATCATCTGAGGGGGTGATTGTTGAATAGATTCATCAGAAGGAGAAGGAGAAGGAATTTGTACTGGATCAAGAGTTTGACTTGGAGGAGTTCTCACTTGATTATCGACTTGTCTACCTGACCGAAGTGAATGGATTGCATTCACTTGAGCTTCATAGGATGAACTGCATCTTGATTATCGACTTGTCTACCTGACCGAAGTGAATGGATTGCACTAGCTAGTTGACCAAGTTAGGATTCTAATCTAGCTATAGCTTGAGTGTTGGAGTTGAGCATTTGTCCGGTTGATTGCATAAAGGAATTCAAAATGCTAGACGTTTGAGTCAACATATTCGTAGTTTGAGTGAAGGCCTTAATTATGGTTTCCAAACCCCTTTCCAAGACATTGAGACGTTTATCCTGATCTGGATTGTGAGGAGTCTGAATTACAGCTTGATGAAGAGGAGACTGATTTTGATACGACAGATTGGGTTGTTGAAATTGTGGATGAGAATTGAAAGGAACTGTGTTTCCCCTAGGAAATTGTTGGTTTGAAGAGAGAGTGAAGTTTTGAGTTCCAGAGTGAGTTCCCTGATTACATGCAAAGTTTGGATGATTTCTCCAAACTAGGTTATAGGTTGGAGAGAATTAATGATTTGCGTAATACTAGAATGTAGCGTTGACCTGTCCTAATGGCTGATTATTTCCGAAGAGAGGACATTATTCTAAAATATGAGATGGTGACAGACAGTTGTGACATCCTGAGGCTAAAACTTGATTGATTTGAGCCGGGGCTCTTTCCTTGATTTCTAAGGCTTCTAACCTACGCATGATTGTGGCCATCTTAGCTTCAGATGCAATGTTCAACTCTAAGGAAATACCACTGGACTTGGGTTGGGGAACTGATGACACTCGGTCATCACAGTGTTCCTATTGCATGGTTTTTCAGAAAGACTCTCTAAAAACTCCCAAGCTTCATCAGCGTTTTTCCTCATGAAATCCCCGTGGCACATTGACTCTAAGGAAGTTTTTACAAAATAATCTAATCATTCATAAATTATTTGGCACAATCGCCATTTTTCTAAACCGTGATGAGGAAATTAGATGAGAAGATCTTTAAATCGGTCAAAATACTTCCAAAAAGGTTCTCCCGGACAATTTTAAAATTCATGATGCTATTTCTTAGCTTCACCGTTTTATGGATCGGGAAAAATTTCTTAAGAAAAACGGTGATAAATTCCTTCCAAGTTGTGATGGAATTTATGGGTAAGCTGTATAGCCATTTTTTTGCTTTGTCTTTGAGGGCAAAAGGAATAAATCTGAGTTTGACTACATCTTTAGTTAATTCTCTCATTTTAATCATCATACATACTTCCTCAAATTCTGAGATAAAATAATATGCATCTTCAGTTTCATTCCTTAGAAATTTTGGAAGCATGTTGATATAGTGTGGTCGAAGCTCAAAGTTAGTTCCATTTGCCTGGGGGAGCCTAATGCAAGAGGGGATTGCATTCCTAATGGGATAGCACATATCTTGAAGAACAGGTGAATTAGGATATGTCATTTCTAGAATTTGTTCAAAACGAATTAATTGATGTGTATTATCCCTAATCCATGTTTGCATACACCCAAAACAACTTTTTTTAAGGAAAAAAAATTAGTTTTTTTTATGAGAAGAAAAAGGAAAAATCCTAACTAAAACAAATCAAAAGCAATCACTTTTTAATCACTCTAACTCTAGGGTTTAGCCTAACTCAACTAGACTAGATCCTAACCAAAAACTCCTAAAGTGAAAAGACTAATGTTTTACCCGGGTAGTTAGCTATGTAAGGATAGCATTAGAGAGTGATCAGAGATCAATTAAGTACATCGTTCCTTGCGGAGCGCTTTACGCAACCCCTAAACCTTACCTTAGATACCAACTAATCCAAAAAAACTTAAAGCGGTTCACTTAAGGATTATTTGTTCCTTTTTGAGCTCGAACCCTTAGGGCCAACATCTAATGAGTTTTATTAGGCTTGAATGGTGTAGTGAGGAATTAGTGATTTTTGGACTAAGGAAAGGGTGATGAAATCCCTCAGCTTATCTTGATTATGGGGTTTTACCCTTAAAAATATTTTTAAGTGTGTGCCAAATCAAGATGCTCAAATCACTTTGGTGAATTACTACTGACTATATGAAATGCAACCCTAGAAATTAAAAGCGACTAAAAAGGATGGGGAAAAAAATCTTTATATTTTTTATTAGGGTTAACAGTCAAACAACTATGAGAAGGGTGAAGTTTGAGTTTATTATCTTCTTAGTTAATATCAAAGTGAAAGGTGAATTTTATTATGGTCAACAAAAAAAATAAAATCCCTTTTTTATCCTAATTGTATCTAATTGTAAAGCTAACTAAAAAGAGTGCAATTGAAAATGCTAGAAGAAGAGTTACCTAAAAGCAATTCTCCAAGTTCTAGATCTCCAATCCGCGATCTTCAAGCTCCAAGCGGTTCCTTCACAAAAAACACACAAGTTAAAGAACCAAATTAAATAAAATCCTACTTAAGCACCCTCCCCAGCAATGGCACTAAAAACTTGATGCGGCATAAACATATACCAAAAAGTTACAAGTACATAACTAATCAAGTTATAGTATAAAAAGTTATCGATCCCACGAGGAATGTGTTTTGTAGGAGAAAATTAAAGTCGGTTCTTATGTTGTGTGCATGACAATTAGGAGTGATGAGTGAATGTGATTATGGAGAGATAGAGAGAATGAAAATGATGTGTAAATAGGCACAAAATATAAGTGAGAGTAGGTGTGATAATGAATGAATGATTTTCACAAGGAGAGATGAATAAAATCAAGAATCAAAAAGGAAAATTAAGAATGAAAAGAAAATTTAAGAAATTAAAGATGGCGGATTCAATTAAAGATATGGGTAATCTAGAATTGAATCCACTTCTTAGAAAAGGGTAATTCCCTAGAGGGTTCTACGCTAAAGGCGAATCAAAGAATATAAAAATGAACAAAAAGAAAAACTAATTCCAAGAGGGTTCTAGCCTCAAGGCAAATAGTGCAAGAAAATAAAATCTAAACTACAAAATTAATTGTAAAAACTAAGCTACAAAAAAGTTGCAAGAATTAAATACGACAAAATAAAGACATGAAATAAATCTAATCTATAAGCATGAACTAAATCTAAGGCAAGAGGGTTCTAGCCTCTTGGCTATTTAAACAATAAAATCTAACTACAAGTATGGAAATAAATCTAAACTAATAAGCAATAAAAGAGAAAATAAGAAAAACAAAACTTTAAATTAATCTCCATCTTCATCTTCATCATCCAACAAAGAAAAGAAAAGAAAAATTTAAAGTGGTAAAAAAATTCTTTTATTAATTGGAACAAAAAGTTACAAGTTTGGAAGGTCTTCTCAATTAAGAGTAATCCTCCTCTCCAAATGGAGATACAAAATTTTTCACACCCTCAACCCCTCACTCTCTACCCCTATTTATAGTAAACATCAGTGAATAAGAGCCATTGGATTAAAATCTTATCCAAAAATAACAAAATTCAGCCTTTGATTCGTAATAGCCTCACGTAGCTATCGATAAGCGCATCGATAGGCTTATCAATAATGTGACGCTCCTGGGTTCACACAAGGCTGCAGTCCGGGGTGAAACCAGGAATGTCAAACCTGTCATGCACCACACCGTGCAATAACATGTTTCACCATCACAATTTCTATCTCTGTAGTGGAATCAACAACAGGTGTATTATAAAGCAAGTAAAAGATTTTACAACAAATGCTTGATGAAATGATAGAACTCAAATTAATACATCTCATCAATCAAATAAGCTACAATACATAGTCAAAGTCTGAAATGGATAATAAAGATCTGGAGATCTCAACATGTCTCAAAGTACATAATGTCTGATACAGGAAATAAGGCACATAACCTTTATAACTCTAGAACATAAACCTCTTAAGTCTAAAATGTCTCAAGTGGAGTACAAAATAAAATACATCTAAAAAGAGAATAACAGATACTAGTAAGGGTCGTCCTCAACCTGCGACTCTCCGGGCTCCTGGCTCATTACCTGAAATGGGGAGGGACAACAAGCGTCAAAGCGCTAGCGAGCAACATCACAACCAACCCCAAGGGATAGGGCTCATTGTATATAAAAATACAGTTAATACAATATAATATAAATCATTTACACAAACATTAATGGGTTTTAGTACTTAGGGAAATACAACACGAGCATAGGTACGTCGAGCGAAATAATTCAAACAAGGAAACCCTCATGTATATACCTTGTATCTCAAATTGTAGATCCCTAAATACAAAACCTGAAGTTGGTCACAAGAAAAATAAAGAAAAAAGAATACATACCCATCT
>BQKN01065230.1:939331-949478 GCA_022839385.1 Asparagus kiusianus
CGTGTACCCAACTTGGTTAAATAACATGCTCAAGGTTTAGCAAAAGTCTAAAACATGATTGAAATGGATTATAGTCCAACACGAGGACTCTAATGGATTATAGTCCAACACGAGGACTTAACATGGATTATAGTCCAACACGAGGACTGTGTTTATGAACCATGGAATACTAGTAGTAAAGGTATACATGTTCTACTCTTGTACAAGCCTCGCTGTACAAATCTAAGCTTGTGTCAGAAAAATCATCTCATATGTGTAGATAAAATCATAAATACTATAATTTAATACCATGTAAACAATGCAACATTCTCATGTTCAGCAAAAGCTCTACAAGATCCTCGATCATATATGAACACTGTTTGAAAGTATAATTAGCATAGTAGGTGATCAAGCAGAAATACGAACAAATAGGAAAAACTTTGATGGGTCGACTCATGATCAGCTATGAGTCGACTCAGCAGACATTTATGAATAATAGGAATTAACTCCGTGAGTCGACTCATGACAGTCATGCGTCGACTCAACCTGATGAGTCGACTCATGATGAGTCATGAGTCGACTCACGGGCTGCAAACAGGATATTTCTCAACGGCAGCTCAACCATCTCGTTCCATACTCCCTCTATACTGATCTCTACCACCATAACTATCAATTCTAGACTACGAGGTAGAGGTAAAATCATATATAGCATGAGCAATGAACATTAGCATGCTAGACCTAACTTTTAACTCCTAAACATGAGTGAAAACATTAAATCAAATAAAAACTCATATTTGTTATTCTTAAAAAAATATTTCCAGATCTGGGTTTTCTTCAAAAACATCGTTGGTGAGGATTTAAAATCTGAAACACATGATTTCTAGCATTCACCCTAATAAGAACAATGATTTATACTTGAAAATAAGTCTTAGGCTCAATAAAACTCAAGAAAAACATTTATAAACTATTAAAAGCATGGGAGAAGAATTGGGCGAGATGTTACTCGCCTCAGAAGTGATGATGAACATCCCCCTTCGCTGCAATCCTCAAAAGCCGCTGAAAATCCCCAAAAATCGCCCAAGAATACCCAAAAACGAGCTAGGGTTTAGAGGGGGAGAGGAGGCTAGGGTTTCTCTAGGGTTTTGCTGATGAAGAAGAGTGTTTTCGGGTGGAGGGAAATATATATAAGTAGATAAAACCCGACCCGAAACCTAACAGACCCGAACTGAGAAAAGCCAAAAATCCACGATGAGTCGACTCATGGTATATTATGGGTCGACTCATGGGTCATGGGTTGACTCATAATTCATGAGTCGACTCAGCAGAAACTAAATGGCAACAAGACTCGATTTCATGAGTTGACTCATGATAGTCATGGGTCAACTCATAGACTAGAAACTGCATTTCTTCGATTTATATTGCACACGATGCAAATTTGCAACTCAACCTCATGCCTGAGGCATATCCACATCCTCATAAACTCAAAACACTAGTTTTTTTTCTTGTACAACCATGCTATGAAGATATTTTATCATATATTAAATATTGTGTTTCACTTATATTCACATGTATGAATTATCAAAATCAACGGGGTCTTACAGATAAGCACCTCTCCCTTTTTTCGGCCTGCAGTTTTCTTCTTCTTGTGAGCTTTGGGCTTGGGCCTTTTGACATTTTCTTTGCATTTTGGGCTTTAATACTTCATTAAATATTTGAAAGAAATTGTTTGGCTTCATGGGCTTCATTTCTCCAATAAATCAAGGGGTTTTTGTTGAGTGAAGAGATCTTAGGCTTTATTCTTCATTAATCTGCAATTAAAGATAAAAACAATTTTTAGTGGTATATTTATTCATTAAAAATAGATAATGATGGTATAAAATTATAATAATATGTGATTATCAGGCACAAAAAACTCTTAAATTTAAGGTGATTCTATCTTATAAAACCTAAGATGACCGAGTAATTAAGCCCAAGGAGTATTTTCATACTTAATGACCTAAGCCCAATTAGGTTGGAATCCATGGGCCCAAAACTCGTTAAATGGTCACTAAGAAAGCCCGTCAAAGTAAAAAAAATCACCAAGAAAGAAAGAGTTTTAATAAAATAAAATATATATAATAAGAATAATAATAATATATACTAACAAATGTTTTATATATAGTATATATAGCCTTGAAAAATATTTCTGATCAAGTAACTTGAATATTATTTTAAACAAAGAGTTAGCATGTTCTTTTCAAAACTTTTAAATTAAATTTCTAAGTTTGACTTGGTTTTGTATTGCTACAATTAGAAGATTTTCTAGGAAATCTACCTTAGACTTATATATAAAAACGTCTTCTTGAGTGATAACTAGCTTCAATTAGATTGTCTAAAGTTATCAAGTGAATTTAGTTATTTACTGACTTCTTTAATTTGGCAAGTTGACTGAATTTTGTGGGTATATTCACTACAAACCCCCACGAGACTACAACTCGTCCACTAGGGTAACCTATGAGTTTAAAGGCTTGTTGTATGTACTAAATATAACCACGATTCCTACGAAAGTGAGTTAGGTTTTCTTTTCTTTTTTCTCTGCTAGAGGACTAGCAAAAGTTTAGGTATGGGGGTATTTGATAATCATATTTTTATTATAATTTTATACCCTCATTATCTATTTTACAAGAATAAATATACTACTAATAATTATTTTTATTACAGGTTAATAAAGAAATAATGAATAAAAGCCCAAAAGACTCCAACTTCCTTATTTTGTAACCTTTTATAGAAGCCGGAGAAAATCAAAAATCCAATATGAAGAGAAATTATATTCAAGATGGTTGGCCGCCAAAAAACGACGATATCTCCCAATCCAGAAGGCAAAATTTAACATATAATATATTAAAATCATCTATCTCAACGAGACGAAGCCAACCGTGAAGTCAAAGTTTTTATTGGAGCATCGATGCTAGCATCGATGCTGGCATCGATGTCAGACGTTCTGTTATGCATCAAAGGTGAAAATGAATTTTTGGATAAGATTTCGATCCAAGAGCTCACATTCACTGATGTTTACTATAAATAGGGGTAGAGAGTGAGGGGTTGAGGGGGTGAGAAATTTTGTATCTCTATTTGGAGAGGATGGTTACTCTAAATTGAGAAGGCCTTCCAAATTTGTAACTTTTTGTTACAATTAATAAAAGAATTTTTTTACCACTTTAAATTTTTCTTTTCTTCTCTTTAATGGATGATGAAGATGGAGATGGAGATCAATTTGAAGGTTTATTTTTTATTTTCTCTTTTTTTTCTTTTTATTTCTTATTAGCTTAGATTTATTTTCATGCTTGTAGTTAGATTTTATTTTCTTGCTTAAATAGCCAAGAGGCTAGAACCCTCTTGCCTTACATTTATTTCATGCTTATAGAGTAGATTTATTTTCTCATATTTAATTCTTGTAATTTATTTTGTAGTTTAGTTTTTATAATTTACTTTATAGTTAGATTTTATTTTCTTACACTATTCACCATGAGGCTAGAACCCTCTTGGGATTAGTTTTTTTATTTTGTTCATTTTCATTTTCTTTGATTCGCCTTGAGGCTAGAACCCTCTAGGGAATTATATTTTCTAAGAAATGGATTCAATTCTAGATTTCTCGTATCTTTAATTGAATCCTCCATCTTTATTTTCTTGAATTTTCTTTTATTGTTGATTTTTCTTTTTGTTTCTTGATTTTATTCATCTTTCTTTCTCTCCTTATGAAAATCATTCATACTTTGTCACACCCACTCTCACTTACATTTTATGCCTATTTACACACTATCACCTTCACTATCTCTCCACAATTACATTCACTCATCACTCCAATTTTTCATGCACACAACATAAGAACCAATTTTAATTTTCTCCTACAAAACACCTTCGTCATGGGATCGATAACTTTTTATACTATAACTTGATTAATTGTGCACTTGCAACCTTTGGTATATGTTTATGCTGCATCAATTGCCCTCATAGTATGAGAGCTTGCACCCCTCCAAGATTGCTTACCATCCCTACCAACACCGCTAGCACCATCAAGCATCTTTCTTCTTTTGCCATCTTCTATCTTTCTGTTGGTCATCCCTCTTTCAAGAGCTCAGAGAGATGCTGGCCTACCACTTCAATGTCCCGTCATAGCCCCATCAGATCAAGAAGGAGGCAGGAACTAGCTTCATGGTTCAATTTCCATCCGACGACCTCCTTAGTAAAGCTCTCGAGCTCGGGCTGGTAGATATGAGCTCCTTCAAGGGCAGATTACTCCATTGGAGGGAGGACCTTAGGCTATCCACATTGCCCAAACCCTTAACATGAATCCTCATCTTCACACTCCCATACCACCTCTGGGATTGGGAGTTTCCACAATCTATATTCGTAGGTATCGGAGAATGTGTCATGTGCTCTAACGACGTCGTCTTCCATTCTAATTTCAAAGACTGCAATGTGCTGCTCAAGATTAGAGATTTTCGGATGTCCCTAAGAGGCTTAGATTCCGTTACATCTCTCCTATTAACAGCAACCAAATGGAAGGCTACGCTATCACTCAGGTTATCGGCAAGCCTATTTCTGAGAGGGCTTCCAAGAAGCCAGAGGTCCAGGAGCACCAAGCCAAGTGGGAGGGTAACACCTCATAAGAATCGGGTTGGGTAGACAAGGGTAGTTCTAGCGAGGTAGTTGACCAAGCTCCTACTAGCCGTCACCGCCAGAGGTCGCCGGAGATGGACGTTGTCAAAATGCAGGGCAAGGGCAAATCTATCCTTTCCCTTTCTAAGTTGAAGGAGGCAGGAGTTTTGGAGAGGGATCAGGGGTCCACTCGCATTAACTTAGGACCCTAGCGTGTTGAGCTATTTAGTGCCGACCGAGAGTTGATTGAGGTGACAAGGGACGGTAGACATATGATGATGGAGAGAGACCTTTGGCATCGGGATCTCCCCATGACCCATTCCCCTACCGCAACGAACTCCTCCTCCAGCTCTCACAGTGGGTCCTCAAAATCCAGATCTTATTCAGTTCCTCCAGGCATAGAGCACGTGGCATTTGCCGATAAGAAGAGAACGGTTGGCAAAGCCATAGTGTACAAAGCCTCTACATGCGGCAGCTAGCAGCTTCCAGATTGCTTGCTTCATCATCCAAGCGCATAAGTCTACAACCTCAAACTGAGCCCTCAGGCTTAAGGCAATTGTTAGGGATAGGGGTATATCAGACCTCTTCGCTTCATGCGAGGGTAGCAATAGAGGATGAGCCGGAATGTAGCTTATTAGCAGCATCGGATTCTGTAGTTCTTTTGGTTTTTTTTTTTGCACATATAGGGATGTTAACACTTTTTTATATATTCTTTTGTGTATCTAAGGGTGATTTAACTTTGTTCCTATATTGTATTTCATGTTAAGTTATAATTTTAGTTCATACTTGAACTAAAATTAGTTCATATTGTGCCTAATTCAGTTCTAATTGGACTATAATTTCAGTTCATGTATTAGGACTATAATTTTAGTTCGTGTTAGTTCTAATTTGAGTTCATGTTAGTTCTATTTGGACTTCATGTTAGTTCAAATTAGAGTTCATGTTAGTTTAATTGGACTTCGTGTTAATTCTATTTTGTAGTTTATTGTTAGTTCTAATTGGAGTTCATGTTAGTTCTAACCAGAACTCATGTTAGTTCTAATTCTAGTTCCATGTTAGGTTTAATATGCAGTTCGTGTTAATTCTAATTAGAGTGTTAGTTCTATTTGCAGTTCATGTTAGTTCTAATTAGAATTCATGTTAGTTCTATTTGTAGTTCATGTTAGTTCTAACCATAATTCATGATAGTTCTAATTCCAGTTCCATGTTAGGTCTAATATGCAGCCCGTGTTAGTTTTAATATGCAGTTCGTGTTAGTTCTAATTGGAGTTCGTCTTCGTTCTAATTGGAGTTCATGTTAGTTCTATTTATAGTTTATATTAGTTCTATTTGCAGTTCATGTTAGTTCTAATTGGAGTTCATGTTAGTTCTATTTGCAGTTCGTGTTAGTTCTAATTGGAGTTAATGTTAGTTCTATTTGCAGTTCGTGCTAGTTCTAATTGGAGTTCATGTTAGTTCTATATGTAGTTCGTGTTAGTTCTAACCAGAACTCATGTTTGTTCTATTTCCAGTTCCATGTTAGCTCTAATATGCAATTCATGTTAGTTCTAATATGTAGTTGTGTTAGTTCTAATTGGAGTTCATGTTAGTTCTGTTTGTAGTTCATGTTAGTTCTATTTGGATTTCATGTTAGTTCTAATTGGAGTTCATGTTAGTTTTATTTCCAGTTCCATGTTAAGGTCTAATATGTAGTTCGTGTTTGTTCTAATTAGAGTTTGTGTTAGTTCTATTTGCAGTTCAAGTTAGTTCTAATTGGAGTTCATGTTAGTTCTATTTCCAGTTCTACGTTAGGTCTAATATGCACTTCGTGTTAGTTCTAATTAGAGTTCGTGTTAGTTCTTATTGGAGTTCATGTTAGTTAACATTACACAAAATGGAGTCTGTAAATATGCAAGCAAAACAATTAACAACATACAAAACACTTAATCAACAATAAGTTCATTGCATGTTTTACGGTTATGACATTCGATAGCATTTAACTGGCCGGGTGTAAACAGTTTTGTTATTAATACATCTAGTTTTATTTCTCCTTTTCCTTTTTATTATTAGTGGTGGTTGAAATTACCCTAGAGAGGGGGGGGGGTGAATAGGGTAATCAAACAATAAATATGTAATTTATAAAATTCAATGCAACATAAGATATAAATTTAAAGCTATGGCCATAAATAAGAGAGAGTAAGAGAATAGTTAGCCAAATTTCATGCTGATGTGTTCACAAGGTTCGGTCTCTATGATCTATGTCCCTGACCAGCTCTCCTAAAGGTAATCCCCTAAACACACCCGGTTTGGAAGCCGAAACTTCTTCACAACGATCTCCCCGAGATCTCACAACTACACAATTTGATCTCCTCGAGATCAAGCTCTCCACACAGTAGAATAAGATGGAAAATCTCTCTTACAACACCCCTATGGCAAGGATTAAGAGATTGCAAATGAAGCTTGGGGTTGTGGGTATTGAAAGTATAAATTCGAAATTGAGAAGAATGAGAGTTTAAGCTCAAAACACATAATAAACACAAACTCAAAGAACTTTTCTTGCTTGCTTAGTTTCTGAACAAATAGGGGTTGAAAGATATATATAGGTATTTAAAACAATAGCCTAAATCCCAAGAAAATCACCAAAACCAACAAAATCCCTAAAATCCCGGAGTCTAAAAATTTAACCGTTATAGTTCTTCGGTCGAATGATAGACCATGGTCGGTCGACCGACTAGATGACCGTTAGCAGACTAGAAAATCTCGTGCTCATTCGTCGACCGACAATGTTGTATCGGTCGACTGAACCTATGCCATCGGTCGACCAAACATTGTGTGTCAATCGAGTGATGACCGACTATCTGCAGGGTCAATAAACAGACTTTCTGACCGGTCGACCAACGCGTGAGACCTAGTTGACCGGAAACGATTACTTCCAGACATAGGTTTTAAGTTGGAAATCTGATTTTTTAAATTCAAAATAAAATAACAAATAAACTCTAAAAATACTAAAATTTTGGAGAATGATTATAAACATTAAAACAAACATGTTTGAGAAGAAATTTTTAAAATCTCATTTACCATTTGTAAAAAGTCACTATTTTATAAAATAGTTAAAAACACAAGTGTGTGTGAATGAACCCCAAGTGCTTCAAAAATTATCTACATTATTTCTTACCTACATTATGATCTAGCGAGAAAGTAAAAATATAAATATCACTCACATATGTATACAACCCTTGAGGCTCAATATTGCTAATTTGTTGATGAAGCTCCTCTTGTATATGTTGATCTTTAAATAGATTTTCTTATTGCCTCCACCTCCTTAGATATCATCGTTACGGTGCACGTTCTATCCATCCTTCAATAGTGGCACTAAATTGCTTGACAAAATACATGATGTATTATATCACTCAACAAGCAATTAGTACATATAATCCGGTTTAAAAATCATCATCAAAACAAGAGACCTAACAATCTCCTTCTTTTTGATGATGACAAACCACCATTATAAAGGAGCAAAAATAAAATGAAAGTTCTACTTATAGATAGTTTCTCCCCCTATCTATAAAATTCTCCCCCTATATATGTGCACAAAGGAGAGAAGATATTTCTCCCCCTTTTTCAACATCAAAATAGTGTAAAAAAATGATATACATGTTGTAAAACCCATAAGATACTTCTCTAAATGTTGGCCTATCCGTGTCATATTCCTCAAGTTTCTATATTTACTACCTCTCCCTAGGTTTTACTACCAACCTACTCCTCTTGGAATTGACCCTTGTCTCTCCCAACCACTCCTCTAAGTATCGTTGTGCATTCAAACATGTTATGACAATGAGTGCGAATAATAAAATATTAAGATATGAAAATGTTAAACCAAAAACCAAGAGCAAGCAAAAAAAATAAAAATCAAAACAAACAATCAAAGGATGCACATGCCTAACTCATTTCTTATACAACAAAAATCTTCTTCACTAAGAGGTTTGGTAAAGATGTCCGGTAATTGTGATTTAGAATCAATATAAACAAGGGATACATCTTTCCTCTCTAAATGATCACATAAGAAATGGTGGCGTACATCAATGTGCTTGGTTCTAGAATGTAAAACGAAATTTTTTAAAATATTTATAGCACTAGTATTATTACAAAATAGTTTTGTATCATGAAAATGTAAAACAAAATCAACTAAATTTTGTTTCATCCATAATAATTGTGCACAATATAAGCCGGTGGTAATGTATTCTTCTTCCGTAGTGGATAGGTAACACAATTTTGTTTCTTGGAAGACCATGAAATAAGTGAATTGCCTAAGAAATGACATGTGCCGCTAGTACTCTTACGGTCTACTTTGCATCCGACAAAGTCGGCATTGTTGGACCCTAGAGGGGGGGTGATTAGGGTCAAGAGGCTCTAATTATGCAATAAAAACAAAGACAAGCAAATCACAATAAACTGATGCAATCAAAATAAGTGAGATATGGTTAGGAATCGTTATCCTTGACGCGCGATGTGTTAACGAGGTTCGGCCCGCTGACCTACGTCCCCGCTCCCCACTCTCGAGGAGAAATCCACTACACACCCGGTTTGGAAGCCGGAACTTCGTCTACACAGCGATCCCACACGATCTCTCACTACACAGTTTGATCTCAACAGATCACACTCCCTCACAGTTGATCTACACAAGATCTCACTCACACAGCAGAAGAAAAGATGCAAGACTCTCTCTTTACACAGCCCCTATGGCAAAGAGAAGGATTACTGAAGCTGGGAAGTGAACACACACAAAAACCACAGAGAAAACAGATTTGAAAATTTTCTCAGGAAGACAGCAGTCTCTCTGGTTTTTGCAAACGTTAGGGCTGCTTGAAGAGGAAGAAGTCTGGGGTTTAAATAGAAGTGATTAATCAATTTAAAAACAAAACCCAATCTTCCCAGATAAGCAAATAATCTCATTTTCAGACCCTTAGCTCAGACTGTGCCAAACACTGTTAAGTGAAAGCACAGTGTTCTAGGCAAATGACCGTTTGAAAATAGTCGCGGGCAGACCAAAGAACATTTCGGTTGACCGAAAGGAATCTTCGGTCGACCGAAAAAATACTTCGGTCGACCGACCGAAAATTCGGTCGACCGCGAACACCTTTAAAAACTCAGAAAACAAGCAGAGCCATCATCAGTCGACCGGCGCGGTCGACCGATAGAAAAATTGAGATTTCGGTCGACCGCACCGGTCGATCGACGACCGCTCTGGAACACAGTGACGAATGATCATATGTGCGGTCGACCGGTCCGGTCGACCGCATTCTGATACATTACAAAAAACAAATTTTTGACTCAACTAAAATATTTGCAAAATATTTATTTGATCTCTGAAAATTATGAAACTTTGTAAAATATTTTTAATACTAAAAACAAACTGTTTGGAAAAAGAATTTTGCAGATAGGTCCTCATACTTATGAAAAATAGTATTTTGTGAAAAACGCTTAAAAGCTTAAGTATGAAAACATGTGTGTGAGTCCCAATAGCTTCAAGTAAAATCAGTAACTCTTTGCC
>BQKN01065233.1:18819-30878 GCA_022839385.1 Asparagus kiusianus
AGTTTGTTACACGGACACGTAGGCGTCTCAAGTTTGTTACACGGACAAGGGGTGTCTTCGGGCCTTTTTACGGATAAGATTTGTTATGGGCAGCCCCTAGGCCTCCTCTTGCCTATAAATAGACCCCTTGGGTCCTCATTCAAAGGGCTGGATTTTTGGGAGAGCAAGGCTAGAGCTTTGAAGCTTGGAGAAAATTTCAGATCTTGAGCTTTATCCTTGAGATCTGAAATTTGGGAGAGGAGCGGCGAAGCCCTGCCGGAGTGAGGAGTGACCGGTCTTCATCAGCCTTCATCACCCGTTCCTTAGTGTTCCCCTTCGTAGGTAATACTAAGAAGAGCTAATATCTCGCTTTATCCGAGATAGACGCTTCAAACTTCTAGATCTCACGCGGATCGACGGAGTTCTGTTTCTATATCCCTCCGCGGATAGACGAAACTCTGCCCGATTCTATCGGATCAGATCTGATTGCCCGGTGGTCCACGGATATCTACGTCCCCGTCACAGGCTAAAGACCCACGCAAGCAAGACCGCACCAAAACGGGATCTTATGTTTATTTTCGATAAAAGTTGTAATCTTTGTTTTATTGCACAAGGAGATCTTATAAAAAGATCGACTTTTTATCTCATTCGATTTTTGTTGTAACGCTTGAAGTTGTAACAGATTCGAAAGCAATGAAAACAGCAACTTTTGACGGAAACACTTTGGTATACGACTACAAAGCTGTGCTACCGTTAGAAATTCATATCCCTTCTCTGAGAGGCGCTATCACAACTGGGTTAAAGAACGGATTTCTAAAGCCTGGATTTCTAAAGCCTATAACAAAAAGGTTAAAGAACAGATATTTAAGAAAGGCGATTTGGTTTTAGTCGTCAGACGACCCATGGTGATGACATACAAAACCAAAAGGAAGTTTAATCCCAAATGGGAAGGGTCATTCATAGTAGAATCAGTCTATTCGAATAGAGCTTATCGCCTCATCGATCAAAAAGGAGATTGGCTCATGATGCTAATTAACGAGAAGTTCCTTAAGAGATACTTCCCGTAAATCATGTAGCCCCCTCTCTTACTCTCAAACTTTAGTTAAGTCAGGCTGGGGGTTGCTAAGTCAGAGTGTATTTTGGGAATAAATGTTTAATTTTCCAGTTTTGTATGTCGTCATGTTAACACTACACCTCTGACGATTGAAATTTTCTTGAATTATTCTAAGTAGTAATAAAGAGAATTTCAAGTTCATGCTAAACTAACACTACACTCACAGTATTTCCAGTACTTTTCATTGTCCTAAGTTAGAATTCAACAAGAGAGACGATGAAAAACAAAATGATATCATTTTCATTCAATGTTGTTAATTTGATACAAAGTGACAATAATTGAAATGAAAATGATACAAAATTATTCCCCAGCTAAAAGCAATTTGAAACTTAAGCATCAGGATTCATCAGCTTAAGGGACTTCAGCCTTCACTTGAATGCAGAAAGTTTCTTTTCATGAGCTGCTCGGACTCGTTTTTCAATCTCCTTTCTGAGTTCTGCTTCAACAGGCACTGTAGCAGCAATCTCTCTTCTAATTCCCTCAGATGTGTGGAGTGTGCTACAAAAATCCTTTAAAATGTTGTCACTTTAAAGCTGAAGCCTTTTTCTAACATCCGCATATTGAGCCAACTGGGCTTTCTTCTGGGCCAGCTCAGCCTCTAGTCGAACAATGGCTTCTTCAGTGATATTAATATCAGAAACAACACTATCCATATCAGTATATACCTGAGTATGCTGCTCCTTTAAGATCGTTATGTGAGCCTTTTTATCAGATAAATCCTTGCGAAGGATCTCTTGATGATGTATCTTCGAGATTGTGGAGAGAGCCTGCTCCACTTCAAATTCTAGATTGGTGCACTATAGCTCCTTGAAAGCTGCTAACTCTACTTCCAAGAGGATGACACTCTCCTTACAATGTTCGGTCCATGACACATCACCTTTATCCCTGATTTTATCTAAATAGTTAGTCAAGATGGGTTCAAAATGCTTAAAGGAAGCACCCCCAAGACTGACGATATCAATAGTCATCTATATCCAGTATTCTAATTCCTCGATTAGTTTCCTCAGAGCTCTTGAACATGGAGGAGGAGCAGTTGGATAGATCAGACCCGTATACTCATTACGAGTAGATGGAGGAACAACCTCGGAAGGAAGGTCTTCATGTATACCCTGATCCTGGATGAGAGGAGGAGAAGCGGACTCTAAACCCTCAATGGGCAATATCTCATCGGCTCCCACCTCCTCATGAATAGAAGGGCTCGATCGAAGCATTTCGTCCTCCCTATCAGCTAAGTGCGCAACAGGTGCAGATTTCATCGCATCCCCCATCAACGTGGCCCTCTTAGAGTTTTTGGTGGCAATGGGTTTTCTCTTGCGAATTCTCCTATCATATTCGTCTTCCTCTTCAACAGTAAGAGCCTTTTTTCCCTGATGATCTTATGGAGCGAGGTTCAAGAGTGGGCGCTTCCTTAGGAACTTTCTCAGTTGCCTTTTCTTTAGGAGGATCAGCAATTAATGATCCCTCTTCAGTCCCCATAGGAACCTCTAATTTAGAAGGTTCAATGGTGGGCAACACCTTTTGGGCTTCAACAGCTCCGACCGCTCCTCGTTCATAGGATAGATACTCCTCTATTCCCGGTAGACGAGTCTTGGTGGAACCACTTCTCGATTTGTATAATTCCTGAATCTCGCTTATGCATGAAATATAGATATTGTATTTTGGGACTTGAGAAGCCTCATTAAACCAATCGCGGAAGTCCACAATAGTGGAACAACCAGGCGGTGAGTTGGGTAAGGTGAAGTGCGCATGAGTCCCTCCGGCAAAGAAGAAGTACCACGCACGGGCCCCTTCATACAAATTCCTAATTTGGGCTAATGTCGGGTTAGGGTTTCTAATGTAAAGTTGATCATATCCAAAATGCCTGCCAAATCGAGAAGGAATGTAAGGTTCAATGATGCACTTCTCCCTTAACCGATAGACCAGATAGCCCAATCTGATCATGAGAAGCCATCTGAAGGTGCCTTCTTCCAAAGAGGATGAGCCTTCGAAAAGCACGTCTGTAAAGCTGGCACTCTCCTCATCAGCTCCATCAAAGTTAAGAGCACAGCAGAAGATTCTATACTTGTCTTCCTGAGACAAAAGCAGTCAAGCCCTGATTATATAGATATTAGTCCATGTGGCCGACTCCAATCTCAATACAAAGGTAATATGAGATTCATTTTCTTCAGCAACCCCCGTCATCAACGAAGGGCAATGCAGCACGAACCAGGCCACCAAGTACATATACGACACTGGTACATGTGGTTGGGGGGGTCTTCCAAGCTTTTCTCCTAACAACCCTAATTCCTTAGGCACCGACAAGTTCAGAGGTCAACATCCGTAAGCCACTCTGTACGCAGCTTACGATAGCAGTGAGGAGGCTCACTGGCCTCCCATGAGCTAATAAAACAGCTGGGTATACAACCTCAGCTAATATCGCCTCGACTGGCTTCGATGGTACTATGCATCATTTTAACCAAATCATTATGAAGCCAGCGAGAAGAGCCACGTCAGAAATAAGAGTTGTGGCCTAGTAGTGAAAACTTTCAAATTTGACACCAGCCTCAAACCCATCTTCCATGTGCTTAGTCTTGTAAGCAGCGTTAGAAGCCTTAATGCAGGTCTTAGCGCCTTTAAGAGAAATGGTAGCCAGTCGGGTCATGGCCTTATCTTTCTGACCTAAGTTTTGAAAGAGATAGTCCGCCCATGCAGTATGCATAAGACCCCCTCCGTGCATCCCAACAACCTAAGCACATATGCAGAAGTGGCACATCAGCTCCCAAAAGATAGCGTAAACTTCTGGGTGTGCCACTCTTAAAATGGAGAGCCTCAGTAGTGGGGATGAATTCTTCATAGGGTATCTGACCCAATGGCAGCCCCGATACCGCTTGCATCTCATAGAGAGAAAAGCCTAACTCCCCTATAGGTATGAAGAATGTACAGCTGTCCGGGTTGTATCTCTTCAACATGGCGAAGAAATTGGGATAACTTTGAACAATCCCACGTCGAGTAGCCAACACCGGGATTGTTAGACCCGATTGAGCGAGCGGTTTCTTAAGTTCCTCAAGAGCAAAATCCACCTTCCGGGTCCACCAACCTCCTTCTCCAGAATAAATCCACCCCAGGGATCTGAACGTTTACATGGGGAATTCACCATGAGCCACAACGAACTGGCAGATGAAGACATTCGCTAGAAGTGGCACTTCTTGAGCAAGATCCTTTTTCTCAAATAGGCCGAGCCGAAAACCCTTGAGTTGTCCCCCAATTTGTGTGCGAGCTTGTCGACCAAATCCAAGCAACACATTTGCTTTCTCCTTGACTATATCAAAGTCAAACCTCAGCGACAGCTCACGTTCAAGAAGTAGGAGAGTGGATACATCCTCTTCATACTTGGGAGAAAGAGAAAGCGGTTATTGACTTGCCTTAGCAGTTTTGAATCTTCTGCATGTATGAGACGGTCATTAGCTACTATATGATCTCCAAATATGAACGTCAGTTTAGGGAATTGATCACGGCCGACAGGAGGCTCCAAGTCTAAGTCGATGATCAAAGCTCTAAGAGTAGAGCATCGTGGGAATCTGAGCATGCTCGTTCTCTCCGAGTCAGGGAAAGTACACAATGGAATTCTACTACGAATGCTAAAAACTTTATTCGTGTTATGGCTACCAATATACCCAAAATGATGCTCTTGCGAAATTAACACATGCGAAAAGAACACTGCAAAGGTAAAAGCAAAGATTAGTAGCTGAAGCAAGTTGTTGACATAAATCTAAGAGAAGAAACTAGAAACACTGAGGTTAAGGCCCACGTGTCAAGTCTTAAACACAAGGGCCAGCCTCGTGTTGTAAATCCCAAACACGAGAGTCGAGACACACGTTATAAAGGTCAAACGCGAAGGCCAATACCCACGTTTAGATTTCAAAACGCAGGAGTCAACACCGCATTTTATAATGAACACAAAGTCCTAACTCTGCGTTTTCATTAAATAGAAATGAGTCATCTTCCTTGTTGTCAAGACCCATCTAGTGTTTTCAGAAAACTTATCAAAACAAGTTATTATGATCACCACCTATCATGATAGGGAAGCCCACGCGATGGCAACGTTGACGATGACGTTCCCGCAGAAACAAGAACACCGTTGGCGTCTCCAGCCGACGGCATTTCAAAAGTCGCCCCAGCGACCTTCTTGGAGCCAGAACTCATTCGTGGTGCCATTAATGCAATCGGTCGGAGAAGATGCTACTGGTTAGAGAAGATGAAGTTTACCAAAAATCTTGTCGAAATCAAACGAGAGTTCTCGTTCTTGGAACTAAGCCAAAAATAGAAAGAGTCGAATGACTCTTGATGTGACCACACAGGTCTATTTATAACAGCCGTCAAGCTGTTAAAGTGATACAGGATTCTAGGAGAGAATCCTAACCATTTTTTAAAATATAATCTTCACCGTTTATGGATAAAGTTAGTTAAGACTTTAACCTTAACACGGAGTTCATCCCCACGTTCAACCTTCCAAATGCCAAACCCAGACTAGTGTTATGAGGGTTCTTAACTTCGTGTTTTGAATCTCAAACGTAAAGGTCACCTTTGCGTTACAATTCTTTCAAACAAGGGATCCACCCTTGTGTTTTCAAATGTGACACTTAATCTCTAAGGTCATAAATCCTTTCAACAGAGTGCTAATCAAAACCTCTGAATCTCTTCCACAAGATCTAAGTCACTTTTAGTTGGCAAATCTTTCGTCGGAATAACACTACACTCCTGATGATCATCATCCCCACAGAGCTAGCATCTAGCCTACATTACTCCTAATGCGATGATAATTCTGTTAAAACCAACTTATCGATTCTCGTCAATAGAACGATAAGTCTCCAAAATCACTCAAATCATGGTCAATTTACCAACTGTTCTCAGCAAAATAGTAAATAACCAATTCATCAACTCCCTTCAGCGAGATAATAGAATCCTTAAAACATTGTTCAAATCACCAAGTATCACAATTCATCGTTCCAATAATAAATCATTTAGCAATCCTCCCCAGCAATACGCAATATCTTTCTTGTCACGTTAAAATCACACCTCTGACAAAATCCATTTATCAACTCTCCCCAATAGAGCGATAAGTCTTCAAAATTGCGCCGATTGTAATATCTTTCTTCTCATGCTAAAATCACACCTCTAACAAAATTCACTTATCGACTCTCCCCAATAAAACGATAAGTCCTCAAAATTGCCCTGATCGTAATATCTTTCTTGTCACGTTAAAGTCACATCTCTGACAAAAATCCACTTATTGATTCTTCCCAATAGAGCGATAAGTCCTCAAAATTACTCCGATCGTAATATCTTTCCTTGTCACATTAAAATTACACCTCCGATAAAATCCACTTATCGACTCTCCTCAATAGAGCGATAACTCCACAAAATTGCCCCGATCATAACGTTTTTCCTGTTACGTTAACATGATACCTCTAAAAGTTCAAACCCCCCTATTTGAACCTTTTTATTCCTCTACATAAGAAGTGTTCTCATAAAATCCCCAGCGGATTAAACTCTTTCCAGAATTATCCCTAGCGGTAATAAGGAAAATTTTTGAATTTCACTCTATGAGAAAATTCACGCCAAGTTAATGCTACACCTCTGGCACTTATAGACTTCTATCAATGTTTAAAGCAAAAGTATAACACAGAAAGAATTCTACTGGTCAGTCCTGAGAGAATGACAAGTATTCATCCACAGCAGAATGAAATTTTCTGGAATTATCCTAAGCGATAATAAAGAGAATTTTCTAAATCAGGGCTATTGTGGAAATCTATGCTAAGTTAAAATCACACCTCTAACATTCCCTGTAATTTTATTGTTTCAGATCAAAACATGACGTATGTAAAAAATAATAATAAGAAACCAATATCACTTTTTATTCAGAAGCCAAAAGAAAGTGATACAAAGCAGAGCTGTTCTTATGAAAAAGAATAATACAATGTCAAATCAAAATAAGCAAGTCGAGCATTGGCATCAGAGAGTTTTTCCTCATAGTTGGCCCGTACAATAGCTTTAGCCTTCCTCCGCAGCTCATCCTCAGTGGGTGCTACTACAGCAGCTACCTCCTTCTTTATTTTTTCAAGAGCCTGAGCTTCTTTATGATAACTGAAAAGGGCGTCCACATTTTTGGCACTAAGTATATTAACAACGACTTCTTCACGAGATAACTGAGCCTTCAATCGCAGTACCTCTGCCTCAACTTCAACGAACCTCGCGCGAATAAGGTCTATAGAAGCAGTAGAGAGCTCCAATTCTTTTTGTCTCAGACTGCTTTGCTCTTGCAAGTGTGTAACTTGAAGCTCTTTCTCAGCCATACCCCGCTCAATTGTCTCACGGCGAGCCACTTCCTGAACTTTGAGGTCAGCAAAAGTAGACACAATCTGTGTCTGAATGTCTACATGACTGAGGGTCTCTAAGTGTTTGAGTTGTGCTTCTAGGTGAGAAATGGCTTCTGAACAACGTTCAAAGCATTAGGCATTGCCCACACTTTTAACTCCATTTAAGCCTACTTCTAAGAGAGACTTAAAGGAATCAAAGCGGCCTCGACCAGCCATGACAAATTTAATCACCTTCTTTGCAAGACTGTTCAAATAACCTAGGGAGATATAGAGGAAGTCAGGAGCATCTGTCGGGCTAGAAATAGCAATCAAGGATGGCTCCACAACCCTGAAAGTGGACGTATCAAAATTCGGACTAACAAGTGACCTGGGTGTAGAAGTCGCGGAAGCAAAAGAAACATCTAAGTAGGAAGGACTTGAGGTCAAGCCTATCATTGCCCTCGCCTGGGATGTGCTTGGTACGACCCCTGTTGGTGTAAACGAGATCTTCATCAATGTTGCCAGTGGAGTGGTCGTCATTGGTAAGCTAGGCAATGGTTGCTATTGTAAAGGAGTCGACACCTGCACAAGCTGTTATTTTAGGGGAGGAGTTATGGTGGTAGTCTCGAGAGTAGGTGAACCTACACACAAAAATGGTCGGAACGCAGAAGGAATATGCAGAGGAATTCAAAATAAACCAGGCTTACCAGTGATAGAAAAAGGGATATGAGCAGACGCTTTATCTGATGCAATTTTGGGAGCATCATCAAAAGTTATGATATCGTCAATTGAATCATGCTCTTCATCCTCTTCATTACCACTTCTGACATTATCAACATCAGCACTTTCGTCACCTTCATCGCCATCAGCTGCATCACCAGTCGAGGAGACTTCATAATCTACTTCCTCTTCGTCATCACGCACGGCTGAAGATTCGGGTAGACTTGTGCCGGGAGCCGATTTAGTCATGAGTCCCGTCGTCAGACTAAGACTTGAATCACCAGCCCGTGGCATTAGTGCTGAAGGAGGAGGGGATGGATTCTCTTCAAGACCCATGGGTTCTAATGTAGGAGCTTTAGGAGAGTCTACTACCGGATTAGATTCCGCATCTGTAGTCGTTAATTCACCCTCTTTGTCCCCAGAAGGATGATGAGAGGAAGCTTCACTAGATAGGGTTGGACCACGCAACCGGAGCCCAGCTTTATGTGGTAGGCCTGCAGCTAAAGATTCATATCACTCTTCTTCTTCTGCAGCTCTGATAGCATCAACCATTAATTTCGGCTTCTGCTAGCCTTTAGCAGGAGGAGATTCAACCATCAATTTTTAGCGAGCCCGCTTATCATATTGGCCAGTTTCATCTACTGTAAGAGCCCTCTTTTCGGTAGCCTTTGTTACAGGAGTATCAGCCATGCGAGGTTCTTTCACCGGAATAGACTCAGCTGGTTGTTCCTCCTCTTTCGCTTCAGATAGATCCTCAAAAGATAAGTACTCGTCGTTCCCTCTCAGACGAGATGTCTTAGACCCCCTCCTTAAAGCATACATACATCTGATTTCCTTCAGACAAGATGTATTCAAGTTATAGCCGAAGATCTGAGAAGCAGCAGAATACCAATTGTAGAAACCCATGGAGGTGTAGGAATTGGGCGTCTTATGGGAGAGCTTGAAGATAGCCTTGGTACAACCAGCCACCGAATAGTACTAGGCCCTTGACCCTTCATACAGATTGCCCACAATCGCCAGTTGAGGTCGAGCATTCTTGACGTATAGCTGGTCATACCCAAATTGTCGAGCAAACCTATATGGTTGATAAAACTCAATGAAGCACTTGCTACCCTGCCTAAAGATCAAGTAGCCCGGCCTGATGTAGAGCAGCCAACGGAAAACACCCCCATTCAGTTGAGTGAATCCGTTAGGACCTGCCACATCCTGGAACACTACTCCGTACACCCCACCTTCAAAATTGAGGAAGCAATGAAAAATGTGATAATTGATGTCCCGCGACAAGATCTGGTGAATCCTAACCATGTAAGACCCCTCCCACTTTGCAGATTCTAGTTGTTGTATGAGTGTGATGAATGAATCACCTTGAGGAAAAGCCGCACTCATCAACAAGAGACAGTGGGACATGTACCAAGCCATCAGATAAGTATAAGGCAGTGGCACTCGGGGATTCAGAGTTTTAAAAGTCTTGCCTTCACCAGACTCCACCTCCATAACATTAACAAAATCCAGCGCTAATTCACGTAACCCATTTTGTAGGCAGCACACCATGGCAGAAAGAAGGTTCAGTGGCCTCCCATACGCTAAGAGAACAGCTGGATAAATCACCTCAGCAGCAAGAGCATCAATTAGCCTGGTAGGAATGACACATCGCTTGAGCCACAACATCAGAAATCCTGCTAACAGTGCCATATCTGAGATAGGGATCTAAGCTTGATAGTGGAAGCTTTCAAACTCCGTGTGAGCAGGGAAAATGTCCTCTTTGGCCTCATTCATGTAATAGGAGGTAGCAGCATCGATTCGAGTCTGAATCTCCTCCAAAGTGCTCACGGGCAGTCTAGTCACTGAAGCTCCTTTATTAGTCAAATTCTAGAACAAGTACTCTGCCCAAGATACTTGTTTCACACCACTTCCCCGAGCCCCCGTCTGTTGCATGCAGATATGGAAGTAACACACAACTTCCCAGAGCGTGGAGTAAACTTCAGGGCTAGTTTTTCTCAAAATTTTAAGTTCCGTTAATCCTGGAACAAATTCTTCATATGGTAAATCCCTAAGAAGAAGACTTGAGATGTCATGCATCTCGTGAAGAGAAAAAACCAATTCCCCCACCGGAGTGAAGAGGGTACAGGTCTCGGGATTATATCTTTCTAGTATAGAAAAGAAGTGATAGTGGCTCTGGGTGATCCCGAATTTAGTAGCCCTCACAGGAATCTTCAGCCTAGCCTGATTGAGGGGAACCTCCAACTCTTTCAAAACAAAATTGGTCATTCGGGCCCACTACCCTATCACTAGAGAGTGAACCTAGCCAGGAGACCTAAATCCTTGTGCAGGAAATTCTCCTTTCTTCACCATAAATCTTTTGACAAAAGTATTCGCCGGACTGGCTACTTCACCGACTGGGTATTCTTTAGCATACAAGCCTAGTTGTAAGGCTGTCACATGTCTATTACAACCTACTATGCGAACCCCTTAGAAAGTCAAGGTTCCAAGGGCAACTCCGTCTTGTTCATTGACAAGGTCCCAATCCATGCGTCTTGGAATAGAAGCACACTGGAAGTATGATATCGGGTACATCCTCTCCATGTTAGGCAAGAAGAGGCGACGATCCCCAACTTTCCTTAGCCACTTGTAATCCCCGTTATAAGCCACACCCGTTTCAAAATCAACGAAATCCCCAAAGAGGAATGCTGGTTTGATGAGTGGTTTACGACTTAGACTCTCAAATTTGGCGTCTGTGACCAACGTTCGAAGAGTTTCAAAAGAAGCCTGAAGAATCGCTTCAATACGGTCCTTCTCAGTAATACAGAAGACATGGAGCTCTTGTTGTAGATTGAACATTATATTCTTATCAACGCCACCTTCGTGACCGAAATGATGACGAAAAGGGAGAGGCTCATTGGTGTGACGCACTGCAAAAGCAAAGAAAATAAATCAGTCAAAGTAAAAAAGCCAAAACAAACGTGGAGGTCAAACTCTGCGTCAGCAAAAAACAAACGCAGAGATCAAAACCCTGCATCAACAAAATAAAACACGGAGGTTGAGCCCTACGTCAGGAAAAATTAAATGCAAAGACCGAACCTCGAGTTAGAGAAAATTTTAAGCTCCAAGTTCAGAACCCCCGTGCTTCAAATTTCAAACGATGGAGTCCTAACCCCACGTTACACCATTGAAATGATTCAAAGGTCAGAACTCACCGTGGCAAGTTTAACAACCACGAAGGTCATACGTACCACCGACCAAAGGGAACTGGGGCGCGACATGCCCGCCTGAGCCATAGCACCACTGGCCGGCGCAGATGGCGATGAGCTCTGGATCATGGCAACAATGGGCTTGAAGGGCCGAGAGACAGTCTTCTTCCTAGGCGCTATGGATTTCATTAGATGGGGAAGATGAACAGTATTCGCCGAAGATAAAAACAAAAATCTTCGTTGCAGGGAAGAATGGAGAAGAGTCGAATAACTCTTGATTTGACCTCAGCGGTCTATTTATAGATACCTGTGAGCTATCGAATCGGAACGAGATTCTAGGCAAGAATCTCACCCAAACTTAATTTTGGTGCTCGAGTTGGTTGAACTTCCGAACACAGGGCTCACCCATGCGTTCGAATTCTCAAGAGCAGAGTCACCTGCATGTTTTGACCACCACGAAAGCAACATCTTGACAACCGAGGCTACGACACAGCTTCAAATAAATAAAAGAAAAGTTAACAGTGGTCATCAAGGTGACCAAAGCCAAGAAGAAACTGGCGTATGACAAGCAGCTATGCAGCCTCTTGGATGAGAACAGATAGGTTACAGTCAACGATGCTAAAATCATCAAGCTCGATCCGCCACACACGGCTCATTCTTCTAAGTAGCTTAACATTCCCACTAAGATTAATGAAGCCAGAAGCTACACACGGCTCATTCTCC
>BQKN01065236.1:0-44912 GCA_022839385.1 Asparagus kiusianus
AGAGTTCATTGTTTCAAAAGTTTGTTCTCAACATCGGAAAGACATACAAGTTCCTTGTAAAGTTGGATGAGAAGTCAAAGGATGAACGTGCACAAGGAAAGATAATAGCACAAGAAATTCAAATCCAAGAAGACATTACAATTAACATTGATGATGATGATTCATTTCTCAATTTACCAAAAAAGAAGATAAAGGTGGAGAAGGATTGATCAAGGGCCCACAAAAATTAAACTTGAATGATTTTTAATTTTGATAACTATTACATGCTTTTATTGTTATTGCAATTATTTACTTTAATTTAACATTTTATTATGTGAATCTAAATACATATTCATAAAATAGTTCACTTTATTAATTTAATTTTGCATGTCAAGTATTTTATACTTATCTATACTGCACAAAAATTATTGTTGATGAGTCGTTCGCAAGAAAAATGATGACCAAGCACAGCTTCCTGAACATGTTGAGAGGAAACAATAGCTTTCTATAGAGAAGGTATTTAATATATTAATCTGTGTGTTTTAGTTATGCTAATAAAATTTTCTTTTGTCTTGTCTTGACAGTTTCATGTTATTTTGGGTTTCAGATTTTAGTTTGATCAATAAAAACTCGCCGTCTATTACATTTTCTTAAAGGTCATGGAGGACCAGCTCATGGTTTGATGTTTTCACCTACAAGTGTAAGTCAACTCCCTTTCTTTCTTTCTTTTTTTGTTTAGAAAGATAAAATTGCATGTTAAATCTCATTTCATATTGTACTCATCTTATTTAGCTAATTTTATTTATATTTTGCTTAGATTTATAATTCATGGTTTAGTATTTTTAATGCATATTATACAAACCTACTGTTTCCTTTTGTCACATATGTATATATGTATGTGTGTTGTTCATGTATGTATGTTTGTACATTACCTCTTTTAGCAAAAGACTGAAGTGGTGCGATAAACCTACTCCAGTTGAATAAATTTAATGTTTTCATTGTTTGTTTTCACTCTATTGAATAAACGTTTATTTTTCTTTACTAGATGTTTATTTTTTTTATTACTTTAGGAAAAAAAACCCATAATAAATCTATCTATCTATCTACCCTTTAAAAGAGGGAGTTCATGATAAACTTTCCACTACACAAATTAACCTTCAACCAAATTAAATATACCCCATTTCTCCAAGCGATACATAAAATTCGACATTAACTTTGGAAATTTGTCACGTCGCTTACAGGCCATAATGAACAACCCCTTAATTTATTATAAATCTAAAATATAATGTAACTGGAGGGATGAGGGGATGAAAGGGAGTTAAATAGGCCATAATAAGCTCTGACATATAATGTAACTACTGGAAGTTTCGTATTGCCCCAGAACCACCCAACAGGCAATGATCTATTCTCCTTATTATGTAGTGGTTTTCATTTTGTAATTTTGTAAAGTTTTAACCTTTGTTTGCAGTATATGCTATGAACTATTCTTATTAAGTGTTACTTTACTGCTTAACATTCTGAAAATTACATAATGGATCCACTAAAGTAGTCTATACGGTTTAGTTATGATTCATAATATTACCTGAATGATTCACATACATCTTTAGATTGCATGTTTGCAAACTTATTGAACAGTTTACATATATTACTTGAATGATTTACATGCTTATTTGATATTGATTATGTTTTGAACTACCTTTACTTGCAAATTATAACCTGAGACAATCCATCATATCTCCATTGGGTTTATATGTAGTATATAGGATCAGCTAAGATTGTGTCTTACAGCATCTAGCTCAAACTTATTACATAATGTGATTGTGTGGAGGCCTTGGTCAACCTAAATTTTGCTCCCATTCAGCTTTCGATATTGTAAATAAGAAAAAATTAATAGTATAATTATAGTAACAAAAGTATATAATGATAGATAATAAAATATATAAAGAGAAAGATATATGAGTAATATTATACATAAGAAACACTAACAAGCGTACAAATTATATGTGTATATCTCTTAAGTAGTAAGTATATATACTGTTAATTATGCTTATATCTTTTGCAGATATTATAATTCTACACCCTTAAGCTTGTTCCTGTTTCCTATTAGCTTCACACTACATATTTACTCTTCTTTCTTATTGTTCTATAGCTTTTCCTTGTCATCCAAGTTTCTTTTCGTTAAAATGGAATTGGCTTTGGAGCACAGGGATCCATGAAAATTACAAATTGTCATTGACTTCAACCACTCTAAATTGCTGGCTAAATACACTTTTTACTTGTGTAACTTAATGGTTATCTTTCTGCTCCCACTTAGCTTTAAGTCTAAAATTCATTCCAATTTTCATGTTTCAATTTACATCTATCTTTCGCTGGGAAGCTCTTAATATTGATGAGTTATTGTAATAGATTCCTATACTGATTAATCCTTGAAAATAACCTTAACAGAGGACAGAAGTATACGAGTATTCAAAGGTACTTGGAAATTCACAGTTTTTCCTTCTGCCTTCCGAGCCATATAAGTTAATATATGCATACATGCTTGCTGAAGTGGGGAAAGTTCCAGAATCATTGAAGTGAGTGATAGATTTGCTTTCCTTCTCTTGAAATAATTTCTCCCTAATTATTTTATATCATTGTTATTTCATAGATTGTCAGTCATCATTGAACTGTTCTACGAGCTAATAGTTACAATGAAAACCATCATTGAAGGCATAAAACATATTTTTTTGGTTCTATTTTATGCGTGAAATGCGACATGAGTTCTTGGCCTGAGTTTTATAATACTTGGCTTTGTTAGTTGTTGAAACGGGTTACAATGGTTTTCAAAACGGTTTTCTTAAATCTTTCTACATTGGTCGTGTTGATGATGTTGTTGTTTTCTGAACTTACTTTTTGAACTTAGATCTTATTGATACTTTTATTTCATTCGAATCTCATAATTATTTCCAAGTCTCTGCAACAGAAAACCTTGTAAATTGCTTGCTGACTTCATTCATATTTCATCACAGGATGCAGACGGGCAAAGTAAAGCATGGTTGCGTTTCAAAGCCCCGTTCGGATCGTCAGGTATTTTTATCAAAAAAAATTCCATGTTACTTACAACTAATTCTTTTTCCTTTTTTTCTTAACCTATTAATTATTATGCCGTCAGGAAAAGCTGGGTGAAAGCAACAAATTCTATTATGATGAAAAACTTAAGAGATGGGTGGAGGAAGGTGCTGAATGTACAGCAGAGGAAGCTTCATTACATCCACCCCCAACAATGCCAGCATTCCAATATGGAACATCAGAGTACAACATAAATAGCGCCCTCAAGATTGATCTGTAAATTAGAATCATATTATAGCATTTACAACATTGATCACTGCTACTCCAAGTATTATTCGTGGCGAATTTCATATGTCAGAGTCCTCACAGTGTGAATATATGTATGTGATGTTGCCAATAATTAATTTTGACACATTACAAACATAATAGCCTTTAATCTTGCTCAAGTTCTGACACTATTATTCTCAGTTCTCAAGAAGACTATTCAAAAGAATGAGAGTTCACCGGATTCTACAACAAGGAAAGCTAATGACACAATTGGGTCTCAGAGCATTGGATCTTAGCAGACAAAATAATAATTAGCGCATATTAAGGTACTCGAATTGTGGCCATTGATCCTTGATCCTTGCACATGAATACATTGACATATACCGATGGAGATGAAGCACCCCCCCCCCCTTCCGAACCCCCCCAACCCCGGCCTTCCATCATGGTTTCAAATGACTGTTCATTACTTAATTGTTCATATTATGCTAATTTAAACCAAGGAATGATAAACTGTTGGGGCGTGATTGTGATGTAGGTTCATCATCCATCGGCTGGAAGCCACCTCTCAAGCTGAGAATGTTGAAGCTATTTTATCTACAACAAAATATCATAATTTCACAGTGTCTCAGAGCCAGAATTATCTGAACGATTGGCTGCAGCATCTCTCAATGACCAAGAATTCCAAGCCCTAAAACAACTTTGTTGTAGTATTGATGTGAAAATTGCACCCTGCATCTAATGCAACTTAATAAGAATGATAGAAAAATTTATTTGTCTTATACAAATTTAGTTGCATATGTTGGATGATTGTGAAAAAAAAATCTTCAAGAATTTGCATTGAACAATTTTTTCCACTGTTTTTCCGCTTGCTGGAAATGTTCATTACAACACATAGAAAATTTCATATTTACTTCATATATAATAATTTCAAATATGAGATTGACATTCTATTGCAATAGCAATAAGATATTATATTTTGCAAATAACTTTGCAAGATATTATAAAATGATATATTAATGCAAACTTACAATAAAAGATATTCTATTTTGCATGTAACTTTGCAAGATATTATCAAATGATATATTAATGCAAACTTACACTAAAAGTGCAATCAGATGCAAATATATGTTGTCAGTTGTTTTAATTATATATTTTAGATTTTATGTAGCCATAATTTAATCTAATTTAAATAACATTTAAGTTCTTAATCCATTACTTACATTCCATATTTTTATAAAAAAAACTATATAAATAAAAGTATAAATTTAAAAAAAAACCACGTGCATTGCACGTGCAATCAAACTAGTTCAAGTAAATATGACACATTGCATTATTTTATACCGTTAGTTCACGTTGCTGTGCACCTTTATGAGTATCACCAATTTGTCATTATATATGAAGGAGGAATTCATCATGGGTTATCTTTTTCATGCATTCTGTCTCTTGAAAACAACCACCTTACCTTCTCTTTAATAAAAGCCTTTAGTAAAGGCACATATTTGTCATTTCTCCAAAAAAAAAAATATAAGTAGTTTTCTTTATTTTAGGGGGGTTATTGGTTGGGACAAGTTGGGGCTAAGTGGGATAATTGTCCTAATGGAGCAAATTTATCCCTTTGGGGGTGTTAGTCAAGTGGGATATTTTCATGCAAAATGGGATAATTGTTAATGTGGAATAATTTTTCGCTAGTGGAATATTTTAGTGGGAAATAGGAACAATTTTGTAAAGCGAGATATTTTAATAAAATAACGTGGGATAAATTTTTATAATCATGAAGTATATATGTATGCATTTTGAAGATATAAATACTATTTATGTATTTTAAACTTACTATTATTGATTAATACTTGCTTCCAAGAATGTTCTTTACTATTAAATAACTTTTAGTTAGACTATAAGATATTGACAATTATTATTATAATGATGGTCTAATGATGGTGATAACCACAATAGGAAAGAAGTTAAGAAAAAAATATACAAAATAAAAATAACAAAGTAAATATGAGTTCTACTTTTTTACCACCTAGTTCCAAGCTAAAACTTGGAATAATTTGAGAGACTAGAACTCTTATTTTTGTATAAAAAATAAAAAAAGGTGGGATAATTTTGTGCCATTATCCCAATTCTATTTTTGTTAGATTTCTACTTTACTAACACTGTAAAATTTTGTTCTAGCTTTAGTTCTTATTGACTAATACTATAAAATATTATTCCACAAATTATTCTAGTTTTAGTTTTGAGTTCTATTTGACTAATCCCACTTTGAGATATTTTGAGTAGTGTAAAATGAGACAATTTAAAGCTTTGATTTGATACCTCATGTGGGATAGTTGATGATGTAACACCTTATTAAAGTACAATATTTATCTATCAATTGTCTAAATTAATTCACCTAATTGGTTTAGTATATTATTTGGTATGTTATTATAATGTAATACATTATTTTACTTTATACTATACTATAATATATTATATTATAATTACTAATTAATTATAACTATATTTAATGTTATTAATTAACATAATATATTATATTATAATAATATGATATATTATATAATAATTGATATAATATACAAACAATATATTTAATATAATATTTAATTAAATATTATAATATTTTATTTAATTCAATATAATATTATTGAAATATTATATTATTATTAAAACATAATATTTTATTTTACTTTATGATAATTACTATAATTTAAATATAATAATTTATGACATGGCTCCTTATTAAAATATAATATTTATAATAACTGTAATATACTATTAATATGTTCAATATTATTAATTAAAAAATATTATTAAATAATATAATTTATTATATTAATTTTAGATGTATTATCATACTTTAATATATAGTAATTTATTATAATTTTTATTTTAGTAATAATATATTATTTAATATTATTACTACCATAATATTGATAGTATATTTAAGACTATTAATTAATATAATAAAGTATAATAGACAATAGTAAATTATTATATAATAAATTATATTATAATATAATTAATATATTATTATATTAAATATATAAACACTATATTATAATACAGTATTTTATATCTTAAAAATACTACAATAATATTTTTATTCTAACTAATAAAATATATACTAAATAATATAAAGTAATATTATAATAATATAATAATATTATTATAATATATGAAATATTATTAACCAATATGTAATAATGATATATAATAATATTATATTAGATAATATTATATAATATTTTATTATCTTATGTTATAATAGAATTTTATAACATAATATAATTAAGATATATTATATATTATAATACATATATTAGATATTTAATAAATTAATGCTTCAAAATTATCCCACTTTCCTCATGATTGTCCCAAAGTTAAGAATGGGGTAATTTTTTGAGGTTGGACAAAAAGTTTGTATATAAGTGGGATATTTTTGGGAAAAGTGAGGGTAATTGTTCCAATTTCATTATCTCTATGAATAACACCTTAAAATGAAATCCCAATCCCATTCTCCAAATGAATACCACCATAAATAAAGTCCCAAAAACTATCCCACTTACTCTAAAATTACACAAACTAATAACCCCCCTAAGTGTTTTATGTAGGCTATGAGATGCAACCCGCAAAGGGGTGAATAAGGTTGCTACCATTTTTCCTAAAAATACAGAAAATGTAGCGAAAAAGATAAAATAAAAGCAATCGACAACAATCAAACACAAATAACCACCAACATGGGACACACAAGATTTTTATAGTAGCTCAAATAACAATCATATGTCCACTCTTCCTTATTACGAAGAGGCTTCTTTACTATGCAAAGAGTTATCCTGAATCGCAATCCTGATTTAGTAGTCTTACAAGACCGCGCCCCAGAATCTACCTAAACCCAATAATCTAGTCTAACTCTCCATAATGAGTAACACCTACCACTATCTAATCCCGATCCTTAATTAATCCAGCTTGAGTATGCCGTAAAAACAAGCTAAATCATAACAAAACCAACACAAACAGTATAAGCTCAAAAAATAAAGAAAGATCTTACGGCCTTTTAGGTAAACAAATCGTCATTCGATGAATATAAGCGTAGCTCGATGAAGAACGGTATAGATAATCAATTCAAGGGCAACTCTCCTCCACTAAAACAATCCGAGATGTTGTGGCAACAAAGTAAGAGTTTGTCGAGCTTTTATGATCAAATCCTTCAATAAAATCTTTGATAAATTAAACCTTAGACCTCATCTCTCTCTCTCTCTCTCTCTCTCTCTCTCTCTCTCTCTCTCAATGAAATAAACCCCTCAATAGGTCATCTAAACTTACTAGAGATTAGAGATATATGAAACTGTTGCGCGCAGCGAAAATTTTGGCAGCACAACAAGAGAGTCAGATCGCAATAGAAAATCCTGTTTCACAAAGGAAACATGAACCTTAAGCAAAATATCTTAACCAAGTGAGATATCAGCTCTTCCTCTCATCAGTTCTAGGACTGACCTGTCGAGAGAACCTAAAAGCTATTACAAATCACACAAACAACGAGACAACCAATTTTATGTTGTTCGGCAAATTGCCTACATCCACGGGGAAACGAGGGGGAGATCTACTACTAGAAGGAGAGAATACAACTAGGGTTTACAATCACTCAATCTAAACCCACACACAATCTCTCAAATCCCTCACACAAATATCTCTCTCAAAAGGGATGCACAAACCAAAGAAGGGACTGCTCTTTTCTTTCTGCACTGCCTTGAACACTGCAGCCGCAGAAATTAAACCAAATTCCCTTTGCACAAACCTCCTACGCGTGCGCTGCCAAAAAGAAAAATAGCAGCGGACTTTATTTTTCTTTGCACGCCCATCAAAACCTAGGAAGAACTAGGTATAAATAGCAGCTGGGACATTCAGGTGGGCCTTGCACAGTTCCTTCCGCAACTCTTTGCACTCGTTTCACTTCGTGGCCCCCACGACATCACGTGTTCACAATTTTCCACCTCGGCGAAGTTTTCCCAAAATCGAGCCGACACCCAAGCATCCAAAAGTCCCACTTGTTGTGTCCAGTACGAACTTAATCCACAACAAGTCGAGAACCCGAACGAGAGTCCAAACAATCTCACCCCCATCAACTAATCCAAACCAGCTGCATCAAACATGACTGCCTACGTATCCTCTTGCCCAAGGAATCAAGTTGAACGTAGTTCACCCAAATTAACGGCCTCAACAATCACGAATGTGCAATAAGTTTCGACAATGATCAAACTTGTTGCTCGGAACCACCTTAGTGAGCATATCCGCCGGATTATCCTTCGTGTGGACCTTCACAAGTTCCACATCACCATCTTCAAGAACATCCCGAACGAAGTAATAACGAACATCAATGTGCTTCGTCCGCGCATGAAAAACCTGATTCTTCTCCAAATAGATATCACTCATGCTATCACAATGAATAGTGACGGACCTCTGCGATATACCAAGTTCTTCTAAAAGTCCTCGAAGCCAAATAGCCTCATTCATAGCCTTCGTAACTGCCATATACTCTGCCTCCGTCGTAGACAAAGCCACCGTAGATTATAAGGTGCATCTCCAACACACCGGTGCATGGGTCAAAGTAAACATATACCCCGTCGTAGATCGGCGCTTATCCAAATCCCCGGCATAATCCGAATCAACATAACCAATGCATAGCTGCCCACCTGTAGTGTCCCGCTCATAAACTAAACTAACATTGAGCATACCTCGAATGTACCTCAAAATCCATCTCACGGCGTCCCACTAACCCACTCCTGGATCGTGCATGTATCTTGATACCATGCTCACCGCCTGTGACAAATCCGACCTCGTACATACCATCGCATACATCAATCTCCCAACCGCGCTCGCATATGGAGTCTTCAATATCAACTCTCGATCTTTAACTGACTTCAGTGAAATGTCAGTTGAAAGCTTCAAATGGGTTCCCAAAGGTACACCAACTGGCTTCGTATCCATGCTAACATGGAATCGCTGTAGAACCTTCTTCAAATAAGCCACCTATGTCAAATAAATTTTGCCCTTCTTCTTGTCTCTGCCGATCTTCATTCCCAAAATGTGTTTGGCCTCACCCAAGTCCTTTATCTCAAACTCATTTGAAAGCTGAACTTTTAACTCATCTATAGCTGACCTGGAAGTAGAGGCAACCAACATGTCATCGACATAAAGTAACAAATAGATGTACACACCTCCTTTCAGCTTGCGAAAATATACGCAAGGATCAAACTGGCTCCGAGTGTACGAATGACTAATCATAAAACCAACGAATCGCCTATACCACTGTCGAGGACACTGCTTCAAACTGTATAGCGATTTCTTCAATCTACAAACCAAATTATCTTTCCCTATAGCTCGGAATCCTAATAGCCGAGTCATATATATTTCTTCATCAAGATCACCATGAAGAAATGCCATCTTCACATCCAACTGATCTAACTCCAAACCATACTATGCCACCAAAGCTAGCAAAATCCGAATCGAAGAGTGTTTCACCACCGGAGAGAAAACCTCATTATAGTCAATGCATTCCTCCTGTACATAGACCTTCGTAACCAACCTAGCTTTGAACCTCAATGGAGTGCCCTCAATGCCCTTCTTCTTCGTGTATACCCATTTGCAACCAATTACCTTCCGCCCCTTTGGGAGCTCAACAAGCTCCCATGTATCGTTCTTATGAAGAGACTCCATCTCCTCCTACATAGCTACCTACCACAAATCAGCCTCCGAACTCTGCTCGGCATCTCTGAAAGTAGTAAGTATCATCTCATCGATACTCTCCACCAGAAGTGCATACGCAACTGTGTCAGCATATCGTGTTGGCATCCGTATATCTCTTTTCTGTCTCCGAACCATAATAGAATCCTGAACCTGAGTCGTCAGTCCCTGATCCTGTACATCAATATCCATATCCTCCGTATCACCGTCATGCTCGCCTGACGTCACCTCAGTCAGTATTCTAATGGATACTGTACCATCTGGACAATGTGGAGCTGCATCGATCTCCACCACCTACGATATCTCCTTTGCCGGGTCGCTCTCCACCTGATGAGAGCTGGGAAGCTTCAAGATAGAAACCTCATCAAACGTGACGTCTCTACTCAGCACAATCTTTCTATAGCTTGTATCCCTTGACACCACGTTTGAATCCTACAAGTATGGCCTTCCTAGCTCAAGGTTCCAACTTATCAGTTCTCAGATGATAAAATGCCGGGCACCCGAATACCTTGAGCTGGTCATAATCTCGTGATGGCTCTCCCGACCACATCTCCATAGGGGTCTTCCCCTCAATCGCAGATGAAGGTAGCATATTAATAAGGTGGCTCGCATATGTAAGTGCCTTAGCCCAAAAGATCTTTTCCAAACCACTCTGCGACAATAAGCATTGGATCTTCTCCAGTAAAGACCAATTCAACCTCTCTGTCACCCTATTTTGCTATGGTATATGACTAACTGTGAAGTGCCTCTCTATGCCCTCGTCTCGACATAGCTGCAAAAAAGGGTCTGAAGTATATTCACCACCGTTGTCAGATCGCAACGTCTTGATCTTTCTCCCAGTCTGCAGTTCTAATCTCTTCTTCTACTCCACGAATATATCTAGGACTTCATTCTTATGCTTCATGGTGTACACCCAACAACGTCTAGAATAGTCATCAACAAACGTGACGAACCAATGTCGACCACCAAGTGATGCAATCTTGGTGAGACCCCAAATATCTGTGTGCATGTATTCCAGGATGTCCCTCGTCTGATGAATGACAGTCCTAAACTTCACCTTCATCTTCTTGCTAAGAACACAGTGCTCACAGAACTCAATCTTCTCACTCTTGGCTTCCTTCAATAGCCCCTGCGTGCACAATGCCTGCAGTGACTTTTCACCTGTGTGTCCCAACCTATAGTGCCAAAGTTTGCTCATATCTACTTCTGAAATAGCCGAAACAACCTGGGCAATCTCAGTGCTTTCCTTTAGATAATACAAATTTCGATTGTGGACTCCCTTCATCACCACCAATGATCCCTTAGTAACCTTTGCTACAGCATTTTCGAAAGTCACCTTGAATCCCTTTGCCTCCAAAGCTCCAACTGAGATAAGATTTTTCTTCAGTTGAGGAACAAATCTTACTTCCTTTAACTCACAGACTACTTCATCGTGCATCCTAATCCGCACGGTACCTATCCCACAAATGCCACAGGATTGATCATTTCCCATGACAACAACACCCCCGTCGACTTTCTCAAAATATGCAAACTAGTCTCGCCTAGGGGTCACATGATAAGTAGCGTCGGAATCAAGAATCCAATCTGATGCATCCACATAGTTCACCTCCGGAGTAATCAGTAGAGAAAAGCACGTATCATCGGAATCATCGCCTTTCGCAACGTTCACCTCATTGGCCTTCGGGCCCTTTTTCTTACTATTCTCCTTCTCTTTTTGATCTTTGGACAGTCTCTCTTCCAATGTCTCTGCTCCTTGTAGAATGCACATTGGTTCTTTGCTAATTGGTGACGGCTTCTTGACTTTGACCTTCCTCTATTACCACCTTTCGGATATGGGCTTCTACCTCTCGTCGACAAGGCCTCGCCTGAAGTGCTAGCACGAGAAGTCTCCTTGTCCTTCCTCCTCAAATCGTAATTGGTCAATACGTTAGTCACTTCACTATAGCTGATAGAAGATCTCCCATTCAACAAAGTGAGCACGAAGGTATCATACTCCTCATCCGGTAAGGAGCCCAATAAGATAATAGCCTTGTACTCATCCGATATCTTCTCGTTAACATTTGCCAAGTCCAACAACAACTTAGTGTAGTTGTTCACATGAACCACTAGCGAGGTGCCTCTGGACATCTAAAATCTGAAGAGTCTTTGCAGTAAGTACAACATGTTCTCAACACTCTTTGTGAGATACTTATTGTTAAGAATTTCCCACATCTTTATTACAGACGTCACCCCAATCACATCATATTTCAGCTCTTGTTCCAAACAGGACCTGATCACCCCACAAGCGTTCCTATTCATCTTCTCTCATACCGCCTCTTCATATTTAGGTGGCCTCTCGTGAATCATGATGGTCTCTTCTAAATTCTGAGCATTGAGAGCATCTTGTACGTCGCTCATCCACAAACCAAAGTTAATTTTGCCGTCATACTTTACCACACTAATCTTAGTGTTCTGAAAACCAACTTGTATTGTACTCGCTATCGACTTGTTGTTTTCACCTTCTTCTCCCATTACAAACTAACTCCAAATTGTAGAGAAAGAATAAATTTGATAGAAATTAGGAACCACCCAACTGAATCTTAGATCGAATTCTAAATAGATCTCCTATCCACACGAGGAAAGCGAAATCTCCAACGATAACTCCTAATGCTATCTCCATCGAAGCCTAGAACTCCAAGAACCAAGCTTCACACAAGAATCTTCCTCTAACAAACTCCAAAGCCCTAGATCTGAAATCTGGGCTCTGATACCACTTGTTGCGCGTAGCGAAAATTTCGGTAGTACTTCGGCAACACAATAAGAGAGTCAGATCGCAATAGGAAATCATGTTTCACAAAGGAAACATGAACCTTAAGCAAAATATCTCAACCAAGTGAGATATCAGCTCTTCCTCTCATCAGTTCTAGGACTGACCTGTCGAGGGAACCTAAAAGCTATTACAAATCACACAAATAGCGAGACAACTAATTTTACGTGGTTCGGCAAATTGCCTACGTCCACGGGGCAAGGAGGGGGAGATCTACTACTAGAGGGAGAGAATACAACTAGGGTTCACAATCACTCAATCTAAACCCACACACAATCTCAAATCCCTCACACAAATATCTCTCTCAAAAGGGATGCACAAACCAAAGAAGGGACTGCTCTTTTTCTTTCTACACTGCCTTGAACACTACAACCGTAGAAATTAAACCAAATTCCCTTTGCACAAACCTCCTGCGCGTGCGCTGCCAAAAGGAAAAATAGCAGCCGACTTTATTTTTCTTTGCACGCCCATCAAAACCTAGGAAGAACTAGGTACAAATAGCAGCTGGGACATTCGGGTGGGCCTTGCACAGTTCCTTCCGCAACTCTTTGCACTCGTTTCACTTCGTGGCCCCCACGACATCACGTGTTCACAGAAACATCGAATAGTTGAGATTAAATCTGAAAAACTACAATTCTGTTGTGTTTATCATCAGTGATGTCTTTTGATCATTAATAGTGTCGAGGCCCCATCAATGGTTGCGAGAATGATATAAAAGCCTCTGGAGTAAAAATCATCGATGACTTGTAGGTAAGACCCTTCAAGTCATGAGCCAAGCTAGCTCGTATTGGTCGGTTCTTTTTTCGCCTTTTATTTTATAGTTATTTCCTTTTTGCGAAAACAAAGCTTATAAAATCGGTTTTGAGTATACGCACTTAATTCGGTGCAGTCTCATCTGTATTGGTTGGCTTTATGTTGGTTTCTAGCCTAATTCACATAGAGTGAGTTACAGGTCCATCAAGTTTGGATTTCTATTTTTCCAACTTGAAAATTGTTTTAATCCCAATCGCACTATATCAACGTACTTAGGAGGTGTTTTATAAGGTTTATTTTTAAAGCTTATAAGTTATGCTGACCGTAGGCTGTCTAAAAACCACCTAAGATAGCTAATCCCCATAAAACACAAATGATGAAGGTCATGATCTGACGACTTTCATATCAATCAATAAGAGTTACAATTTGATGATTCTCATAACAACTGATGATGGAAGTTACAATCTAACAACTTTCGCAACAACAAATGAGAGTTATAAACTGACGATTCTCACATCTCAAAGAGCCAAAGGCTAGAATTACAAGATGACAACCCTTGCAACACTCTAACAGAAGAGATTACAAGCTGATGATTTCTTCAAAGAAAAACGCGGAGCTCATCAGCGTGTTCCAAGCTCAAAACGCGGAGCTCATCAGTACGTTCCAAGCGCAAAATACAGAGCTCATCACCGCACTCCAAGCTCAAAACGCGGGGTTCACCACCGCATTCCTAGTTCAAAATGCGCTGATCACTGCCGCGTTTTCAGTTCTAAACGCGAGGGTCGGTTCCAGAATATGAATCTCGCGTTTGACTGATTCAAACACGTTTTAAACGGTTCCAAAACCATTTTCCACGAATTAATGGCATTAAACCCTCATTAAGGAGCGATTTAATGGGTCAATGACACCCCTTAAAACTCCTATAAATATCTGAAAAGTCATCGACTAAAAAATAGAGGAGAAGGAAGAAAAGAGCTTTGAAGATCATCTTTAAGGCTTTTTGAGAGCTTTTGCCTTGGCTTGTGAACCATTTTGGTCAAGTTAAAAAGGATTAATTTCCTTTCTAAATTCAGCTCTTTTACAGAGTTTTAAACTCATTTAGAGTTTTTAAACTCATTTAGAGCTCCATACTTGCCTCACAAGTTCTTCCCGACGTCATGTTAAGAGGAATAGACTAAATTTCCATGAAGTGAAGTGTTCAGATCGTCAACGGGATACAATATTCAAACTCCCATCACTATCAAGAAGAACCCATGTTAAAACAAAGGGAATGATCTCCGTCGATTCATTTTCTCTTTTGTAAATAGGGAAACCGATAAGAGAAAATTGTAATTTCTTTTTCCGAGTCAGTTAGAGAGAGGTTACATCGAGAGATTGTATCTAATCTTTTCCTAAGTTAGTTAGGGAGATTAATACAAATTTATTTCTCAAATTTTCCCGCAAACACCAACTTTTAATGACTTTTGAGTTTTTTTGATAAAAATACTACAAAAATGTTTGAGTAGAATAGTGATTTGCTTGGTTAAACCTAGGTTTTTAAAGTGAGCTTATAAGGTAATTTTTTAAAAGCTAGAGTACATCAGCTTTTTTAAAATGAGACTTATAAGCTAATTTATTTGACATTTTACCAAATAGGTAGAAATAAAAAAGCTAGTTTTAAAAGCTTGTTTGACCAAAAAATAAGCCTACCCAAACCCTCTCTTAGTAGTTCGCGAAAGCGCGAGAGCATGACTAATATTCTCTATATATAATTTTTTATAATGATTTTTGTCGATTTATGAAAAGTTTGATTACGATTGATAACATTAATATTGTACGACTAGATAAGAGACAAATTATGATTTCGAATTTTTTTTTTAAAATAATAAACAACGTATTAGTGAAATACAGTTCATCAAATTTGTTGGGCCAATGACTTCGTCCCTAAGCACTTCAATCTATATACAAGGAACACCGTCGCAGTATACGTGGCACGTTTTCCTTGCACGTAATCCCTGTACCGTTACTGGTCTAACCGTCTAAGGATCCACTGTATCAAGTCGAACAACAACCTTATACAATCTCTAATCTCAGCCATTTATGTAATAAATGAACGGTTATGATGGAATGAATATCGTATTTTTAATTATGCTCCAACCAGCAGATAATAAAGTACGGCTATGAATTTGGGCCGTCCGAAAGTTCACCGTCTCCGTTTCACCCATCGAATCCCTTACATTCTATGACGATGCGTCATATTTTCATTTGGGGCCTGTTCGTTTGTTTTCTAAAAACCAAAAAATGGAAATGGAAAAGGTGGAAATCTCAAAATCACCCATTTCTTCCATTTCCATCCCTAAAACTCACCCATAACATCCAATAAAATATTATTTTCATCCAACAACTCATCCACATCATCTAATAAAATATTATTTTCATCTAACCACTCATCCACCACATCTAATAAAATATTATTTTCATCTAACCACTCATCCATCACATCTAATAAAATATTATTTTCATCCAAACATCACTCAACTCATCTTTTTTCATCATTTCAAATCACTCACATCATCGAATTAAATAACATAACAATTCACCTCATCTCATTAACATTTCTTTTCTTCCATTTCATCCCAAAAAGTTATGAAAACACTTTTCTTAATCTTTCTTCATATCACCCAATAATACAATGACAACTCATCTCATCTCATTTCATTTCTTATTTTTAAGAATAAACCAAACAAAAGAAAACAAGAAAACTACAGAAAATTGTTTTCTTATAATTCATTTCCTTATTTTTTTTGGCCAACCGAACAACATCAAAACTAGTTTTCTTAAAAAATCACTCACATCATCCAATAATAATGTGACAACTCATCTCAGCTCATTTCCATTTCTTTGATTTCCTTTTTTTTTAGCCAACCGAACAAATCAAAAACCTATTTTTTTAGAAATAGTTTTCTATTTCTTTGATTTCCCATTTTTTTAAGGCAAACGAACAGGCCCTTGGTAAAAAGGTGGGGCCAGCATCTGTAGGGGGGCAAAAGTGAAAGCAAAGGAGCAAAGGAGGGGGAAAAAGAAAAGAAGAAAAGTATATTTCCCATATTAGACCCTGGTTATAGTCTCTTTTCATATTTAGGCACCAAAGTACTCATGTTTCTAGGTTACACCGGGATTGCTCATATTATTTTTATATCCGACAAAATGTGAATATGAACATAAATAAAGGGGGGAGATGCTCGCATGTACATATCCAAATATATGTATTCATCACATAGTTAAAATTACATTCATAGCTAGCTTAACGAGTTCATCCAAATATATGCATCCATCGCATAGTTAGAATGAGCTCAACGTCAGTTTTGATGATATAGATATACGATTGTGATTCTCGAAATATGACAACATACTAATGAGCTTATATTTGTGAAATTGTCATATTTAACTTCTCTTTTATAGTATGACCATCAATCTTATTTTTTGTTCCATATTCGTTTTAGATTTGATTATATGGTGTGTAATCTTTATTCGCTTTTAAGGGATGTATGCTAATTTTGAGGTGCAAACACAAATGTACAGAATTGGGTGCCTAAGGGCCTGTTTGGTTATTTCCTAAAAAACAAAAAAATAGAAATGAAAACCAAGAAATATCAAAAAGTACAATTTCACACATTTCCATCCCTAAAACTCACCCACAACATCTAATAAAATATTATTTTTATCCAACAACTCATCCACCACATCTAATAAAATATTATTTTCATCCAACAACTCATCCATCACATCCACCACATCTAATAAAATATTATTTTCATTCACAACATCACTCAACTCATCTCATCTCATATTTAAAAACCACTCACATCATCCAATAAGATTGTGACAACTCATCTTATCTCATTAACATTTCATTTCTTTGTTTTCCTCTCAAAAAGCTAGGAAAACAATTTCCTTAAGTGTGAGTCACATCATCCAATAATATAATGATAACTCATCTCATCTCATCTATTTTTTTATTTTTAAGAAATAACCAAACAAAAGAAAACAATCTATTACAAGAAATAGGTTTCTTATAATTCATTTCCTTATTTTTTTCGCCAACCAAACAACATCAAAACAAGTTTTCTTAAAAAATCACTCACATCATCCTATAATAAGGTGACAACTCATCTCATCTCATCTCCATTTCTTTGATTTCCTTCTTTTTTTAGCCAACCAAACAATCCCAAAACCTATTTTTCTTGGAAATAGGTTTCATTTTCTTTGATTTCCCTCTTTTTTTAGGCAAACAAACAGCCCCAAAGAAGAAAAGTATATTTCCCTTATTAGACCATGGTTCTAGTCTCTTCTCATATTTAGGCACCAAAGTACTCATGTTTCTAGGTTACACCGGGATTGCTCATATTGTTTTTATATCCAACAAAATGTGAATATGAACATAAATAAAGGGGGGAGACGCTCGCATGTACATATCCAAATATATGTATTCATCACATAGTTAAAATTACATTCATAGCTAGCTTAACGAGTTCATCACATAGTCAGTTTTGATGATATAGATATACGATTGTGATTCTCGAAATATGACAACATACTAATGAGCTTATATTTGTGAAATTATCATATTTAACTTCTCTTTTATAGTATGACCATCAATCTTATTTTTTGTTCCATATTCGTTTTAGATTTGATTATATGGTGTGTAATCTTTATTCGCTTTTAAGGGATGTATGCTAATTTTGAGGTGCAAACACAAATGTGCAGATTTGGGTGCCTAATATTAAAAACGGGATAAACGCAGGGACTAACATGACAAACACCCGAGAAATAAAGAAGAACTGAAGGACCACCGTCTTCTTTCTCCCTCAGCAGTACTTGTCCCCCAAAAATTCTCTTCCCCTTCCTTTTCGAACGGAAACATTCAACCAGAAACATCTGCTCGAAAAAACCCCAAAATTTAGCAAAATCCGTCTCCGATCCCGAAACCCTAAAATTTGGGCTCGAAATCTGATGAGTTTCTGCTTCTCCTCTCATCGGAAATGGCTCCCGCTCCCGCTTCCGCTTCTTTCTCTCTCCTCCTCCTCCTCCTCTTTCCCTTCCTCTTCCTCCTAAACCCTAACCCCAGTTTCGCCTCCGATCCGTCTCGATTCGACGGGGAGCTCTCGATCCTCAATTGGCATGACTACTCTCCACCGGCGCCGCCGTCTCCGCCGCCGCCGTTCGATTTCCCGTCGTGCTCCTGCGAGGACGACCTCGGCGGTTCCGGCGATTTCGATACTCTCTGCGTGCTGAGCACGAGCTTGAATCTCACTAACGATGTTTACATCGCGGGAAAAGGGAGCCTGTCGATCCTTGAAGGGAAATCACTCAGTTGCTCAGTCCCTGGATGCTTCATCGCAGCTAATCTGTCGTCCGGATCGATTCGGATGGGAAACGGATCGAAGATTGTAGCTGGTAGGGTTTACTTGGTAGCGAAGAATGTGAGCTTGGCAGTGGATTCGGCGGTGAACACCACTGCTCTAGCGGGTGACCCGCCGTCACAGACGAGTGGGACCCCTAGCGGGACCCACGGGGACGGTGGCGGGCATGGAGGGAGAGGGGCCAGTTGTTTTGTGAAGGAAGGGCAGACACAGGAGGATTCTTGGGGAGGAGATGCTTATGCTTGGAAGGATTTGGAGCGTCCGGATAGTTACGGCAGCCGAGGTGGGTCGACGAGTAAGGAGGTTGATTATGGGGGTGGAGGTGGCGGGAGAATTTGGTTGAAGGTGGAGGATATGGTTGACCTTGATGGGGTGATTAGTGCTGATGGTGGCAATGGAGGTGCTAATGGTGGCGGGGGATCTGGAGGGAGCATTTATATCGTGGCATCGAAAATGTAATAACGTTACCCTCTTACCTTAGTGCAAATGGATTTGCATCTTTTAAATGCAAGAGGATGTTGTTCTACTTGTACTTAAGATTAACCTAATGCGCATATTGTTGTAAAGTCTAATGAGTCATTAATAACTATAATTTCCCAAATTTGAAGCTAATAGATCCCTAAATCATTTGGACAATGGTCTTGATTTGCTCAAAATTCTTAGTGTTCTACATTGTCCAAAGAGTGTTTAGATATGGATTTGCGTTTTTTCTAAATGCGTGAAAATTGTGTATTTATGAAGTAGTTTCTACTGGGGAGTTGTTCTAATTGAACTTAATAATTACCCAATGTGCATGTTGTTGTAAGGAGTAGTGACTAATAAGTCATTAATGGCCATAGTTTCCATATTTTGAAGCCATATCATCCTTTAATCATCTGGCTCATGGTCTGAACTTACTCACGTACCTTACTGTAGTGCATTGTAAGAAGAATAGTTAATATTTTTGTTTACTTCTTTATAAATGAAAGAAAAGCGTATACATGAAATAGTTTATATTGGGAAGGTACTCTACTTGAACTCAAGGCTAGTCCAACGTGCATGTTTTAAGGCTAACTAGTCATTAGTTACTATAATTTCTATAACCTGAAGTCAATAAATCCTTTAAACATAGCAGCGGCGGTGCCCAGTTGGGTCCAAAGGGTCCAGTGGCCCCCCTTGAAATATGAATTTTTTGGTTGGGGTGGCGGGGGGAGTATCGAGTAAATCTAATATTAACTTTAATGGAGGCTAAGAACTGCCTTTCTTTCTCTTTTTGGTTCACTGGAAAAAAATTGAAAGGAAGGGAAACAAAGAAGATGAACAGTGTATTCCTTTTTGTCCTTTTCTTTTGTTTGTTTGCTTTTGTGTTTAGGAAACGTCTGCTGCTTGAAATAGGAAGCAGCATCTGCTGTGGTGCAGTAAAAGTTTTCTTTTGGGGTGATGTCAGCCAAGGAAATTGAATGATGGGTTGTACATAATATTGTTATGACAAGAGGGTTACACTGTAGCTGTTGTTATTGGGTTGTATGTGGGTAGTTGAGCAAAATAGGTGCTTTGGAAGATGATTCGAAAGATCATCATATTATGTCTTCTTTTGCTGGTTGAAAGTTTACCATACCTGTTAGAAATTATGGCTCTTTTTTTGTTATGGCAGTCATAAGGTCATTTTTCTTAGTCTCATAATCTGAAGACATTTGATTCGTGAGCCAAACGTATTTTTTTAAATTTTAACAAATGTATGAATTATAGGACACTAGTTAGGAGCACTTTGACATTATTAGAGAAGAACTCAGATGATATATGATTATAGGAGTAGAACTAGAATAAATTCGTTATGTAATGATGTTAAGATATTAATCAATTGTGCAAAAAAAAAGTGTTTAATTATTAAATTTTTTTGGACACCCCTTGCCAAAATCCCTAGCTCCGCTAGCGTTTAAACATGTAGATTATGATCTTGACTAACACAAATACCTTAGTATTGTACATTGTAAAGACAATATTAGGAAATGGGTTTGCATCTTTCTAAATGCAGGAAGATTGCTTATATGTAATTGATTCTATTAGGAAGTTGCTCTGCTTGGACTTAAGAGTAACCCAGCGTGCATTTTGTTTTGGTGGCTAATGATTCTATTTTCCATAATTTTAAGCAGTTTATCTGTAAATTATTTGGATGATGGTCTGTATAATACCCAAATACCTTACCGCTGTATGTTGTAAAAACTAGAAAGAATTTTTTGGAGGCAGATTTGCATCTTTGCAAATGAAACTAAATTGTTTGTATGTGAAAAAGTTTCTATTATAGAGTTGCTCTACTTGAAGTTAAGATTAGCCCAATTTGCATGTACCTATAAAGAGTAACATGTCACTACTAACTGTAATTTCCATGGCTTGAAGATAGTAGATCCTCAAATCATTTAATAGTCCAGACTCTGGATCTACCCAAATATCTGATGTTATACATTGCAGAAAGAATATTTATGAATGGATTTGTATCTTTCTAGATGCAAGAAGTTTATGCATATATGAGATAGTTTCTATTAGGCAGTTGCTCTACTTGAACTTATCACTAACTCAATGTGCATGTTGTTGTAAAGGCTAATGAGTCATTAATAACTATAGTTTCTGCAATTTGAAGCCAATAGGTCCTTACATCATCTGGATGATGGTCTGGATATACCCTATTGTACAGTGTAGAAAGAATATTTAGAAAATGGAAGTCATATCATTTTAAATGCATGAAACTCGTGTATATATAGCGAAGCAGTTTCCGCCAGAATTTGTGCAACTTGTAGTTAAAAGGCAGAACCCAATTTGCATGTCATTTAATGATTGATGAGTCATTAATAGCTATAATTTCCGTAAGTTGAAACATGTAGATCTCTGAATCATCTTGATGATGCTCTTGATTTACCCAATTACCTTAATGCTGTACATTGTAGAATATTTAGGAACTGGTCTACATCTTTCTAATGCAGCAAAACTGGGTTATACGAAATTGTTTCTGTTAGGAAGTTGATCCACTGGAACTTCATGTTTTTGTAAAGAGTAATGTGTAATTAGTAACTACAATTCCCATTAGTAACTACAATTTCCATAACATGAAGCCGGTAGACCCTTAAAAACTTGTGAACGTTAGTCTGGATTTACCTGTTCAGAAAGAATAGTTTAGTGAACAGATTTGCATCTTTCCAAATGCAAGAAACTGTGTATATATAAAAATGCTTCTATTAGGAATTTGTTCTAATTGAACACAAAACTAACTTAATTGTAGACTAGTGTGTTACTACAAACTATAATTTCCATAACCTGAAGCTGCTAAATTATTAAAACATCTGGAATTAATCAAAAGGTTGCTAAAACAGACTATGGAAAACAGTATTTGTTTTCTTTATATTTATGCTGGAGGTCTTGTTTAACATCACTTCTTGTTAATGATGTGTGCAGTTACAGATCTTGGTGCACTGTTGTTCATATTTAAACGTCTGTTTCCCCAAATATCATGCAAGCCTTTGTTCTTTTTCCTCACAGTTTTTTTCCTTTCCTTTCCTTTTTGTTTTATTTTATTTTGTTTTGTTTAGGGTAGATGTAATTTGTTTTGTCCAACTTGTTAATTGTCACAGGAAAGGAAGTGGGAATATCAGTGCTGTAGGAGGTAGTGGTTTGGCAGGTGGAGGAGGAGGACGGGTTTCTATTAACATTTTCAGCAGGCATGACAATCCGAAAATTTATGTTAATGGTAAGCACTAGAGTATCTTGTTTGCCACACATTTGGTATTTAACATTTGTTTACATGTTAGTTGCCTTAGCTGTATTACTTCTTTTTAATTCACTGTGACATGTTAATCTGCTAGCACTGCTACTTTTATGAGATAATTTATTAGTTTCCTGTATCTATCAGTTTGGAGCTGTATCTTATGTTGATATCCAGCATTATCATATATCTGACAATAAAATTTTTTTGGTCAGCACATTGAAAACAGTTACCCTGCTTTATGTTGGCCAACACCTAGTTTGTGTTGTATGTCCTGAGAAGATAATAGAAAGTCTTCTTGCTTTTTCTAGAGTGTAATGAATAACCACTATTACTATATTTGTTTGACTCATAGCTGATCTTATTGTTATAAGCTACCTGTGACTCAATGTTGGGTTTTTATTATTCTATGAGTCAGCCAAAAACATTTTGCATGGAGGTGCAAATGAAGGTATATATGTTTTATCATGAACTTGGGTTTGGACTGAATTTGAATGCCAAGGTGATATTATCAAGTATGGTAGGTTGAAATGGGTTTGGTCGGTCAGGTCTTCATCGGGTCTAAGCTGACCCAACTAGTTTATGGCTGAGGCAAAAACCCAACTATTGTAAGCAGTGTCTGAAATATCGTTGATATGCCATCTGACATATCAGTTTATGGGGCTTGCCGCAACGAAGAGATTTGTCTTTTATCATTTTGAAAAATCAACCCATATATATCTGGGTTTATCTGACATCTGCCTGCATGTTGGGATTTTCTCAATTTATTAGATGCTATTTTGGTGCCTAAAAAAGGTTGGAATGGTGTCATATCGGAGTTTGGGTTAAGATTTGTTTTGAGATCATGTTTGGGTTTAAAGCTCAATTGAGGCCTAAACCCGCTTGTATAAATCTCAGAATATGAGAATTACAGCTCTAATGAGCCTCAACGCTTTGTTTCACCTTTCTCGAGTTGAGTCTCTTTGCTCAACCACATGAGCACACGTAAGCCCCTCTTTCTCCATCAACCACTTTGGAGCTGTTTAGCATTCAAGATGAAGCCAATTCATGTTCCAAATACACCGTAAACTCACTGATCGAAGAATAAGTTGATCCTTGCACTGAAGCCTACTTTCTTCTATTGTTCGGGTACTGGGAGCAAATGTTTGTGCAACACAACACCTACAAATGACAGATAGGTCTTGGCTTAGGCCTGAAATGTTGATGCCTCATTTTCTTTTGCACTGGGAGATTTTGTTTCAAGTAGGTTCTGTTATTATTCCTGAGATAGTTTTGTGCATCTTGTTAGATTTGTGCACCTTGTCTCTGTACATGTTCTTTCTTTTTGTGTGACTATTTTGACCTTGCAACCCTATTAGCACTGCTTATCACTCTTATAATCCGTTGGCTGCTGTGAATTATTATCAGTATCTGATATACTATGTACCTCATGTTTTTACTCTCCCTATTTTTCTTTTGTCTGCAGCTTAAATCTTGCAATGCAATAAATTTTTTTGTCCCTGGTTGCAGGAGGTAGAAGCCTTGGCTGCCCAGAGAATAATGGTGCTGCTGGGACTCTTTTTGATGCAGTCCCTCGTAGTCTTATTGTTGACAACCAGAACATGTCAACACTAACTGATACTCTTCTTTTAGAGTTCCCTTATCAACCACTTTGGACAAATGTTATTGTGAAGAATTCTGGCAAAGTTGTTGTTCCTTTGTTGTGGAGTCGCGTGCAGGTAGTTGGTGCTCTTAAGTATTTAGCTTCATTTTTCTTCAGGGTTATCATATTCTTTCATGTTTACCATTTTTTCTGTTGCTTATCAAAATATGCTGAAATAGCATTGCTAGTGGTGAATAGTTTAGTATTACTACAAAAGCTGATTCTTCCAAGAGGAGTGGCTTAAGAAAATTTTCTCATAATCTAAAATTTCAACTTGCATAGCAGAAAATTAGATATGTCAAGTGATTGCTATAAAGCATCCATAACAATGCATGCCACTGTGAGGCAGAAACAGTCAAAATGTCCCAGGCATTTGTAGGTACCGTACATTCATTTTAAGTTCTCCATTATCTTTAAGTCTTCATACTTGTGTGCTGAAAACTAGGCTACATTATTGCTTTTGATAATTGTGTGACAGTCTAGTCTTTGGTTATGAAATGTTTTATAGATACGTTATCTTTTACCTTTAATTAGGACCTTGTCACTTATTGCTTTGAAATGCTCTATACCTGGGATATTATCTTCTGGCAAGAAGCTTGAGAAGGAACTTATAGCCAATGGTGATTGGCCATGTGTGTTTTGGGTGGGGGCCCGGGGGAGGGGAGGGGGAGAGTTGTTATAATATATTTATTGACACTCTTTAAGGCTGAAGTAGAAGTGAATATTTTCCATGGTTTTCATTCAGCACCTCGTACTCAACCCAAAATCCCTTCAAACCTGAAATGAGAAAAATCCTCATCTCCATGGATACTTTCCCTTTGTTACTCCTCAATTTGTAAAAGCGAGTGTTATAACTAGGTTTATAGGCTGTTTTTCTAACATTTTTATTGTGAGTCCTGTAGTTATGCATTTTTACATGTCAATAATTTGCAAAAGGACATCAGCAATAATTATTTCTTAGAGAATAATGTTCCATTTAACTGTCTGAGTAACTTTTCTTTGTTACATCCAGGTTCAAGGCCAGCTCAGTCTGTCGTGTGGTGGCGTGATGACTTTTGGTCTTTTCCATTATCCCTACTCGGAGTTTGAGCTTATGGCTGAAGAACTTCTAATGAGTGACTCAATCATCAAGGTGGAATTTGCTACCTGTTTTCTTGTCTAGAGTGTGCCTTTACATGTGACTTAGGTAGTTTATTTGTTTTAGTGTGTGGAGGGGACTTCTTTCTCTTTAATTTGTTAGTTTGAGAAAGATTTCACTTGACACAAATGCACTACCAGCATAAGATGAATTCCGTTTCTGGGCATAATTGCATATGCATATTTTTCTTTCTGCAAACTGAAATATAAACTGCTTTTTCTTCCTGTTGATGCAAATTGTTCCCGGATACATAACATTGCATCAGAATGTTGTAATTCTTGTTTAGATTTTCATATGCATCTCATTTAATCATTCTGGTATCAAATGTCAACTATATGAGTTTATTGATGATTTCCCGTGTATAAAAAAATCCAGCCTCTCTAAACACTAAATTTGGTTACTACTTCAGTTGAACATGAATTATTTTCCATTACCTTGTGCATTATGTTACTTTTCAATTTGCTCAGTCATAGTATGTCTATGACATTGTGTCAGGATGTTGTCATGCTTGTTTATATTGACATATGCATCTTATTAAGCATGCTGTGGCAAATGTTAACTATGTCAGCTTTCTGATGATTTCCTGTGTATAAAAAGATCCAACCTCTTCAAACATTAAATTTGATTACTACATCAGTTAAACATGAATTGATTTTCATTATTTTGAGCATTATATTTCTTCTTAATGTGCACCAGTCACAGTGTGTCTATATACTTGCAAGCCTTGTACACAAAGTTATTTTATGCCTTCTAATTCACTTGTGAAATTTCATCATTTTATTCTATTAAACCTTCATTACATTCTGTTTTGGGCATATTGCTCATATATTTTTATGCATATAGCAGCATCTTGTTTTATTTGATGGTCTTGGTTATAAGTGTAGGTATTTGGGGCCCTGCGGATGTCGGTAAAGATGTTTTTGATGTGGAATTCTAAAGTGACTATTGATGGGTCTGGGGATGTCGCGACATCATTACTTGAGGCCAGCAATTTGATTGTTCTGCGGGTACCCCACTAAAGTTAGCTTGTCAATTTACTGCCTATTTCTTATTGATGCTCTTAATATTATGAATTTGGTCTTATACTATCTCAGGAATCTTCTGTTATAAGCTCTAACGCTAACCTTGGAGTTCATGGACAAGGTCTCCTAAATTTAACCGGACCAGGGGATATAATTGAAGCACAACGACTGATCTTGTCCCTTTTCTACAGTGTTAATGTAGGTGAAGCTATCCCTTTCTTAGATTAGTTCATGCTTACGCAAATTAATTTCTATATTGGTGGTGCATGTCCTGTACATGATCATCGTTGAAGAAGAAGAGTGTTTTAATTTAAGTGACCTTTTAATTTAAGAGAATCAATCACTGGCTTTATCTTTTTTATGTGAGCTACGAGCACCATTTTTTAATACTTTCACATAGTAAAAGAAATCTCTATTTAAGGTGCTGCTATGTGTGTTTTCTGGAGAAAAGATTGTCGTTTTCCTTACTCTTTTATAGGATATTGGAAAAGAACATGCTCTTTATTGGATAAATTCTACTATCTTGTCCTGCTAAATCTGAACATTTTCCTTTGATACTTCTTTAGATATTTCCCTGTCATTGATCTTAAGCTGGTCATTGTCCTGCTGTTTGAGTGCAGATAGTGGACGTCCTAGTACTGGAGATGCAGTTGGTCTTTTATTTTCTTCTTTTTTTGAGAGGGGTGGGGGGCCAGGTGTTGGAGGTTGGGGGGGAGTTGTGAGGTTATAAAAGGAGTGAATTAGTGGGTTCTAAACCTTTTGTAAAAGGTTCTACTTTGCATGGACCCTGCATAAGGCATCCACTTAAGCAATGTGCACTAGTCCTTGGAGGGCAGATGAAAAACTTGTGTCGATCTTTTTATGCCTTATCTCCTTCATATTCTGATTAAACTCTTATTAAAGCCAAAAGCATCCAAACTTCTCGTCTCAACATGACCAATATGTTGGAATTTAATTTGTTCGACCTCAAGTCCTCAAACCTTTTTGTCTTTCACGTACTGTCCATCCTTTAAATTATGGCTTGTAAATTGCTGTCATCATCTTTCTTTGTTAATTTGGTACAAATAATCCTGTTATAGTTGTTTAATGATTTCCGTCATGTCTTTACTGTGATGTGGAGTTAGCTGTTCTCAATTACTTTTTTTTCTTTCTTTCTCAGCTCCGGTTGATCTAGAGTTTAGTAAATGAATTCATTGGTGATATTTCTCTGGAATTTGGTGGTTGTGCTTGTTTGTTTGTGTTCTAAACGCTTTCGGCTTTTGTAGGTTGGACCTGGATCCGTTTTACGTGGTCCACTCATAAATGCAACAAAGGATGATATGTAAGCGTGAAATGTGAAATATGGATATAAGAAAACATTTGCATTTTATATATTCTTCTTTCCTACTGCTGCATGTACTGATTGCACATGCTTTACTTTTCTTTATTAGGGCCCCTAAACTTAATTGTGAACTTCAAGATTGTCCTGTTGAGTTAATTCATCCACCTGAAGATTGTAATGTGAACTCTACACTGTCTTTCACACTTCAGGTGCATCTCTACTGTTTCTTTCAAATGTTGAATAGTTTAATCATGAAAATACGGTTTTCGATCATTATATATATGTATGTATGTACATTTAATATGCCAAGATCTTTATTGAGGAGATCTAACCACCATTTAATAAATACTATTCTCTCTAAATTTGCTTTATTTATCCTGCTTGTGCAGATTTGTCGTGTTGAGGACATAGGTATTGCAGGGCTTGTACGAGGAACTGTGATTCATTTTCACAGGGCAAGAACTGTTGTCGTGTACTCATCTGGCACAATTAGTGCGTCTGCTTTAGGTAACATCTGATAATTTCTCTCTCATAGCTCTGTCTGAAAGAACATTTGTTTTGTGCTTTCACTTTATGAGTGGTCTTTCTTTGCTGGTTCTATATACAGTGATGAACAATTGTTAAAAAATGAAATTGTTTGCAGGCTGCACAGATGGGGTAGGTAGAGGAAACCTTTTAAGCAATGGCATTAGTGGTGGTGGAGGGCATGGAGGTAGAGGTGGAGATAGTCTTTTCAATGGAACTTTTGTCAAAGGTGGCATCACATATGGAAGTGCTGCTTTGCCGTGTTTGCCTGGCAGCGGCAGTGGTAATCGCAGCATGACGTCTTCAACTGCTGGTGGGGGTATTATAGGTAATTTTCCCTATATTTTTGTTGGAAAAAGATTGGAATGTATGTTTTAGACCAAAAAAAAGAGATTTAAGGGGAATATAGAATTTTTATAGGACTATTGTCTTCTGAGTAGGTGATGCATATAAATGTAATATGCTCTGTAAATTGGATCCATGGATTTTCCAAGTATTTGATGCTTGGAGTCGTTACAGTGCTTATATTGGTCTTTGTCAGTTTGTCTATGGATTTCTAATTAAAACCACTAGTGTTTGCGTCTTTGCACTCTTGCTTTTCTGTTGCATTTAATCATGCTACTTCGGTTATTTTCGGAGTCTTTTCTTTTCTACTCGATTTAGATCCTTCTCCATGTTTAATTGCTATTACTATCTTCTTTTTCATGCCACCATCAAGTCTTCGTTCTGATCTGAATAACTTCTACACCTGACCTTGTCTTCTGCAGTAATGGGTTCTATGGAGCATTCCTTAACAAGTTTATCAGTTTATGGCTCAGTGAAAGCCGATGGAGAAAGTTCTGGTGAAACTGATAGATGGGTTAATTATGCTAGTATAAATGGAGGTTCTGGTGGTGGATCTGGGGGTACTATTCTTTTATTTTTGCACACACTCATGGTAGGAAGGGGATCTGTTATTTCAAGTGTTGGTGGTCTTGGTAGTTTTAGCAGTGGCGGTGGAGGAGGGGGAAGGATTCACTTCCATTGGTCTGACATTCCAACGGGGGATGAGTATTATCCAATTGCAAGTGTTACTGGAAATATAAGTTCGAGGTTTGGATTATTTTCTCCTTTTTTATTTATGTATTTATTTTAATGCCAAAAGTATTAGTAAAAACCTATTAAGCTACCTGCACGTTCTGAAGTTCTTCCATGAGAACCAAAAGGAAATGTTGGATGACGTAATTTGTAGACGAGCCTTGCTACAGGGACCCAAAATATGGGACCAATAAGAGGGACAAGTGAGGTGTCCCCCTCCTATTGGATAATGAGTTGGCCATCATTAATGATGACCAGCTCGTTATCCAATAGGAGGGGGACACCTAACTTGTCCCCCCTATTGGTCCCATATTTTGGGTTCTTGAGGAATTTTTCTTTGTAGACCCATTGTTCTAAAATTTACACTTGTATGTTTACAGTTTCAATACTTCCGTGTCAAGACATGCAATTTAGTACATTAAACTCACATATTTTTGAAACTATGAACCCTTGCCTCTTAAATTCAGCAAGCTTATTTTATTTTTATTAATTGGACTCACAAATATGCATACAGTGAACTGCTTTTGGTTGCTAGAATGACACAAATGTTAATGTTAATCATTTCCGTATGAACTTCTGGAATAGGTTAAGAACAGCTATAGCTTTGAGAAAATGGCAAAAGATTATTTGTAACATTATGAAGTTTAAGTTTTTTTGCTCAACAATGGTAGATCACAAGTGATGAAGCAGCTAGAAATAGGGTTATTCCTGTCATGACCCCAATTCCCTGACCTCGAAAGGAAATTGAAGTTGGACTAACCTGCTCACTTTAATCTCCAAGAATATACATTTACTTGATTACCACCAAATTAATCTCATCATATCAATTAAAACCAACAATTATCCTCTATAAAAGGAGATAAGTAAATATTCCTCAACTTGAAACAAAATTCAACCTAAAGGAGAAAATATTATTACTACATAAGCTTCCAAATATCAATTAAACATCAAAGTCTTTATTTAACCTCGACCTAATAGCAATTAGTAATATATAGATTTATTCCTCGCTTCCTCCTAAGAATCACAAAGCCATCAATTCTACCTAATCTCGAGTCTCTGAGAAAGGTGAAAAACACACACTGAGTTCACAACTCAATAAGTGGATGAATTCACATATTATACACTGTTTTACAGAAACTAAAGATGTAAATCATCATAGATCAATGGTGATATGAACAAATTTATATGCAAGAGAAATATCACCAAGTCATTGTATACATTTTTTTTAATGCGGCGAGTCAAAGGCAATATTTCATGCAGTTGGAGAAGTAAGCAGACCACATCTCAATGCGGTCAACACTTCAATGCTTTAGTTAATTTGGCAAACCCCACAATTATTAAGCATGTGGTCATGATAGTGAGTCTCAAATTTAGGCTCTTAGGGCTAAAATAAAAACCTCAGCACATTGAGCTCAATGTGACTTACTTAATTTTCCTACATATACCTATCATTAACGTTAGATTCATATGTTTAATATAAGTGAATAAGGTTCAAATAGTCAAATAATTTATACTAAAATGCGAAAGGCAACCTAATAATGAATCTCAAACTACGTATGCATCTCAATCTAAGACTATATGTAAAAGACATGATTGTCATTAGAGAAATGAACCGAATACTTGTGCCTATACATAAACACTCAACCAGCAATAGATACTTGAGCAAAATCATCTAAAATGACATAGCCGTCCATGGAACAAATCCACATATACATAATATAATTTTAGATGAAAAATACACAATGCTTCACCATATACAAAATACCAAACTATAATCCAAAAGTCCACAGATGACGCTTCTCTCGTGCCTCCAGAAATCCTAGGGAATATTATCAGATATTTAGCAATATCAAACATCTCATGGTCATAAACTAAAAAAAAGAACTAATTAAATTTAGTAATCTATATTAGACTACCCCTCATAATAATGTATATAATTCACAATGGGTAAAATCAGGGGTCCAATTGTCCAAGGAAGTCACGGCTTCTACATTTGGGTTTAAATATCAAGCATTAATCCTATGAAATAAGGGTGCATTAGGTGTAGTCATACAATTAGCCACATGAGCTTGATTCTTAAATCAATTCTAGGTGTTTGTTTTACAACAACGAATGATTTTCCTCAAGGATGATTCACTGGACTGTATAGACATACCTTTTAAGTTTTAATCAAAACTGAAGCTTAGACCATTGTTCAACCTATCAAATTATGAAATGTTAAAGATAGCTTTCGTTAAAGACAGCCTTCATGCACTCTGTATTTTCAGAAAATCTTCATGTCTGAGACAAGTGAAAAAAGGAGAAAATAAAAGAAACATGAAAACTATATATATATATATATATATATATATATATATATATATATATATATATAGGATGCACGTGCGGTGCACATGGTCAAATATTTTAATTATTTCTTTTTGAGTTTATATCTTCACTATAACTGCATTGTGGACATAATTGTTTTATAGCTTGATGTTTTGTGAATAGAAAAAAAGGAGAGTTAATCAAAACGAAAAAGCTCCTATAAACTTAAGTTCATAGAAACTCTTATCTACCAACTTTTTTAGCCTTTGAGTTCATTTTGAGCTGTGATAGAGATGAATGTTACCTTTGAGATGTGTGCATTAATTTGTATCACATGTTAGCACAAATCTCAAAGTAAAATCAATGGACAAAAAAGTTGGTGGACAACAAGCCTATATATATATAGGGAAAAGGACAAATTTTCAAAACAGACCCTTTTGGGTTTTTATTTGCAAAAAACGACCTCTTTCGAAAAAAATTACAAAAACCGACCTGTTTTTAGCCCAGCGCTAAAAACAGGTCGGTTTTTGTTAAAAATTTTCCGAAACTTCACGGGAGTTGAACTCCCGTGAAGTTTAATGTATTTTTAAACTTCACGGGAGTTGAACTCCCGTGAAGTTTAATTTCTTCATAAATCTTCACGGGAGCCAGATGAAACAATATCGCGCTGTTCTCTGGGAAGTTGAGACTGCAACTTCATGGGAGTTGAACTCCCGTGAAGTTGCAGGTTATACAAAACATGCACAGCCTGCTGTGCATGTTTTGTATACGTACCTGTTAACTCATATATATTAACTCATATATACACCAATTTATTTGCAAACAACAATCACAACAATATATACATGATTCAACCATGAATTAAACACGCACGATTATATATATGAACAATAATTGATATTCAAAAGTTTAGTATTTGAAAATTCAGGAAAGTTACAAATTTTAACAAAATAAGTTCAAATACAACCCAATATAGCTCCCCTCCTTCCTCTCCCTCTCTTCCCCCTCCCCCTCGTTCTTCCCCGCCCCCTGGGTTCCTGCTGATGAGCCTCAACTATCTGTGTATCCGGCTGTGTATGAAGCTGCGAAGTGCCGGCTCCATCGGCATGCGAAGTGCCTGCTCCATCAGCATGCGAAGTGCCGACTTCATCATCACGTGGCCGTCGACGTCGAGCGTACGCCTGCCCAAATGAGCGAGACCTGTCCTCACGGCCTGCGAACTCGTCAACGTGAGTCTTATGAAACACCTGTGTTATGCTCTTCTTGATCCTGCTGAGTCCTAACGCCACCTGATCCTGAATCTCAGTCACGTGCGCATCAATATCAGCATCAATGTTATCTAAAACACGAACCTACGAGGTAAACAATTATTAAGTACCAATTCAATAAAAAATGTTATAATTTAGCTTAGAAACTTACGTAATCTCTCACGTTCATCCCACTAGGGATGTAACTATCTGTTGGTGGGCGTGACATGTGTCCAGCTGACGGCTGTAGGTCACGCGTGATCCATCTACGTGTGATACCCCAATACCAACGCATATACGCGGTATAGTCAATAGCTGTAGGCCTCGTATCCTGTATGAAATCCCACCTGTGAACCCACCTGTCTATATAGGCCGTACGGACTATGGCCCAGTCAGTACGGTGCGATGTAGGGCGCCGTCGACGATCGATCTGCTCGACAGGATCTGGAATATGCTGAGAGAGCGTAAACTGCCGTAGCATACGGTCCAAGACATGCATCTCCACGATCTCCTAACAGATCAATGGAACTCTGGCTCTCCACAAGTCGGGACTATCTCGGCAGATAGGTGCAAGAGAATACATATCAAGCTCCGGCGGTGTAGAGGGTCTCCACTTAAACTGAAATAAAATAAAACATTTATCAGTATCATACAGAAAACTATAATATTCATACTTCTTGAGTTTTATATTTACCTGTTCGTGTTGGAGGACATCAAGCTCATTTCGGTAAAACTGACGGTGACGCGTCATTGATCTGTACTAAGCGTATCGCACGTTATACCTATATACAGAATAGCGAATATATAAGTACAAATTCATTACGAATAAAATATATGTGTACAATTATACTTGTATGCCAAAGGATATTGTCCCTCCAGGTCACGGTGCATAAGTAAAGTGGGTCGTCCAATATGAATGCGTTCCCATGACCAAATCTGTATCAACGTATAGCATTCCTTGAATTCTTTATTCTGCATCAGGGATACCCTACCCAATTCTCGATACAAGTATGCCAACACCACACTGCCCCACGATAGTGCGTCGCATACACCGAAATCCTCTAGCAGTGGTAGCCATCGTGCATGTACGAGTGTCTTGCTCACATCAGGAAATAGTACGCACCCTGTCATGTGCAATATGTACGCACGAGCATGAAACTGGAGCGTCTCAATAGGGGCATCCTCTGGTATATCGCTCTGAAATGTCTGACGAAGCCACGATAGTTTCATCGCACCACTCCTCAAGTCGGGAACCTGACCAAGAAGCCTAGCACATACCTCCGGCCAACTATGACCATCGGTGCCCGTAACTGTCGGTCCATCGATCCGGAATCCAAGTATGATGGCCACGTCCTGTAAGGTGATGGTGCACTCCCCTATATGCATGTGAAAGGTGTTGGTCTCTGACCTCCATCTCTCAATAAGTGCAGTGATGAGTGGTCAATAAAGCCTAATATATCGAATCGTCGAACACTCCCGAAATCCGGCCTGAGCGATCAACTCTAGTACCCTCTCATCCTCAATGACCCAAGCCGAATGACTCTGGGAATGCTCGACCATCGTGATGTCTGGTACGGGATGCACATAAAACAAAAAATGTTTAAGTATATGCATACCAAAATTTTAATAAATCGAAGAAATATATATAAAATTTAATCGTATTACCTATCCCGAACCAATATGGTCTGAACAATGACTCGCCTGAAGGTACAAAACGTCGGGATTTATCAGTCCCGGATCCATAATGAAAAGACCTGTGATTAAAATATGAGCATATATACAGAAATATGAGACGCTACATAATACAAATGCATGGATGAAATGAACACAGCCTGAACATATTACAAATACGGATACGAATACGAATGTCATACAGAACATATTACAAATACGAATACGAGTATCATACGAATGTCATACAGGATCTGACATAGTGCAAAACGCTACATAATACAAATCAACGCCTAATACTAACTGGACATCTATTTTTGTTGTGACCCGGCTGATCACATCTACTGTACTTATTTCTTCTCCTAGCTCCTTCACGTCCATTATCCATACTATTTCTAATACGCACGGTACGAGGGCGCCCCGCCGATCTTTTATACAAGGGAGGTAATATCCGTGGTCCGTCTTGTGTCCAATGTCGACTATCATATGGTGGACGAAAACACTCTTTGTACGTTTGTTTATAGTTGTAAGTTGAATACCAAGCCTCGACAAATTCATAATGTGAAATTCGAGCACCACCCTGTAGATCGGAGCAAGCTGCTACAACATGTGAACAAGGAATCCATTGTAGTTGCGGTATATTACAAGTGCACGTACAAGTGTGATCCACCAACATATTGACTTTGTAAGAGCGACTTTCTCTATGAGTTATTCCCTCAATAACCTCCCATTCATTAAAACTGTATCGTACGACCTGAAAGTACCGAGCTTATACAATCCGAGCCGCTAGCATTTCATCAACCCTCGGTGTTAGCTCTGAGCGGATATTTTCACCAAGTTCTCGACGCCGGAGAAAGAATTTATTAAGCCTGTAAAAAGTTTTAGCAACTAGTGCCTGTATTGGCATGTCGCGTGCTCCCCTGAGCACGCCATTGAAGTTCTAGAAGCGTTTGTAGTCATCATACAGAACCGTTTGCTGTCATCCTCACATAAAGCCCATTTATCAACATTGTTTGGACCCAAACTAGTTTCGATCCAATCATGTGCAGCTCGTGAAATGAACTTAATCCTCTCACGTATTTGATCATAAACATATCTTTCTGTTGCACAACCGGCTTGCCAAAGTAAGTCTTGAACCTGGGCATTTTCATACTTCTTCTTGAAGTTGTCTCTGATATGTTGCAGGCAATAGCGATGTGCACGTGGTGGCGGGAAATGTCGTTGGAGTGCTCTTGAAATTCCTTTCATCCTATTGGATATGAATGTAATCGGCCGCGCTCCTACACTAGGGATATGATATCTAATGCATGCAAAAAATCAAGCCTAATTCTCTGTGTTTTCAACATCAACCACTGCAAATGCTAAGGGAAACAACCCGCCATCCGCGTCAACACCGGTTGCAACAAGCAAAACGCCTTTGTATTTACCGTATAAGTGGGTGCCATCAAGGCTAAGAAGGTACTTCGTAGACAGTCCCCGGATACAGGGCCCAAATGCCTAAAATACACCGGTGAACCGCCGTTCTCCGCCATCAACGGGGTCCGAAGATACTTCGTAGACAGTCCCCGGATTTTCTCTTTTGAGTGCTTCAAGATAATGAGGTAAGATCTCATACGATTTATCCCAATCACCGAATATTTTATCATCGCCTTCCTAGCATTCCAACACTTGTGATATGATACATCCAAGTTGGTGATTTTATGCACTAAAAGAATATCTTTCGGCCTTAGATCAAAATCCTCCCTCAGATGCGGTAAAATCAATCGATATATAAAGGAAGAGGATGCATTCTTGTTATTCATCTCTAATCGAGGATTGCTACAAGTGTGGAGTCCGTTGTATGTCGTGATTTTGAATTACCCGCCTACTCTTACACCGGAGCGTGAATTAAGCTTCCACGGACATTTCGCATTGCCGTCGTGGTGCCCACCAATATCTTCATCATCGTCATCTTTGTGATAGAAACAAACCGCATTATAGCTTGTAGTATTATTTTTGGTTGGCCTGAACTTCACATTTTTTGCAATGGAATACGTGCAAAGCGCATGGATCAATTTCTCCTTACTCTCGTAAAGATCTTCCTTCATGAATGAGAAGTCCTCGGCCTGTGTATTAACACTGATATTAGTGTCAATAGGAACACTTTCCATCACGGAGTTATTAATCCATTCATCTCCTTGTAGTTCATCGGACGGCGGATCCTCTAATACGACATACTCATTATTAGCATAACAACCGTCGATATGTTGGTTTTCCCCGTCATCGCGATCTATCAAGGTCATGCTATTAATTTGTAATCCCTCCTCTTCGTCATCATTCTCTGATTCGACACTTGCATTATCTTCTTGAATTCTCGTGTTAGTATCGAAAGCATCGAAGTGCCCACGAACGAAGGGCCGCTCATGTATTGTGATTGTGTCCAACATGGTTCTTGTTGAGGAGATAAAAAGCCTACGGAATCAACTTCAGGGTCCTCCAACATGCGGGAATACATTCCTTCGTAATTCAACGATTTGCCCAAATCCCTCTGATGTTTTTCAATGAACAATTCGATTGAACGCTTCTCGTCGTGTAAGACATGAATAAGACCCATATCGTAGTCACTTGATATTTGAATGTCACTTGTTCTGTTCCCCACAATAGGATAATTGCAAACCACACTGCGGTGATACTCACGTGAATTGGTTAATGTAAGTTTGTGTAATTCATTAACCAACTCATCGAAAGTACATAATTTTGTTATGAACAATGGTCTCGTCGCGCCGCCTTCATATACGGGCATATTATTTTCGAGGTAATTAATCTTCCCATCATAAGAACAGAGAATTACGATTCGATCGTTCATCGTTACCTCTGAAGAGTGAAAAATTCAAGATCAATATTACACGAAATTATTTAATTATTGATTGTTACTAATTTTTACATTTTTGTAGTAACACTATTTTTCACATTAATTGATATTTTCACCTCTAAATACACAAAATTATTTTATTTTTCTTCACAAAATTCATAAATAATTCACAATTAAATTCTAAAATCTAATTCATGTCATGCATATATAGTAACACTCATTTCAACAATTATTGATAATTTCCCCACTAATTACACATTTTTTTTAATTTTTTCTTCACAAATTTCATAAGTAAATACTAAAATCTAATTTTTTACATATAATCACCATGAAATACTGAGAGTATACAAAAAATTAAGAATACAAATTTTTTAAGGAAGAATTTACCTTAAAAATGGAATGTCAGATCTAGATTGGCGGTTGGAGATCTGAGCGACGAGTGGAGTCGGCGAGGGCGGCGGAAGCGGTCGGGAGCACTACCCCGACGGCGGCGGTCGTCGACGGGGGCGGCGGCGAGTGGAGACTTCGTCGAGAGACTAGGGTTACGTTTGGGGTCGCGTGGAGTCGGGGCTGGGGTCACGCACGCCTTATATAAGCGTGCCAAACTCCACGGGAGTTCAACTCCCGTGGAGTTGCAAGTCTCAATTTCCCAGAGAACAACTCTGTGGGAAATGTCGCCTGTAACTCCACGGGAGTTCAACTCCCGTGGAGTTTTAGCCCTAACTCCACGCGAACTTCACGTAGCTGTGGGCGTTGTGAGAATGTCATAAATCTTCACGGGAGTTGAACTCCCGTGAAGATTTATAAAGGAATTAAACTTCACAGGAGTTCAACTCCCGTGAAGTTTAAAAATACACTAAACTTCACTGGAGTTGAATTCCCGTGAAGTTTCGTAAAAATATTTACAAAAACCGACCTGTTTTCAGCGCCTGGGTTGAAAACAGGTCGGTTTTTACAATTTTTTTCAAAACCAATAGTTTTTTGCAAATAAAATCCTAAAGGGGACGGTTTTGAAAATTTGTCCATAGGGAAAATCGTTCATAAGGTGGCACTTACGGTTCAATCTAAGATAGCGCGTTCAAAACTACATTATATGCTATCAAATTAATTGATCCACTCCGTTCATTTTGATTTATATGTTTTGGATTGTATACAAATAAAACATTAGCCATAATAGGTTGTAGTACTCATGCGTCAAGTTATTGTAAAGTTAACGATTTTACAACAATATAACTAAAGAGATAATGAAAAATATGTTAGAAGTATTTCATTATTATGATTTTTATTTTATAGATGTTTTGAGACATTTAGACCACGATGAACGAAGCAGATCATCAATTGGAATAGTCTAATTCATGAATCATCATACTTCCTTTAAAATTGGGAGGTTGGGAAAAACTTTTCATAAACAAAGATTTTGTTAACCATTTTAGATACATTATTCTCATATATCCTATCCTAATTAATTTAATTAATAGGTATACGCTTCAGTTATCCTTTGTCATCCTAATTAATATGTATAGAAGCTCAGATTTGATTTAAGTATTTTAAAAATTATATTAAGTTATGGATAATTGTTCACCCTCTACGTTCAGCCACTCCTCTAGAAATTTTAAAATAGAAAATCTTAAAACTTACAAAATTTACATTTTAGATATTACATTATTCTCATATATCCTATCCTAATTAATTTTAGTTAATAGGTATAAACTTCAATTACCGTTCGTCATCCTAATTAATATGTATATAAGCTTAGATCTGATTTAAGTATGCTAAAAATTATATTAAGTTATAGATAATTGTTCAACCTCTACATTAAGCCACTTCTCTAGAAATTATAAAATAGAAAATCTTAAAACATAGAAAATTTATTTACTAGAGAAAACAGATAAAGATTTAAAATTTTGACAATCTAAAGGTTTGATTTTGGTGCCTAACAAGTAAAAAAATAGAAATCTTAATCTTTATACTAAATTTAAAAATAAAGATAATAGGTGATATTATGAAATATTCTTGCTCCCTAAATTATTTCATGAAGGAGAAAAGTGCTAATTTTGCGTGAGTGATCAAACTAGAAAATATTCAAAATCCAAAATCGAAAATTTGCACAACTTGTAGAAATGGCCAAAGACATAATTTGAAGATTAAAAAAAAAAGTCAACCTACAAAATTAGTAGAAATACCTAAAAGACTTTCAGAAATGGTCTATTTTACCAAAACCCAAAAAATTCAACATATCGATTATTTTACAGAAAAATCCTAGATTTTATAAAATTTGCACACAAATCTAAAAGAATTCCTTACATTTCAAGTTATCCTAATGGATAGAAATATCTTTAATATGATTTCATTGTGAACATGTTCTAATTGATTGAAATATATTTAATAAGATAAGAGGTATAGATAATTTTTAAATCTCCACATTCAACCATTCTCAAGAATTTTTCAGAACTTAAAAAATTTATTTACTAGATAAAATGTATAAATATTTAAAACTACGACCATCTAAAGAATTACCTAACAAGTAAAAAAAGAACTCTTAATCTTATCATTTATTTCCTTATATTTAAATTTAAAAATAAAGATAAAGATAATTAGATTATATCATTAAATATTCTCACCTCCAAAATTATCTTCATAATTAAGGAGATAAATGTTAATTATGTGTCATTAACCAAGCTAAATCATTTCCATAATTTAAAGACTTTTCAAAAAATCAACTTATAAAATTAGTAGAACAACCAGAAGACTTCAAAATATTTTGCAAAAAGTTCCTAGAACTTATAAAATTAGTAGAACAACCAGACTTCGTATATTTTGCGAAACATTCGTAGAACTTACCTGAACCCAAAGACGTCGAAATATTAAAAATTTTGCCTAAAAGTTCCTAGATTTTACAAAATTTGTAGAAAAATCAAGAATTACAAACATTTCAAATTTTTACGGAAAATTCCCTAATTTTATAAGACAATAGAAATTTAAAAAATTTATAGAAGAAATAACCCGAAACTTAAAAAAGACCCCTGAAATTTCATTGATTTACAAAAAGAACATAGGAAGTTCACAAAATTATGTCAAATTAGGGTGGATCTGAATGATAGGAAAATGTCATGAAATTTGATGAATCAAGCTCAAGAAGGAACAACGTTAGAATTTAGAACTCATTTACGATCATCTGCAAAATAACTTTTGCAACAGGAGCAAACACATATTCTATTTATTCATAAATTATATACATTAATAAGCATATCCTATGTAGCACGGACACGGCCATCCGACATGCCGACACGAGACAAATCCTAAAAAATACATAGGATACGTGTGTTCGACACGTGTGTCCGACACGGACACGACACGACACGGCTTCATGTTATGCGTGTCCGTGCTTCATAGAGCATATCAATACATACAAGGGTTTTTTAGATATCAGACCATCAAATTATTAGTATTTTGATATTAGTTTCTCAAATCTTCATATTTTGATACTAATTCCTCAAATTGCAAAAATATGTATACATTAGCCTCTTTATTATGTTTATTGTTCAAAATCCTTAATGATGGTTAGGTTTAGAATAACAATGACTATTTAACTGCCATAATACCCTCCATCCATTTGATTCATCCACCAAACCATCTCTGTTTAGAATAACAATGGCTATTTAGCTGCCAAAATACCCTCCATCCATTTGATTCATCCACCAAACCATCTCTCTCTCTCAGTGGAGGAGTTCCAATGGACTTTTATAGCCTCCAAAAATAAAAAGAGCAGTTGAAGAAGATGGATTCACTGTTTATTGATGGGTTGTGAAAAGGGTTTGGTTTGGGTCTTTTATTGGGCTTCTTAAGCTTAAAAGGGGTATGGGAGTTTGGGTATTAGGAATGAGGGGATAATTTTTAATTTCCTTAAAAACGTTAGACATAACAGGTTATTCCCCATGATTTATAATCCTAATTAATTACAGGGACTAATCAATATATTTCTACATTTTGAGGGACTAATATTAAAATATGAAGATCTGAGGGACTAATGACATATACGTATGATTTAAGGGACTGATATAAAAAACCTACATGTGTGTGAGTGGGTGTGTCAATTAAAACAATTAACTGAGGTGGTGTCTACAATAACAACTAGGAATCGCTCAACCGATTATCAATCCTGATTCACATGGATTCAATAGATTCTTTCTACTCATTTTACTCTTAAATTTATGTATTATTATATGTAAACACTCAAAAAAAAACTTTCTCCTATATTTAATTTTTTCATTTTGATTAATGTTCTCATTTTTTTTTTGTTCACAAAAGATCAAGCTATAAAACAATTATGTCTAACATGCAGTTATAATGAAGATATAAACTCAAAAGAAATAATAATTAACATATTTGACCATGTGCACCGTACGTGCATCCCATATATGTACACACTACACACACACACATACATATGCTACTTCCATATTATAGCCACTGGATATAGTTTTTAACGCAGAGATCATGAAGACTTATATTGCAATGAATCACGTAATTAAGTAGCAAATGGCAACACAGTCATTGAAGTTATTCAGACAGTTATTTCTTTTCTTTCTCATCTACTTCTGCGAAGCAGTTACCACTTACATCACCCAAAAAATGCCAAAATCTCATGGTACAATAATCAAGTTTATCCAGAAAACACATGACAAGCATCATGGGGTTATAGTTTATAGTACTTTTATACTTACTTTCACCATGATAAGCATCAGGTGTTATTCAAGAGAATTAAATTAATATTGAAGAAGAAAACTAATGAAACATAAAACACATGGAACCAGTTGTTACTAATTTCCAAAAGAGAACAATTTTAATGACCAAATTTATCCTCGTTTGTCATATATTTTTTTTACCTACACTGGTCATCATTTTTTCAGCTCAAGAATATTTTACATATATTTTGACTGGAAAGTAATGCTCAGACCTTAATTTCTTTTCAACCGCTCTAAGGATCGATACTTCATAGGTTTCTGCAGTAGTTATCTTCAAAGTTAGTCCGTTCTTTCAGTTGGAAATTAATTATTTGCTTATGATTTATTCAATGGTTTCCTTTAATAAATATTTTTTAATGAAATGGTCAAAAAATACATGTTAGTTAAATTTATCTGCCCTTCACTGTGAACTAGTAAAATTTTGGTGATATCTATCATATATCTGATTTTCTACAATGTCTTTCTCTTTAATAGAGGAGGAATTAGCCGAGGTCAAGGTTTTGCAGGGGAAAGTGGGACCATCACCGGAAAAGATTGCCCAAAAGGGCTCTATGGGACTTTCTGTAAGGTATCCCTCTAATTTAACTTTCTAAGTTCATATAAATTAATTATAAAATATTCAGTAAGGTTGTTTTGAGAAGATTCTATTTGCTGAACGTTCAACATACCAGCATAGCCAAACTCTGGACGCATGAATCATACATTTCCTTTATTATTGTCTTATTTATAGTTTCTCTTCGTATGGCCTTTCAACACTTATCATGTTGAGTAACTGCAGTGTAAATTTATTGATTATTGCAGGAATGTCCATTGGGAAGTTTCAAGAATGTCAGTGGATCCGATGGTTCCCTTTGTCGTCCATGCCCCTCGAATGGGCTTCCTCGGCGTGCCATATATATTAGTGTTCGAGGTACTTCTTTCTCCTTGCATAAAAGCCAGTGGCATAAATGCTAATGTTCATTAGAAAGCACTACAGTATCTTGATTCCTGATGCACATTGTCATCCAGATGCCTTTAGTGCATTTTATTGTTCTTAATGGTAAATATTACCATCACGAATCAGCATTCCTATCTGTTTTTGCACATTTGCTCCCTTAAAATTTATAATATACTCCTTTTATTTATTTCATGCCTATGCTGGATTGTTGCTTATGTCGTAGACTTGATAAGCTTTTACTGATTTTTTTAACAGGTGGTGTTGCAGAAACTCCTTGTCCATACAAGTGCATATCTGAAAGATATCATATGCCACACTGTTGTACAGCCCTGGAAGAGTTAATAAATACTTTTGGTGGACCTTGGTTATTTGGTCTTGTTCTTTTCTGTCTTCTTGTCCTATTAGCCCTAGTATTGAGCGTCGCAAGGATGAAATTTGTTGGTACTGATGAATTACCTGGACCTGCTCCAACTCAGCACGGGTCTCAGATTGATCACTCATTCCCCTTTCTCGAGTCCTTGAACGAGGTATCTGGCATTAGTCGATTTGTTATGTTTGATTATCGTTGCATTTAAAAACTGTCAGATGAAATTTTGTTCATCCTGTGATGTTACATACAGGTCATGGAAACTAATAGGGTGGAGGAGTCACAAAACCATGTGCATAGAATGTATTTCATGGGTCCAAATACTTTTAGTGAACCATGGCATCTTCCACACTCTCCACCAGAACAAGTAATGGAGATCGTGTAAGTTCTCTTTTTCATTTCCATTTTCCTTGGTGTTTATTGTATGGATCTCCTATTCCATTTTGTCCTGAAAGAGCTATTGCTTTTCTGGAATTAGTTTATGCCCTGGTTTAACTGATGTGTAGAATCTTTTTACTTGCAGGTACGAGGATGCATTTAATAGATTTGTTGATGAGCTTAATACCTTGGCTTCTTATCAATGGTGGGAGGGATCAATATATAGCGTCCTATTTATTCTTGCATATCCCTTTGCATGGTCATGGCAGCAATGGCGCAGGAGAATGAAACTACAAAGACTGCGTGAATTTGTCCGTTCAGAGTATGATCATGCATGTCTTCGATCTTGCCGTTCACGTGCTCTGTATGAAGGGCTGAAGGTATTATCGTGTTATCTATACCATCCAATTGCAGTGTTTATGTTCATACCTTTTAATGTTTTCTCCTTTTCACCATGCTTAAAGCTGTCATATTAATTGGTTGTTGTGTTGTTCTGTATGTACCACTTGTTCTTAATGATTGTTGGCATAATTGAGTATTAGTTTTTGGGTCAATTTCACAAAAACCCCCCGAACTTGGGGGCTTCTCATAAAATCTCTTGAACTTCTTTTATATCACCTCCCCACACTCCGCTGTCGCTGCTGCCACGCGAACTTTGGGGCCCCAGAAGTTGGACTTCTCTCACAGGGAGTTCTTTCACCAGGCCTGCCTACCTTTGTTTAAGGAGAAGCTAAAATGTCATTGACAAAAAAATCCCAAAATTAGGGGAGAGGTGTACATTGCTTAGGGATTTTTTTTTTGCTCACTGAAGCACATTTTAGTTATTTAAATAGAGGTAGGGGTCTGGTGAAAAGTTCAGGGGGATTGCGAGACACCCCAAAGTTCAACAGGGTCATGTAAGATAAAAAGGTTCAAGGGAGTTATGTGTGACGTCCCCAACCACCCCCCCCCCCCC
>BQKN01065236.1:45312-58081 GCA_022839385.1 Asparagus kiusianus
ACCACCACAAATAAAAGAAAAATAAGGAGAAAAAGAAAAAGACCATCACCTCCAAACACGCACAGGAAGTCCAGGTGGGTTTTGTGAAATAACCCTTGCGTTTCACCTGTTTTTGTTCTTATTATGCAAAGTAGAAGCAACATTCTAAATTTTATTCCATATTGTGTCCAAACAGGTGGCTGCAACACCAGATTTAATGTTGGGCTATGTAGACTTCTATTTGGGTGGAGATGAAAAACGAGCTGATCTTCCTCCCCGTCTACATCAAAGGTTTCCCATGTGTTTAATCTTTGGAGGTGATGGTAGTTACATGTCTCCGTTTACGCTTCATAGTGATAATGTGCTCACAAGCCTCATGAGTCAGGTTGGTTCTTCACACACCTTAAGATCTCTCCTGTGTTTTGATTGTTGGAATTTGCATATATAAATCTTTTTTTTTTTGCTTATTACTTGCAGTCAGTACCCCCAACCATATGGTATAGACTTGTTGCTGGACTGAATGCACAATTGCGTCTTGTTCGTCGGGGGCACCTAAAGAAAACACTTCTGCCCATTATCCGCTGGCTTGAAACTCATGAAAATCCTTTCCTAAGTATGCATGGTATTTTGGTTGAACTTGCATGGTTTCAGGCCACTGCATCTGGTTATTTCCAGCTTGGTCTTGTAGTATATGCTGCAGAAGATGGACCTGAGGCTGCAGCAGTTGACCGTGTTGCAAGAACTGTAAAAACTGAACCACCATTGAGGTTGATGTTTAATCTCAAGTGCTTTATTGGAATGACGATGATGATCATTGTGATGGATTTATTTAAATCTAGAGATACTGCCTAATGGTCATTTTCATTTTCTGTAGATTTAACAATTTTCATGGAGTTAACCAAGCGGACCATTTGAATGTTAGGGAGCCCCTTTTGATGCGTAGAAGAATAAATGGTGGTACGCTGGATCCTTATAACTTGCAGACGCTTAAAGATAAAAAAGATATACTCTACCCATTATCATTTGTCGTGTATAATACAAAACCTGTTGGACACCAGGTGCATCACTTATCTCCAGTTCCGTTTAATTTAATTTTTGCAGTTTTTGCAAGCAAATACTTTTCAAATTATTCAAATAAAAAGACTAATTTGTATAGATAACATAAGTTGTTGATCCCTGTATATTATTTGCTCCTGCAGGATCTTGTCGGATTGTTTATCTCAATATTGCTCCTGGGCGATTTTAGTTTAGTTCTGCTTACTTTGCTTCAGCTTTATTCCTTTTCGTTGGTGGATGTTTTCTTGGTTTTATTTATTCTTCCTTTGGGCATACTATCGCCATTCCCTGCTGGAATAAATGCTCTTTTCAGTCACGGACCAAGAAGATCAGCAGGCCTTGCACGTGTGTATGCTCTATGGAATCTTACGTCCTTGATTAATGTCGTAAGTTGTTTTGTCTTTGACTTGGTTGATTTTTATGATGAACAGAAGTACTCCATTCTTTTTGTTTCTTATTAATTCTTCGTTCTTGAGAAGTTAGCCAAAAAAAAATTCTCATGCATGTGGAAACTATATTGCAGGTCATGGCATTCATTTGTGGCTTTGTTCATTATAAATCATCTGCCAGAAAACACCAGAGCTTACAACCCTGGAATCTTTCAACGTAAGTAGATTTCTTGCTTTCTTGGCCTATCAAAAAATCAAGTGTTATTTGGAAATAGGCACTTTGTACTATGGACCATAGTTACTAATCCACCTGTTCTATTCTATTAGCAGAAACATTTCGTGATCCCCATACATTTTAAACTCACACGAGGTTCTTGTGGAAATGTTCTTGAAAAATATCCTCAAAACATATTACGAGAAAGTGTATCTGAAATAACCTGAAGATTATGTTAAGTTTCATAAAGCACACCTAAATTTGGTTCTTTTTGAGACAACCTCCCTAAACTTTATAAATGTCACATAAACCCCCTAATGCTTGGTCCATTTGCAGATACAGACTTTTGTACTGTGAGAATGTAACTATTTATCACATCGTTCTATTTGATAAGCACAAGCACAGCTCCTGGTCTCTGTAGCTTTTCTCTGTTAACTTTTTAACTCGGCAATTTTTAAAACACTTGTGGGGATATTGTGGAAACATTTCTTGGAAAGTATCTAACTCTGAACAGAGTACAAGAAGTGTATTTGAAATAGCCCAAAAATTAACGAGAATCAGGAACGGATGGTTGATTTTGGCACTAATTTAGATTTCTTTATTTTTCGGAATTTTGGCAGAGATGAGAGCGGATGGTGGTTATTTCCACTTGTACTGGTGATCTGTAAATGCTTTCAGGCACGATTGGTTGATTGGCACGTCGCTAATTTAGAGATCCAAGATCGTTCATTGTACAGTAAAGACCCTAATATTTTCTGGCAGTCATGACATATTAAAGTTGCAGGTCAAATCAGTGCTAGATGCAGAAAATTTTTACTTTTTGGTTTTTTGTTTTTTTTTGCCTCCAAAAGAAAAAAGAAAAAGGAAATGTAAGGTCTAGAGAGAAGAGAGAGGAGAGTGGATGGAGGGCCTTCATTTTATGCATCAGGCCTTCCATAATATATTTATATATTACTGTAGCCTGACTGTCTTATGTACCTAAGAGTTGCAGTTTTGTCATAGAATGTAAATATAAAGGTGGGGCTCACCCATTTTTTATATATATAGCTTAAATTTTCGAATGTGCTGTATATTTCATCAGAAGTTTAAATTGTCAAATATCTGGGAGCTTTAGGATTTAGGGTTTTGCCCGATTTTTGGTATTCTGGAAGATGAGTTTCTTGTCAAATGTATACACTGATCAAATCCTGAAACAGCCGATTGCAGCTTGTTGTTGAGGGTTTATTTTTATGTCTCAGTTCTATGCGGGATGTTTATTGGTTTTACCAAAGGACGAAGAATTAGGTTAAAAACATTGTTTCCGAGTGCGGCTGTGCCCGTTACGGTACGCAGCTGTTGATATGTAAGGGCCTAACGAAAACTGTGCCAAGAATAGTCACTGATCCAGATTCAGGGGATTGCCGAGGACACCCCTGTTCACTTCGGCTAATAGGTGGCTGTGAAAGATACTATTTGAAATTAGACGGTCGGTCTCTACTAAACAAGGGTACAGAAAAGGAAAAAAAAATAGAAAACAAGTGCGAATGTCGGTCTCTACTATACAGGGGGCCTACTCACATCCCCTTTAATATTTTGGGGTCTAGACATAATTTTCTCAAAGAAAAAAAAGTAGAAAACAAGTGCGAAATGACAGCAATGGGCTTCTTGTACTTTCCTGGACGCTTGAGTGAATTTGGGTTTTGAAAATGGGTTCTCGAAATGAACTAGGTTTGCGGAGAGCGAAGAGGAGAGAGAGAGAGTGAGAAGACAGTCAGGTTTTGGGGGGAACATGGGAAAATGGTAGTTTTGGGTTTCGTTTTTTTCCTCTCTGTGCGGTTTGAGAAACATAAAAAGGGCTGAAACATAAGAAGGGTGGGTATTGGGGGCTTTGGCACGAAAAAAATATACAGGGGGCCTACTCACATCCCCTTTAATATTTTGGGGACCTAGACACAATTTTCTCAAAGAAAAAAAAAGTAGAAAACAAGTGCGAAATGACGGCAACGGGCTTCTTGTACTTTCCTGGACACTTGAGTGAATTTGGGTTTTGAAAATGGGCTCTCGAGATGAACTAGGTTTGCGGAGAGCGAAGAGGGAGGGAGAGAGAGAGAGAGAGAGAAGACAGTCAGGTTTTGGGGGGAACAGGGGCAAATGGTAGTTTTGAGTTTCGTTTTTTTCCTCTCTGTGCGATTTGAGAAACGTAAAAAGAGCTGAAACATAAGAAGGTTGGGTATTGGGGGCTTTGGCACGAAAAAAATATACAGGGGGCCTACTCACATCCCCTTTAATATTTTGGGGGCCTAGACACAATTTTCTCAAAGAAAAAAGTAGAAAACAAGTGCGAAATGACGGCAACAGGCTTCTTGTACTTTCCTGGACGCTTGAGTGAATTTGGGTTTTGGAAATGGGTTCTCGAGATGAACTAGGTTTGCGGAGAGCGAAGAGGGAGGGAGGGAGGGAGGGAGGGAGAGAGAGAGAGAGAAGACAGTCAGGTTTTGGGGGGAACAGGGGCAAATGGTAGTTTTGAGTTTTTATTTTTTTCCCCTCTCTATGCGGTTTGAGAAACGTAAAAAGGGCTGAAACATAAGAAGGTTGGGAATTTGGGGCTTTGACACGAAAAAAATATACAGGGAGCCTACTCACATCCCCTTTAATATTTTGAGGGCCTAGACACAATTTTCTCAAAGAAAAAAAAAAAGAAAGCAAGTGCGAAATGACAGCAACGGGCTTCTTGTACTTTCCTGGACGCTTGAGTGAATTTGGGTTTTGAAAATGGGTTCTCGAGATGAACTAGCTTTGCGGAGAGCGAAGAGGGAGAGAGAGAGAGAGAGAAGACAGTCAGGTTTTGGGGGGAACAGGGGCAAAGGGTAGTTTTGAGTTTTTATTTTTATTTTTCTTCTCTGCGCGGTTTGAGAAACATAAAAAGGGCTGAAACATAAGAAGATTGGGTATTAGGGGCTTTGACACGAAAAAAATATACAGGGGGCCTACTCATATCCCCTTTAATATTTTGGGGGCCTAGACATAATTTTCTCAAAGAAAAAAAAAAGAAAACAAGTGCGAAATGACAGCAACGGGCTTCTTGTACTTTCCTGAACGCTTGAGTGAATTTGGGTTTTGAAAATGGGTTCTCGAGATGAACTAGGTTTGCGGAGAGCGAAGAGGGAGAGAGAGAGAGAAGACAGTCAGGTTTTGGGAAAAACTTATGATTTAGAGATCCTATAGATCTATGTGTTGTATTGCATCCTCTTCATGATGGGTGGATTCGATTGGAGACTTTTTTTTTACTGGGGGAAGCTATCTTCTGAAGATCTTGAAAAATGATTTATATATTTATTTCCGTCTCTGTTGTATATTATGTTTTCCGAGATGATAATAGAAGTTTAAGTGATATTAAATGACCAACGTGGAGTAATACAAAGATCATACATATGCAATTATTGCTAAATTAAACATACTCGTGGGGGTTCGTTCTTCAACCATCCCTTTTTCTTTTGGCTGTTGCGAACATGAAGAATCCTCCACTTTCTCCAAAGCCTTCCCTTTTGGTCATTAGTTTAATTTCCTTATTCTCATTTGTCCCCACATTAATGAATAAATAAAACAAAGGGAGATCATAGTATCTCACATGTAACACACTAAAGAGTAAAATAAGAATCAAGAAAGCGAAAGATTGGAGAAGCAAAGTGTAGTTATTCTTCCTTTCTCAAGCCTTTGATTATAGCAATAATAGCATTAAGATTGCTCATTATTTTTTACGTAGCTTTTGGATATACCCCCCAAAAAAATATTTCTTAATTTATCCATCATTCGCTCCTTGTAGTCCTTTCCCTCTTGAAAATTTCATATATTTGAAATTATTATTATTTTTATTGACAAAGATTACACTTCCTTTTCAACTGCACATTGCTATGTCACTGAGGAATGAAAATTCATGTATGAATATAGTTCAATGTTAGGATGACTTGAGAAAAGAGTAATATGATCAAATATAAATCTAAGTTAAGACGTATCAAGTTAAACTTTTAGTTCAGATTGATTCATAATTACATTTAAGACGCTATCTAGTATAGTTCATAAAGATGGAAGTTATAATTTTTATTTCTTGAAACAAATATATAGAGAGATAAATGTTTAGTTAAGATCTAGTTTTTATACACTGAAGTAAGTATATAGAGGTTATCCATGACTTCGTATGCAAAATTACAAATGCAGAGATCAACTTTAAAGCATCATCCCAAATTAGTCCTACATTTGATATTCAAATCTTTAAGCTCAATCTTAGGTGGAATATAAAAAAGATAACAAAGTTTTAGAGGATGCTCGGCAAGTGGTCAACCACTTTGACATGTTTGGAAAATGACCTATTTGGTCTTATAGGCCATCGAAAAATAAATTGTGTACCCTAGCTTATTTTTGGTGGCTTATAAGCCACATGCTTTGACCATGTAAAAGACCAAAACACCCTCATCAATTGAGAAAATTCCAATCCCAATCCCAATTTACCTCTCTTCAACCCCTAAAATATTTTTTTTCTTGTCATTTTGACAATGATTATCTCCTATAACTCACCAATTTGCTAATCTAGTAAATTTACTAAACACTTTGGCTTATAACCCACTAATAAACACTTTGGCTGATTATCCACTAAACACTTTGGATTATATATACTAAATACTTTGGCTTATAATCCATATATGAATTATAAGCCAATTAGAATTAAGAAAACAGAGCAGGTAACATCAGGAGGGCTTATATACAAAAAGGGTAAATTGCATATGACCCTTTTTGCCATAGAATTTTCAACTCATTTATTCGTGTTGTAAATATAAATGAAATGAATGTGGACATTACTAGAAGAAGTCTCTTCACCTACTTATGATTTTTAGTATTCTCTTCCACATCTATATAATGTAATCCATGGAAGACAAAATGCAATGAGAAATGAAAATGAATAAAATAAGATGGTCACTTTCTCCCTATCTCTTCTCTTATCTATTTATATTTATATTTTATGTTAGATTCTTACTTATGATATGTGATGTATGTAGATATAACAACAAGATTACAACACGTTATCAGCACGAGTGGCTCTAGTCGGTTCGTGATCATCGGTTCGTAGTAATAGATTTTTAGGTGTACATCTTTTGCAAGCTAATAATACATTCGGCCTTTGTCTATTTACATAGTATCAAGCTTTCCGTCGAATGATTATGATTATGTCCAGTATGATATACAATTCTTTGGTTTGTTTTTATGCAAATCATGTGTGTTAGATCTAAAACTTGAGATCTTAAAACCATATAGCCATGATTAATTCAAAGAGATTAAACAAAAATCATAAGAGCGGAAGCTTATACCTGAATCCATAGTAGAAATCTTGATTTGGGTTTTTGATGATCTTCTAACCTTAGGGTTCTCTCTTGGCCGAAATTCTCTCTTGAGATGGGGGTGAAGAGAATTAGAGAAGTTAACCCTAGGTTAGGGACCATAACCCCTTATTTATAGGTGTTGTACTTTTGCAATTTGGCCCCTCAACAAATCACAATTACAACCCGGTATCTGCACATATAACCCCATGACTTATTTAAATACCCATTAACCCAACTTAATTGATCACTTTAGTGGGTTATCCTGAAAGATAGCAATACACATTGATTAATCATATGTGCCCACAAATAGATTTATTAGATTAAATCCAACAATCTCCCACTTGGGCACCATATGATTCCTTAAATTGTGTATAACCTTATGAGCTCAAAATTGCTATCACTGAAAAGGTATTTCCGAACAATCTCGTCCATTGACTATATCAATATAGGATCAAAGCGGCCTTCATCACATTTATCGTGACTCGACCCATCAATGGTCACATATACCAATACAGCCAAATGACATAGATCAATCATGGATGTGCAGCATGAAAATTACATGCAATGTGATCAGTACATGTCTATTTTCAACTGGTCCTCCTTAATGAGGTCAAAACCAAACATAATGTAACAGAGTGTCTTAACTTAATACTTTATTCTGATCAGACAATACAAACAAACATAGAGCACCACAAAATACAAACTCCCACTAAATCATGATATCCTCAAATAATACCACACCCATATGAGCAGTATGCTCATGAAAGACCTTAGGTGGCAATCCCTTAGTAAGAGGATCAGCTAACATGGAGTTTGTCCCAATGTGCTCTATGGATATATGTCCACTCTGTACCCTTTCTTTCACAACCAGGAACTTAATGTCAATATGTTTTGACTTAATTGAGCTCCTGTTGTTATTTGAATACATTACTGCAGATTTATTGTCACAATACAACCTTAGTGGTCTTTCAACATTTTCCAAAATGCGCAGTCCCGTGACAAAATTTCGCAGCCATATTCCCTGATTGGATGCCTCATAGCAAGCTACAAATTCTGCTGCCATAGTGGAGGAAGCTACTAGTGTTTGTTTGACACTTTTCCATGATATAGCTCCTCCTACTAACATATAAATGTAGCCTGATGTAGACTTTCTGCTATCTTGGCATCCAGCAAAATCAGAATCCGAATACCCAATGACCTCCAAATTTTCTGATTTTCTGTATGTGAGCATGTAATCTTTTGTTTTCTGAAGATACCTCATAACCCTTTTGACTGCTATCCAATGATCCATACCAGGGTTGCTTAAGTATCTGCCTAACATCCCAACAATGTACGCAATATCCGGACGCGTACATACGAGCATACATTAGACTTCCTACAGCCGAAGCATAAGGAATCTTCTGCATTTCCTGAATTTAAAGGTTACCTTTAGGGCACTGATTGAGACTAAACTTGTCTCCTTTAGCAACAGGGGTATCTCCTGGTCTGCAGTCTTGCATGCCAAACCTTTTAAGTACCTTATCGATATAGCTCTTTTGTGATAATCCAAGAATACCCCGAGAGCGATCTCGATGTATCTGGATCCCTAATATAAAAGAGGCGTCCCCAAGATCTTTCATCTCAAAATTCTTTGATAGAAATCTCTTGGTTTCGTGCAACATGCCTATATCATTAGTGGCAAGCAATATGTCATCGACATACAGAACCAGAAAGATATACTTACTCCCACTGAACTTGTGATATACACAGTCATCAACAATGTTCATCTCAAAACCGAACGAGATAACTATTTGTTGAAACTTGTGATACCATTGACGAGGAGCTTGCTTGAGTCCATAGATGGATTTCCTTAATTTGCATACCATATTCTTTGGGTCTCCCGACACAAAGTTTTCTGGTTGCACCATATAGATCATCTCATCAATGTCGCCATTGAGAAATGCAGTCATAACATCCATCTGATGTAACTCAAGATCATAATGAGCAACAAGTGCCATGATTATTCTGAAAGAGTCTTTCGATGAAACCGGAGAGAAAGTCTTTGTATAATCAATGCCTTCCTTCTGAGTATAGCCTTTAGCCACAAGACGTGCCTTATACCTCTCCACATTACCGTTTGCATCCCGCTTGGTTTTAAAAATCCATTTACAACCAATTGGTTTTGCACCTTCTGGTAACGGGACAAGTTCCCAAACCTTATTGTCTTGCATAGACTTGTACTCTTCATTCATGGCATCAATCCACTGTTGAGAGTTAGAACTTTTCATGGCCTGAAGGAGGTTGATTGGATCATCTTCCAACATTCCACTACTTTCCTCATGTTCTTGGAGAAATACAACATACTCATCCGGAATAGCATTTCTCCTTTCTCTCGTGGATCTCCTTAATGGCACTGGTTCTTGAGGTTGTTGAGTTTGTTCTTCTGGAACAGGGAGTTGATCAACATTGTCATCTTGAGGTTCCGGATTTACTTCTTGAGCAACAACAGGTATAGGAACCTGAATATTGTCAAAAGTAACTGTATGGATTGGATCTGAAACCAATTCCTCCTCAAAAGCAATGTCTCTAACCTTATTTCTCCCCCCAAACTCAACATCCTCAAAGAATGTTGCTGTTCCCGTCTCAAAAATATTCCTTAGTGTGGGATCATAAAACTTATAGCCCCTAAAGCGTTCAGAGTAACCAATAAAGTAGCTGCTAACTGTTTTGGAGTCCAATTTCTTTTCATTTGGCCTATAAGGCCTTGCCTCAGCTGGACATCCCCAAATATGTAAGTGTTTTAAACTGGGCTTTCGACCAGTCCAAAGCTCATAAGGTGTTTTAGCAACTGTTTTACTTGGTACTCTGTTCAGAATGTAAGCTGCTGTCTTAAGTGCTTCTCCCCAGAGTGACTCTGGTAAAGAAGAATGAGCAATCATACTTCTTACCATATCCTTAAGAGTCCTATTTCGTCTTTCAGCTACACCATTCATGCTAGGTGAACCCGGCATGATGTACTGTGGGACGATACCGCATTCCTCTAGGTATCTAGCAAATGGTCCTGGACGTTGTTCACCTGAACCATCATATCTGCCGTAGTACTCACCACCACGATCAGATCTAACGGTTTTAATTCTTCGGTTGAGTTGATTCTCAACTTCAGCTTTATAGGTTTTGAACATGTCCAGAGACTCAGATTTTTCATGAATGAGATATAGGTGCCCATAACGTGAGTAATCGTCTATGAATGATATAAAATATTGTTGACCATTCCAGGATTCCGTAGGGAATGGCCCACAAATATCCGTATGTATCAATTCTAAGACATCCGAAGATCTGTTGGCACCTAATCTCTTCACTTTGGTCTGTTTTCCCTTGATACATTCAACACATACGTCGAAGTCCGAAAAATCAAGGGAATCCAAAATGCCATCAGACACAAGACGCTCAACTCTACCTTTTGAGATATGACCTAAGCGCTTATGCCATAATGACGCCGAATTTTCCTTATTTAATTTACGCTTAGTACCACGTGATTCCACATGCAAGGATTCATTATAAGAAGCAATTGTATCGAGCAAATATAGGTTGTCATAAGTACTTAAATAACCGGTTCCCACAACATTTGAATTAAAAGATAAACTGAATTGATTGTTTCCAAATGAACAAGAATAACCTGATTTGTCCAATACAGAAACTGAAATCAAATTCCGTCTAAAAGACGGTACTACAAAAGTATCTTTTAAATCCAAATAAGAACCAGTTCCTAATAGCAACCTAAAATACCCAATTGCTTCCACATCTACTGACTGACCGTCGCCCACAAAGATGTGTCTTTCAACATCACTTGGCTTTCGGTAGCTCAGACAACCCTGCATAGAAACACTTATGTGAGTAGTAGCACCAGAGTCTAACCACCAAGTGTTTCTAGGTACTGAAGCTAAATTAACCTCAGAACAGACCAAAGAAAGGAACGTACCCTTATTATCACGCCAAGCGTGATATTTTGTACAGTCCTTCTTCATATGTCCAGGTTTCTTACAGAAGAAACAACCCTGATTATCCTTATGTTGTTTCTTCTCAACTGGACCCTTAGCAGCTTCCTTATCATTCTTCCTTTTCTTGCCCTTATCCTTAGAGGCATAGGCCAAATGAGCACTTTCTGTCTTATCTTGCTTCAACCTGTCTTCTTCTTGCACACAGTATGAAATGAGCTCATTTAGAGTCCATTTCTCCTTTTGACAGTTATAACTGACTTTAAATTGATTAAACTGTGCAGGAAGAGATAACAGAACCAGATGCACTAATAACTCATCACAAAGATCGAGTTTAAGTGCCTTAAGTTTTGAAGCAATATGAGACATTTCCATAATGTACTCCCTTATATTTCCTTTGCCCTTATACTTCATCGAAATCAAGCGAGCTAAAAGCGTGCTTGTTTCTACCTTATCGTTTTTCGCAAAATGCTTTTCAATTTCGGCAAGGAAATCTTTAGCCTTAGTAATCCCTTCGGATTCTATGCCTCTGAAGGCTTCCGGAACGCCGCGCTTAATGATCATAAGACTCATGCGATTTGAACGCTCCCACTTCTCATGCTCCTTCTTTGCATCAGGAGTGCTATCCGCATTGAGAGGTTGGGGTTGTTCAGTTCTTAATGCATAGTCAAGATCCATGCAGCCAAGAACAATTAATATGTTCTCTTTCCAAACCTTGAAGTTTGACCCATTTAGCATGGGAATTGAGTTGATGTTAGCAGAAATTGTTGCAGCAGATGCATTAGCTGAAATAAAACAAAAGATTCTCACATCAATAACCATAATCAATAAAATTCAAATAATGACAATCCCCATCCAAGATACCGGCACAACATTAATATCAAGTCTTTGGACAGTAATATTAACTTGTAAGTGATATCTTGTTGCAATGATCAAACATTGACAATAACTCATGTCAAATAATGAAACTATCTTTGGATCGAATCATTATTCACATGTAAACCTTATAATTGTCACACGCTTATCATCGCAGATGTGTATACAGTCTAAATAAATATTAACCTTCCTTTGGGCCGATTAAATATTTACACGAAAGCATACACACAAACATCTCACATTCCTCATGAACAATCTACACAAGAGAGGTTACTTTGGCAACTTCTTGTTTCAATTAATCACTTGGAGTGAGAGACAACCTTAATACCTTAGTGTCATAATATTTGAATTAAATAATTGATTAAAAAACCGAATTAGATTTAAATTAAAAATTTTAATTTAAATCAACTGAACTTAATTGGGGTCTCACAGCTTAATTAGGGCCCATAACTTAATAAATTAAGTATACCATAGTGGACCCATGAATAAACTGAGGCTTAACCATAGTGAACACGAAGTTCGCTTGAATTCGAACGCGAGGTTCGACTGTATTTGAGTACGAGACTCACTTAAGCACGAACGCGAGGTTCGTCTGAAAATGAACGCATGGTTCAACTTAGGAACGAACGCAAGGTTCGTTAAAATATGAGTACAGAACAAACGCGAGGTTCGTTTTTGAGAACGAACGCGAGGTTCGTTTAAAATTTGAACGCGAGGTTCACTGAACGCGATGTTCGACTGAAGTTCGAACGCGAGGTTCGGCTGAAGTTCGAACGCGAGGTTCGGCTGAAGTTCGAACGCGAGGTTCGTCTGAAGCACGAACGCGAGGTTCGTCCGAAGCACGAACGCGAGGTTCGGCTTAGAACGAACGCGAGGTTCGTTAAAATTGAGCTTGACGCTCACCTGAGTTGAACGCGAGGTTCACCTTAG
>BQKN01065236.1:58091-103391 GCA_022839385.1 Asparagus kiusianus
AAATTGAGCTTGACGCTCACCTGAGTTGAACGCGAGGTTCACCTTAGAACGAACGCGAGGTTCGTTGAGCGCGAAGCTCGGTTAAAATTGAACGAACGCGAAGTTCGTTTGAGGTAATCACCTCCTTAATTTTCGCCACGAACCCTTAGGGTTTCAAACTGAAACCGCCGCCGACAAACACAAAAACTTTGATTTTTATTTTCAAAACAGATCCAGAATTGGAAAAAATTGAAGAAAAAATCAAAGAAAAATCCAAAAAAAATTCCCAAAAGTTACTGTTCACCGGCGGTTTTCCAGTTACTGTTCATCCGAAAATTTTCAAAACACTGTTCATCCGAAAATTTTCAAAACACTGTTCATCCGAACAAAATACTGTTCATCCGAGAACGGATCTCAATCAAAAACAAAGATTTTTAAGATCAAAAAACCCAATTTTAATCTTAATCTCTAAGAACAAATCAAAGATGGCTCTGATACCACTTGTTAGATCTAAAACTTGAGATCTTAAAACCATATAGCCATGATTAATTCAAAGAGATTAAACAAAAATCATAAGAGCGGAAGCTTATACCTGAATCCATAGTAGAAATCTTGATTTGGGTTTTTGATGATCTTCTAACCTTAGGGTTCTCTCTTGGCCGAAATTCTTTCTTGAGATGGGGGTGAAGAGAATTAGAGAAGTTAACCCTAGGTTAGGGACCATAACCCCTTATTTATAGGTGTTGTACTTTTGCAATTTGGCCCCTCAACAAATCACAATTACAACCCGGTATCTGCACATATAACCCCATGACTTATTTAAATACCCATTAACCCAACTTAATTGATCACTTTAGTGGGTTATCCTGAAAGATAGCAATACACATTGATTAATCATATGTGCCCACAAATAGATTTATTAGATTAAATCCAACAATGTGATGTTTACTCGACCTAGTAGATTCTGTTGGACTATCATGTATAGAGTTTAAGAGTATCGATTCCAAGCACTAAAGGAATATTTTTATGTTACAATCCACTTCTGGAATTATCCTTTGCATTCAGCAAGCTACATTCCGTCTGCACAACTAAATCTTAGTAATTCTTCATTCTTTTTTTTTCAAAGTAGATCAGAAGTCAGAACTTTTTAGTTAACATTTTAAATGACATTCGTCTTATTATACGCCTATCTGATCAACCTTCTCTTTTATATTTTTAAAGTTTGTCACTTAAGTTTTGAACTGAAGTTTGCCGAGATCAATTTTAACACTAGATCCTGTCATTTATTTTGGTTGTGGAAACAAATATGTTTGACCTAAAAATAAGTTTCAATGGCAATCCCTTTATTATAAATCTAAAAAAAAATTGTATTGCTTATTATGTACTGTCATTGTTTACTTATTTCAAGAGAAGAGGAACCAGCTTTTCAAAAGAAAAGACGTAATGTGTGTGGAAGTTTGTAGAGAGGGAAGAAAATAATGGTTTTCTGTATGCTATGTTGTTTACCTTTTAAGGTGTAGAGATACCCATATAGCAGACAGATGCATTGGAAAAATCAAGAAGCTTTTACATAAATTTGGTAGATTTGAATTTTTATTTTTGCATTTATTGCTTCTACTTGATGCATAAACAAAGAACACTAAAGGTACGCAATATGCGTTAACAAAAAACACTAATCCGTGCATCGTATGGGCTAAATTCTAGTTGTTATTAAACTAGGGCATTTTTGGTATGAGGTCTACCCAATTATGGAGGTTGAATACAGTAACTTGTAACTTGATATTGTTAATAATGCCTCAAATTTTTTTTTTATCATTTTATACCACTATGGTTATTAAGTATATCAATTATCACAAGGAAGTTCTGTCACACTTGCCCTCAGCATTCAAGCCACAATGTAAATCTTCGTGTAAAATAATTGTTCATCTCCTCATGTCAGTAGTTATGAGTTATTCTTGTCAAAAGGACTCAAAGGGGAAGGCAAAACAAGGTAAAAAAACATCAGGCATGTTTTCCTGAAGCAAACATGACTCTAAAAGATGACAATTATGAAGATAACCTGTTGAATATGGGAGATATGAATCTGGCAACCTTGAGTTTAGAAGAAAGGATAGCACAAACTGGTTATGCCTTTGTTTAATTTCTACTTGCTTGAGTTTGTGATGGTTATTGATCGTCCGAGCATTTAAAATTTTGTGTGAATTTTAATATCAGACTAGTTTGCCAGAAGCAAACATTTGAAAGATAATATTTATGAAGATCTTTAGAAAAAGGAGCTTGATGATTTTGGTGATTATGTGTGATCTTATTAAAATGTGAATATTTTTATTTTCTCATGCACTAATCTTTCGTCCCATGATTAGTGCACTATGAATTATTACTTGTCTTTAGCCTCAAACGTTTCATTTTTACTAACAACCTTGTGATTTTTGCACGATTATATCTCTTGATTCTTTAAGTATCTTTGCTCAGAAAGCAAACACTTTAAATTTTCTATCAATTTTGACGTGAAAAATTAATACCTCACTGAAAAATTATTCACTTTTCTGGGCAATTCCTGAAGGACCGCTTTGATCTATGGAAGCCAATAATTTGATCGAAAAGTTCTTTTCCCTATTCCACGTAAATAATATTATACTCCAGCAACAGTACATGACCAAGAATTGCACTTAGCATTCTGAATTGATATATACATTAGTAGTCGTAGAGAAGCACAACCAATTGATGATTAAAAAAAATCACAATGTCAGACTAGTTGGCTTACGAGTTGTATTTGTAGCACATGCTACAATTCAGAAAATTATTTATACGTGTGGACAAGGGGGAGCTATGAACATAGTAGGAGATCTTATCATGTAGCCTTTTTTGATTTTAAACCCTCGACTGAATACAACAACAAGTAACATTGTACTCTTACAATAGTACAACTAAAAATTATATTAAGCATTATGAACTAATCCTTGCATTAGTAGTTGTTAAAAACACAACCCGCTATTGTGAGAAACCATAATGCAAGTTTAATTGGTTCACATGTAGTGCCTAAAGCACATGTTATAATTCAAACTAATATTCATAAGCTTGGACGAGGGGAGGTAGTGGACATTGAAATGGATCGTATTGAGGTGGTCAATGTAAACTATTTGGTTTTTCTGTATTTGGATTATATGCATTTGTCAGACAATTTTAATTTATCTTGAGTTTGCTTTAAACTCTTGTGAACCTATATTTTTTTATTCATATGTGTATACTTTAGAATTTGTCTGACCTAAAATACACCATGTTGCGATGATTTTTGAGATTTATAGACCCAAATTCTTTTAAATTCTGGCATAAGCTATTGGGTCATCTTAGGTAAAATATGATTTGTCGGATTTTTTTAAATTAAATGGGGCATTCAAACTAAATCCGACCAACTGCATATCACAATTTTCCCCATTTATCTAATTCGTGGTGTAGAAGCGAAACATTTCACATCTGCGTATTCTTTATTTGCACTCCATGTTTCTATATCACCACCATAGCGTACCTCTATGGGACATCGGTGAAGGTACATACATTATTTATGAAACTCCGTCAATAATTTAGTACATATGGCCCATGTTAGGGGATCAATTTACAATTTGGTACGCTGACTGCATTTTTATTGAAGATCAATTCTCGACATTAGGAGGAGATTAGTACCCAAAATACAAAATAATATCAAGAAATTCCATTGATGAAAAGAAATTCTATTGATGAAAAAGATCTTCAATATCTATATCCACGTACTAGTAAAACTGAAGCAGAAGTTCACATGATAATCTGCTAAGAAAAGAGTGACTAAGCCCATATTCATATTGAGTATATCTTGTATGCCAGAAGCATAATGTGCCAGAAGCATATGAAAAAGATAAAAGTCCGCGGCAAACTAAATTCTATATAGAAAGACAGTCACTCACATAACCTCCGGAAGAGATTCATCATGAAGATGGAATCTCCAGTAAAGTTACACGTGTTTGATAATCACAATACTGGAGATGCGGAACAACCAAATCCAATTGTTAAGGGAAATGACGAGGATTTGGTTGACATAAAATAAGAACTAAAGTGGCACGAATTTGTGAAAAAGGAGAAATATATAATAGAAATATAAAAGTTGTCAACAACATAGCTTCCTATACAGTTGCTCTTACTATCTCCAAAAATAATATGGATCCAGAACCTAAGTCGGTAGCAGAGTGCTTGAAACACTCGGACTAGGTGAGATGGAAAGTGGCAATTGAGGCTGAGCTGAACTCGCTAAAGTATTTTGAACCTGTAGTTCATATATCCCTGCAGGATATAAATGAGTCTTCGTAAGAAAAATAAATGAGAATTGTAGGGTGGTGAGATATAAAACGAGATTCATAGCTCAATGGGATCACGCAGAGACCCAACATCGATTTAGATATAAAATATTCTCCTATTAGTGATTGTATTACATTCCGCAAGTTAATACCTATGGCAAAAACTATGAATTTATATATGCAGTAGACGCTAATATTTTTATATGAAAGTCCCTGATGGACTTAAAATTCCTGAATTGAGAGAAAACGAGAATCACAACATGTATAACATTAAATTGCAAAGGTCGTTATACGACTTGAAACAGTCGGGTAGAATGTGGTATAACCGACCGAGTGAGTTCCTCCTGAAGAGGAGATATGCAAATAATAATGTTTGTCCTTGTGTGTTTATAAAGAAATTCGAAAATGGCTTCTGTATTATCTCAGTCTATATTGATGATATAAATGTTATTGGAACACACAAGGAGCTTATAGAAGCTAGCTCATGCCTAAAGACGGAGTTTGAAATGAAAAACTTAGGAAAAACCAAGTATTGTCTCGACCTGCAGATTGAGCATGTTCCTAAAGAAATATTAGTACACCAGTCAACCTACCTGAAGAAGGTCATGGAGAGATTTTAAATGAATAAATCTCATGAACTTAGCACACCAATGGTTGTTTAAATCCCTTGAAGTGGATAAAGAACTATACAAACCTAAAGAAGATAACGAGGATATTTTAGGACCCGAAGTCCCGTATTTGAGCGCGCTATTGAAGCACTTATTTATCTTATAAATTGCATCATGCCTGATATTGCATTTTGTGTTACACTTACTAGCAAGAATTAGTGCATCTCCTGAAAGGAGATATTGAAATAATGTTAAATATATCCTCTGGTATCTTCAAGAGATCTTTGTTTATTCTATAAAAAAAATCGAAATATGACATTGGTGGGCTATTCTGATGTTGGTTATATGACTGATCCTCATATTACCAAATCTCTAACTGGTTATGTTTTTCTCTGCAGTGGTACTATTATTTCTTAGAGGTCTATTAAGCAGACGATATTTACTAGTTGAAACCACTCAGAGATTGTTCCTCTATATGTGCCCCATGCGAACGTGTAAGGTTAAAATCGCTGATAAAACACATTCGATGATCGTGTGGCATATTAAACAAGGATATTACCCCACTGTCTTTTCTAAGGACAATGTAACTTGTGTTGCATAAATGAGATGTGGAAAATTTTTATCCACTTGTGCTCAAAAATAACAATGAAATTAACATAGATAAGTTCTCTCTAAGTAGTGACAATCTAGACAATTTGATCACCAAATCCCTTAATACATCAACTTTTAATTTTATGATATCGTGCTTGGCCATCACGGTATGCATAGACTGAATGTTTGTTGTCTTGAGGGGGAGCGAATTATTTTTCAGAATAATCCTAAAGATCAAACCCCGAAGGCGGTGGCTGTACTCTTTTTTTTCTTTGCTAAGTTTTTGTCCCACTGAGTTTTCTTAGCCAAAGATTTTTAACAAGACAGCTAATGCAACACAAGTTTGGATCCCGAAGATCTATAGTTGTACTCTTTTTTTTTTCTTTGCTAAGTTTTTGTCCTATATGGTTTTTCTTAGCGAAAGTTTTTTAACGAGACAACTATTGTAACAAAAATAATGTATGTATGTCATGTACTCTTTTCCTTGACTAGTTTTTTCCCACTGGGTTTTTCTAGCGAGGTTTTTAACGAGGCATTGATATCATGTAGTAATGTCCAAGGGGGAGTGTTGTAAATATAAATGAAATGAATGTGGACATTACTAGAAGAAGTCTCTTCACCTACTTGTGACTTTTAGTATTCTCTTCCACATCTATATAATGTAATCCATGGAAGATAAAATGTAATGAGAAATGAAGATGAATAAAATGAGATGATTACTTTCTCCCAATCACTTCTCTTGTCTATTTACATTTACATTTCTTGTTAGATTCTTACTTATGATATGTGATGTATGTAGATATAACAACAAGATTACAACAATTCGCACTTTTTTATCACTTCTGAATTAAATATTTGAAGTCACTTGCTCTTAAATGAACTAATCACTCAATCATAATCACTCAATCACAGGAGTGATTAGCGCTAATGATGAATCGTGAGATGATAGGTGTAATTGAATGTATAATTGAGGGGGTTATATCTAATTTTCCCAAACCTTGTAAAGTTTCTCACTTCTTCCCTCTTCCTTGTTCCTTCCCTTCAAATCATCATGTGCGTGTAGTGTAAACTGATGATCCCAATCAATGTCACAACAATGGATTTCCTTTTTAAACTACCCACTTCTTGTTATTCTTATTCTTGCTCTTTCTACTTTTTATTTTCTCCTTCTTTTATTTTTCCAATATAAAGTGATTATTATAAAGACTTCATATAGGAAGAGAATCATAGAGAGGGAGATTGGTAATGGAAGCCGGCCTTCTCGTTAAAGGAGTCAAGAGGAACATCAGACCACTTGTCCTCAAACTAGGCTTCACCCTGGCGATCTTTGTAGCTGGATATTTTGCTCATCGACTTCATGACAAACTCAAATCCAAGTCCTCTTCAGGTTTCAATTTATTTTTCTTGTTTTTCTTAAATTTAGCTCCTCTAACCATTAGAACAAAACCGGACAAATTTTCAAAACCGTCCTATTTGGACATTTAATCCCAAAAAAAGACCCAGTTTGAATTTATTTGTAAAAACCGACCTGGTTTTCAGCCCAGCGCTGAAACCAGGTCGGTTTTTACGAAAAAAATTTTCAAACTTCACGGGACTTGAAGTCCCGTGAAGTTTAACAGTCATTTTATTAAGTTGTTAAACTTCACGGGACTTGAAGTCCCGTGAAGTTTGATTTTTTTTCGTGTAGTGTCATGTTCACATTGAACGGACGAACAAGGTGTTGAATATTTTTTGAACTTTAAAACTTTACGGGACTTGAAGTCCCGTAAAGTTTAGCAGCTTAACAAAATAACTATTAAACTTCACGGGACTTCAAGTCCCGTGAAGTTTGAAATTTTTTTTCGCAAAAACCGACCTGGTTTCAGCGCTGGGCTGAAACCAGGTCGGTTTTTACAAATAAATTCAAACTAGGTCTTTTTTTGCGATTAAATGTCCAAATAGGACGGTTTTGAAAATTTGTCCGAACAAAACCCCAAAGTTATGGTGAGGATCGAGAATTATAGTTTTATATTAATTTTAACATGACCCCGCAGGTTGAACGTTCTTTTTTATGGGCTAAAACCTGGACTCACGCAGCGGTGTCAATTTTTAGAAAATCCGCTTTAAAATTTGTGGCCGGTGGGATTTGAACCTGGCCGGTTGCTCTGATAACATCTTAAATTTAGCTCATCTAATCATTACACCAAAACTCCGAGGGTCGAGAATTATAGTTTTATGTTAATTTTAACAGTTTTTGATTATTTTTTAATAAATTTTTTGGGTTAATTTTCATCGAGGGATTATTTTGAATATGACTATTTAGAGATTCATGTTGTTCTGATTGTATCCAAATTTTAATAAAAAGTTCGATTTTGATCTTGTTACAATCGAAAATATTGCGCAAAAGCAAAATAATTGCGGTTGTAATTGAAGAGTGTTCCAATTTGAAATATATGATGGATACACCAACTCCTACCGCTGGGATGTTCCTTTAGTTTTTAACATATTTTGGTTTTGCAACAATTTTCTGATATTGCAACGACATCCGATCAAACATCACATATCGGAATATTGTGAATGTGATTTCGTTGTTTCGATTAATGATAACTTGACAGAACTTCAAATTTTGCAACAGGTGATGAATCGACTGATATATCCTCAGCCATTACTGCCCCTGGCCTCAAAGATGAGCTCCACATCCTAAAAAATGTAAGCGTCTCAATATTTAGTGATTTTTCAGATATGGGTTTTTTTTAACAAATTTGTGATTTAAATGATTTTTGGGGGAAGGGTCTTGACATATTTGTTGTTTTTTGGTGAATTTTTTTTTGGAAAGGGGGAAGCTTTCGCCAAAATCGTCCATGGCACATCTACCATCATGTCCAATGATATTAGTAACATTGCCACTGCCGCCGTTGAAGAGGGGCTTTTGATGCCAGGTTATGACAAAATTGAAGAGAACACAGTGAAATCATTGGAGGAAGAGATTGGTTATCTCAGAAACCTGGTTGAGGCTCTCAAAGAGAGAGAGAGGGGCCTTGAGATGCAAATTATTGAAACCTATGAGTTAAAGGATCAAGAGGCTTCATTAAGATTGAATCTCTGCAGGAAAACAACGAGAAGCTTCAAGCTCGAGCAGTAGGGTATCCTACATTAGTATCAGAGCTCGAGTCCGCAAGAGAAGAGATTGAGCTTTTGAAGGAAAGGTTGAAATTCGATGAAGAAGAAACCAAGGAGAAGTTACTTGCTCTTCAGGAGAGGATCACTGAGCTTGTCGATAGAGAGAGAAAGTACTGTGAAAACTATGTCGAGGTTGAGAAGAAGTTGAAGAGGTTGAAGGAGTTGGAAGATGAGACAGTCGATCTTCGAAAGGTTAATTCAAGGCTGGAAGAAGAGAATTTGAAGCTTGTTCGGCAACTGGAGCGTGCACGGATGAGAGCCTCTTCTGATCAAGCAGAGGTTATTCTCTATCCATATATTACCTTACTCGCTTTATCGTCACTTCTTATTCGTCGTTGCGAATGGAAATTTGCTTTGTTAATTGTTTACATAAGAAACAACATGCGCAAAAAATGAATACCTCGGAAATAAAAATGTGATGGTGAATGTATGTATGCACACCAAGTCATAAAATAGTAGGAATTGTGTACGTTCAATAGGAAGTTAGAGGTTTTTCCTATAGAGAATATAATCAGAGAGAAACAAGTAAGATGATTTTGACTATGTATAACAATAGCCACAAAATGTACCAACTAAGTGAAGTAATAATCCTGTATTATCTTATGGCTTACATGTCCTTTTTATTTGAGTTTCTCTTTAGCAATATTGCTCTATACTCCATATGCTATTCTTGGCTCCTCTCAGTCAAATTACCATGGTCGTATAATCATTTCAATTGCAGGCAACGGACGAAACCCGCAACGTGAGAGAAGAGAACAAGAACCAAAAAAACCAAACCGAACAAATTCAAACTGGCCGCTTCTCAGAAATCGAAGAATTAGTGTACCTCAGATGGATTGATGCTTGTCTACGATACGAACATAGAGATCATCATCATTCTCCTGAATCTGGTGCAAATGAGAAACACGGTTCCCCCCTTGATTTTGGCACGGAGACTTGTTCTTCTTCGCAAATCTCGGTTGAAGACCACAGTGACACACCCACTACCTCCTCAACAAAGAAAGCGAGAAGATCGAAGATTATTAACAAGCTCCAAAAGCTTGTACTGAGGAAAGACAAACGTGTAAGTAAAGTTGAAGATGCAAATGCAAGGCGAAAATCTTTTGATAGTTTTCTCTCGTGCATCTCGGTGGAGAATGAAAATTGGCAGGAAAAACCGAGAGCTTCCGAGGATTGTTTGAGTTATTGGACTTTTAACCGTGATCGTGAAGAGGCTGATGATCCTGAGAAGATGAAGGCGAAGAAATTTGCTGATGTTCTGAAGGATTCTCACGAGCATCTCAAGTCGAGGAGGAGGTTACAGCGTTGCGGTAGAGCATCATTCAGTTCTAATTGATGCGGCCATGCTTGCGTTCTGACAGGTGACTCAATGAGCTCAGTTAAGGCAGTAGTTGAATTGACATGAAATGTCGATGGCTTTCTTTCCGAGAAATAAGGGTATTGTCCCATTTTATTATAGATAAAAGATGGGATTTACATGATGTAAATAGTTTACATGGATGAATTTGTACCATACTGTGCTTTAACAAGATCATGGGCTTTTACAATTTCGTCACACAGTTTATATTATATAGGCACAGTCTGTGTGAGATGGAAACCCATTCTCAATGTTCATAGCTTGCCTAAACGTGGTGAAAATAGTTCAAAAATGTCCACAAATACAACCTCCGAACATCCTCATACGCCAGATATTGTTTTTGTGACGAAATGGACGCAAGAGATTATACGAAATAATAGCAAGAGAACAATGCAAATCTTTGTTGATTTTCGTTAGGATCAAACCACACAATTCCTTTTTATAAGTACCATCGCTCCAGAGTTTTCGGTGGTTTATATCTTTGCTAGCTAACAAGGTTTCCTGTTTATGAAGCTCAAAACCCTCATCAAAATCACTGCAACAAATTTGGGATTGAGTAGAGCACCACAAACAGTGTTAGACATATCAACCTCAACTCAAGTTGAACTTTATTGAACAGCAACATAAAATACAGGAACCAAGGTTTTGCTTCATGGCCACTCCTAGTCGTCAACTCAAAAGGATGGCTCAAAAAGATTATGGGATACTGAGATACCACCCAAAACCTACATGGAGTATGGGATGCATAACAAATAGAATGGACAGCTAATATACAATTAAAATATGTTTCTCAATGACCACCGCATTGTCATCCACTGACAGAATAATTACTCGAAACTCCGTGATAACTTGAGCTTTATTGTCTTAGGTAATGTTAATTGTGAAGGTGACATAGGGATAAGCATCAGATTCGCCTCCTAAAGCAGCAAGGCTTACATCCTCTTCAGATTTCCAGTACGTACTGCACAACATAAAAAATAAAACTCAATTCTAAAACTGCAAGACTAGTAACACACTGAAATGCGTATTTAAATTAGCTAATGTATGAAAATCCTTCGACATTCCAATTTGTATAGGAACATGCTAACTGTACTAACTTCAAACTACTTTGGTCCTAGGAGATGCTCGAAGGTGGCGTGTTCTTTGTGAAATGAAAGCAGCGCTTGTGTGTTATGTTTAAGTAGATGGTAAATTTAGCATTATTCATTATATAAGCTAAAATGCTAGTTACCTGTTGGCATTTCCACAAAGCTGTTCCAAGATGCTGCGTACTTTTTTCTCACTTTTTGTTGGCGGAGATAATACTGCAGACTGAAAATCATTGAAAAAGACATGAATGATGTTCATGTGTGTAAAAAAGGAGGAACTGATTTATAATCAAACTAGTTCTTAGACGTATTTGAGTACCAAAAATGATGGTGGTAGACCATATCTGAGGATGCTCTCCACAAACACCCGAACAGCACAAAAGTGCATCCAGGAACTAAAAACCTGCAAGTCAGAGTAAGACTTAAAGAGGCAAGCAAGAAACATGATAATTGGCTTGGCACATCCTGACATTTACTTTTTGACAAGCCATGTGCATAAGCAGACTAATACTATTTACATTTATGAGTGTTCAGTTTTTGGAGACTTCAGTCAAAAAAAATCTTCTGAATAGAAAACGATGGTCCTATACAAGTTGGGTTCCTTTTGTGTAACCATAAATATCACAAAATTAGGCGTATCTCAATTTTCAATATCTGCAAATCTGTTTGGTAGGTAAAATCAAACGTCGCAAGTTCATGGATCTACCACAACCTCATGATATCTGAAATTCGAATCTGAAATAAAATTTTCTTGTCCTTGGAATCTTGGATTATTAAAGATTGACAAATATAATTTTATCCAGATGCAGCCAGGATTTCCCGTCCTCAACTATATCTTGTACCTAGGCAAGAACACAGCATGTGTCAACCTATATACTATGTTACTAGCATTATATTCAGTCAGTGCATTTGTCACTTAACCAAATGAGTATTATATGATAAGTCTAAAACTTTCCAGTTCAGGGATGGCTACAAGTGCTACATATAGCATAAAGTGCAATGCCTATGCCATACTCATGATAAGAAGATCAGTTACTTTTTGTGGCTACTAGTCCGGTTACATATTCGCCCACAAACTACGCCTAATAGTACAACTAATGTAAAGGGCCTATGCACGCATAAATACTCTCATCTTTTAAAAGACACACAATACAACAATGCTAAATGTATATCTCATAAACAGTCAAAATAATCATCTAATATCAGTATGGATTACTAATTCCTTGTCTGGTTATTATAAACATTCAACTATCTTGTGAATTGTCATACTTCAGTTAGATATCAAAGCTAAGCACATTTTGTTATTGCGGCCACTGAACGTTTAATGCAAACCCTTAGAATTTAAATCTATGTTTACCATTCGTCTCACCCAGGAACATCCAAATATAAGCAGATTGCTGTCTTCTTTATCTACCTTCCAATTTTACAAAGGAATATTCAATTTGCATATATTATGTGCCGGCAACATGCTTATGAATCACTCCTTTCCGAAGTTCCATGTCTTCAATTTCAAAGAACTAATCTATACATACATACATTAATAACTTCCTCATTAACATTCATCATACACGCAAAAAATGAGTTGCATGTGTCATCCCAACTTATTATCAGAAGTTTATGGAAGCAACTCATACTCTAAATAAGCAACTGAAATTTAAAAAACTATTCAGCTAACGCTTGTAATTTTTCAAAAGCATGAAAACAAACTAAGATGAGCAAAAATGATGAGAAATAACTTAAGAGATCTTTGTTCATGAGCAGAATTACTTGATACCACCAATTCTTCGTAGCCTAAACTTGGAAGCGTGTATCAGAATATAATTGCGATGCAATTAGAAAAATATTGAACAAAGAAATTCATAAAAGAGAAAGTACCTCTCCATAACTGGTGTAGCACCATTGCAGAAGAGAGCTTCTCAAGGTATCTTGGTCCTGCATCAATTTTTCCAGCTCCCGCTTCCGATCCTCTTGTGCTTCCGGACCATATTCAAACTCACGGATCTGAAACATAATGCCCCAAATTGGTTATATAACAAAATAGAGAAACACAAGTTGCATGTTCTACTCATGTATGTTCTCATAACAGAAAAGATAATGCAAGCATATAAGAGAGAAGCAAAATAATGCAGAATGCCATCAATGTCCTTCAACCTTAACGTGCAACATAAAAATACAACAAATTCTTTGCAAGATAGATGAAGGAATTGGAGGGCCATAAGATTGCCATAATACCGTTGATGTTTTGCTTGTGATTAATGCTTGTACTGCTGATAAAGCAATGGGGCGCCCCCCCCTCCCAACCACCACCAAAACTGATGTTTGATAATAAATACTTAAGGGAGCTTCTATTAAAAAAATAGTTTTTTGATTTGGAGAAGCAACATTTGCAGACTTCTCTCAGCTGCAAAAGCAAGTAAGTCCTGTCACATGTGATATCTTCTAAGTTGCATGTGTACAGATACGGGTGTAGGACATACGTCCAAAAAATGTATGACCAAAATTTTAAATTAAAGCATGTAGTGGATAATTGATTACATTTCCAAATAAATGCATGCATATATTCAAGGACTATCCAAGAAGTGCTGGTGATGGTTACTGCCACAGCTTCATGATAAAATCAACCACGCAACATAGAACATCCTTCAACAGAAAATTACAGTCCCTGCTCTATATTTTTCTTAAATATTATCCAAATTTTCTCTCATAGGCATCCATCTTATTCAAACTACTTCGAATTTTGTACTTTCTTACAGCTACTTAAAATTTCAAACAAACATAAGCATTTTAAATATCTAAACAAATATTTTTCTAAAAAGTGTTTCAGGACAAGTCACTTAAAAGCACTTACTACTACAAAGCAAAACACCAGAGACACCCATAAAGTTCCGGGAATGAAAGACCAATTACTTGCATGTTTCATGCTTACTAGGTTTTATGCACATGGTTAAATACCATGATTAAATATTTTTAATTTATTTTATTACTAAAATTTATTTCTCAGTTCCATTTCTATTGTTTTTGCTCACTTATATCTTTAAACTTTAACACTGTGATTATTTATTTTCTTTGATGTTTGTTTGAATGGGCTACACTAAATTTAAATTTTCATGATTGGTAATTGAATTGCTAGGAAACAAACGTAATCCAAAACTAATTTGAATTTTTACGTTATTTGGACCGACAAGAAACAAAGCTTGGTTTGAGAAAGTATAATGTTGTAAAAGTGAAAAATAGTTAAAAATAGTGTTATAAAATAAAGATGAATAATTAAAGCCAATAAGCCAAGATGACTAATTAACGTGGGCTAGAGCGAAACTAAAGAGAATATAAAGTTTGTTGCTAATCATTCATAAACTTAATAATAAATCATAAATTAAAGATTAATGATAACTCTAGTACACTTTTATATATTAAAATCATCCACATTAAAGTTTGTTGCGAAACTTAAAACAGTTGATGAGAATCCCTTCTAAATATTCCTGGTTTTAACTCAAAAAATTAAGCTATTCTATAAAATTCGAAAAACAAATCTTTTATTCTTCCTGTTTCATTTTTTTATTAAGTTAAGATCAATCCTTCTTTACATTTATCTTCTTCCTAAGCAATTCTAGAGTTGTGTCTTTGTTGTCTACATTGATTGTGACATCAGGTTGGAGCTGGATTTCTTGTGATGTTATTTTTCCATGAGCTCGTTCTTCTGTCTTCTCGTCTTATTTCACAAAGAAGTTAAATGTATTTTCGATATTCAACAGAAACTTTTAAAAATACAGACTTTGATTATTTTTGTGTTTCAATGAGATTAAATGTTAATTTCATATATATAAAAGTTTTATGTTTTTAATTTATTTTTTAAATAAGGTTAGGTGTTACCTTTTTTCTCTGCAATAAATTTTTTCTGGTGTGCATCCAATAAAAGTTTCTATTGTGTTAATAATATTACTTTTTTGCTTTGTCCAAGTCATTTTTCACAAGAATCTGAACTAAATAACTATATTTTCCATTATCAAATTGCCTCATATTATAATGTTAATATTTAATTTTGATATGTTTATTTCATGAAGAGATATTACTCAAATTAGTATTACATCATCAGTGATTCTATGACAATTATCATTTGGACATTCTTAGTAACATCACTATCCACCTTCTTGTTGTAGCCTTTCCAGAGCTAGAACCACGGCTCAACTATATTATAAATGATAGCTACCTTTACATTATAGGTCCAACAGCGTGTCTGTATATTGGTAGAGTATTTTTAAGTTTAATTGTGTACATTTTAGAGTAGGTCTTATAAGAACATACCTCTTTGAATGTTGTGATGATCGCATATATCAATAGTATAAATTTGTATTATATTTGTAAAGAGCCTTGATGGATATGCTTTTATTTTAGCAGCTTCTTCTAAATGAGTCACGCATATTAGCTTCAAAGTGTAATATTTTTTTCTTTATTGTGTTATATTCATGTTTGCTTGGTTTACTAAACATTCTCTTATTTCTTCAATAAGTTATATATTTGGGTTGATATGTATTGCTAACATAATTTACGATGACATGCATATTTCCTACACAAAATTAAGACAAATATAATATGAATTTTATATTTAGTGACTTTTAATAAAAAAATTTAGAAGTAAAATATGTTACCTCCATATTTAAAGATTTCGAAATCAAGCTATTTTTAGAAGTAAAATATGTTACCTCAATATTTAAAGATTGTTGTAGCATTTGCAAACTAGAACCACGGCTCAACTATATTGTAAATGATAGTTACCTTTACATTATAGGTCCAACAACGTGTATGTATATTGGTAGAGTATTTTTAAGTTTAATTGTGTACATTTTAGAGTAGGTCTTGTAAGAACATACCTCTTTGAATGTTGTGATGATTGCATATATCAATAGTTTAAATTTGTATTGTATTTGTAAAGAGCCTTGATGGATATGCTTTTATTTTAGCAGCTTATTCTGAATAAGTTATGCATATTAGCAGTGTAATATTTTTTTTATTGTGTTATATTGATGTTTGTTTGGCTTACTTACCATTCTCTTATTTCCTAAATAAGTTGTATCTTAGGGTTGATATATATTGTTAACATAATTTACGATGACATGCATATTTCCCACATAAAATTAAGACAAATATAATGTGAATTTTATATTTAGTGACTTTTAATAAAAAATTTAGAAGTAAAATATGTTTCCTTCATATTTAAAGATTTTAAAATCTGACAGTGCTATTACACGTTTATCTTTGATCATGTCTTTAAAAATTGATCATTCATTAGTAATCATATCCCCAAATAAAGTTACTTGCAGAGTCATGCCACTATATAGGAACTTTTTTTTACTTACGCTATTATAACTAAGTATCATGTGTATACCTATTATCCATTATAGATATCTCGTAACATAGTTAAACAATGACTTCACTTTAGTTTCTATTGTAAGATTATTAATATGTAATTTTATATTAAGTTTATTATTCCTTTAGTATTTCAAGAATAAAGTATGAAAACTTATAAATGCTTACTAATTTTTCTTGTATCTTTTATGGAGAATGCTTTTTTGATCGGGACAAAGTTCAATATATTCTTCAAGGGGAACTCAGTCGGTGCTTCTTTGCTAGATATAACTTTTGTCAATGTTAGTTCAAGTGATTCATGAATGTTTTCGAATTTTAGGTTTATTTCTTTCACTTCTCCATTTGAAATAAAAATAGTTTGATTTTTTAAAAGGATATCTATAAACTTTCTGATAATTTCTCTATACATAAATTTGTTACTCCATGTCATCTCCAAATGATCTATGATCACATATCATGCTCTTGAGCTATTGCAAAAGATGCTTTCAGTTTTGACGCATCAAATTCTATGGTGAATTAAGCAGATAATTATATAATGAGAAGCTAATTGATAAGCTGTAAAAGCTGAGGTAGGCCTGCGGTTTGAGGGAGGTATAACGGAGCTCCAAGAGGCTGCCCCTTTGGATCCGTTAAGTCATTGTATTTTTTTACCCTATAAATATTATTAACATTAGAGATGAATGTTTATACATTATAATCAATTAATGTTAACTTATTATATTATAGTCTTTTGTTAGTTTTATATAATTTAATTTTCTATCAATTAATGTTATTAGTAAAATTATATGCAGATCCTTAAATTTATATAGCAACATTAATTTTAATCTATCATATATTTTTTAAATTTTATTTCTTAACTGAATAGTTTTAATTTATTGTAATTGTTATTTTTTACTAGTATCAACTTAGACTACTTTTAGATACTGAAAAGGGATGATAAACTTTAAATTGAAAGTTATGTCTTAATGAAAGAATATCAAACATTTACTCTTTTCTTTGCCAAATTTTAGCCTTTTGTGATTTTGAACTTTTGAGTGTGTTTTGTAATTTTTAATCTTTGATAGCATTTTTTAAAAATTTTAAATTTTACGTTGGGTGCTTGTAATTTTCATATTTTGTGAGTTTAAATGTTAAGATATTTCTTGCAACTCTGAAATTTTAAGGACTTTTTTGTAATTAGTAAAACATTAGGTTGTTTTTTAAAAAATTAAATTTCCAGCAATCTGCTGATAACTTTCAGATTTGATGTCTACCAGTTATAAGTTTTAAAATCTCAGGATTTTTTTAAGATTTTTAACTTTTAATGGAGTTTTTGTAATTTTTGTAACTTTGAGATTTTTTTCGAATTTTAAATTTTCAAGTGCCTAATGGTAATCTATGGATTCATCTATGTTGTTTGCAAGTTTTAAAATCTCTGAATTTAAGGGTGCGTTTTTATAAAATTTAAATTTTTTAGGTTGTTTCTACAATTTCAAATTCATCGGGGGGCTATTGTTAATTTTTAAATTTTATATTTGTTGTTTTAAGTTTTGAAAAGTCAGCGTGTTTTGAGTAATTCTAAACTTTTGAAGATATTTTGTGTAAGTTTTAAAAAAAAATTGGGTTTTTTTGTAATACTTCATGTACTATAATATGTTATCTATGTAGAATTTTTTAATCTTATTTGTTTAGATTGTTGAGCTATGGGTGGTTCATGTGGAGTTAATACATGATATAATTAGTATTTGGATAGATTATCATTTAAATAAAATATTCAAAATAATGTTTCATGTAGATTGTTAATCTTTTTTTTTAAATTGTTGAGCTATTAGATAGTTCACGTGGGATTAAATAAGATACAATTAGAATTAGAATAGATTAAGATTTAAATAAAATATTCAAAATAGTGAAGGGTAATATTGACCATAGAAAGATTTTTCCGAACTCGTGTTTTTAAAAAGAGTATGATGATATAAATTCAACAACCCTGATAGCAGGATAAGCTTTTCATGGAAATCCGTAGTTTGAAACAACTAAAACTAATAAACCTGCTTTATTTTAGATCTTCTTCCTTATAAGTCAATCCAAGATGGTTGAAGATGTGTATTCAGCAGCGCTAAACCATGGACCTACAGCTAGAGCTATATTGATACACAATAAGGAAAGAGAACTTGCCTGAAACCCTCTTTCACGTGCACTTGTTTTAAAGTTATCAGCAACCTTTGCAAAAAGTGTCACAGTGTAGAGAGCATATTCATTGTCCTCATGCAGCTTTTTTGACGATCTAGGAACCTGAATTGGTTAGAAAAACTGTTAGCATTGTAAATTTCATATCACTAAAGAACTAGAAGAATATTTCTGAGAGCCATTTACATAAACAAAATATCCAGAAGATGTTATCACCAGAAGAAGAAAAAATCCAGAAGCAAAAATATTTTCTTTTAAAAGTAAACAAGAAAAATGAACGCAAATCCAGCTAAGTTTATTTCACAAGGTTTTCATGAATATGATGTAATCTGATGCAATTAGATTAGTAATACTGTTATTCCAAAAGATAAAGAAATCATCTGAGAATTAAGTTTCAAACAGTATAGGTACATCCTCAGGCACCATAGACTTCCTCAGTTCCTCTACACTGAAATTTTGTCTGAGAAAAATGAAGTTTCAATGTCTTCAAAACCAAAAAGAAACATATGTTTACCAAGTCTTCAAGAATTTTTCAGATATGTCGACTGATTTATTCGGAATACTAAATTTTACTTCTTCAAAAGAAAATGGCTTATTAATTGGTAAAATGCCAGACTAGTTAGCAATAAATTCATAAAACAAAGAACATTTTCAACACTCATAATTGCAATTGCATTTCTTGCTTATTTATCAAGCTACCAAGTTAACAAGACATATAAAGTTAAATGTATACTACCAAGCAATATTGTTATTTGAACTGATAGAAAAAATTCGAAAACTGAGTTTCAAACAGTAGACGCAGCGTAGCCACCATTAATTTTGCCTAACTCATGACATTTTTTCTTAAAAGAATAAGCACCTTCAATGTCGTCAAAACCAAAAAGGCATATATATTTCAGTCTTCTAGAAATTTCATCAGGCATGCCAGACTGATTTAATCAAAAGAAGTTTCACTATTTCAGCAAATCAAACTGGTCTACTAATTAATAATATGCCACATATTCATTACACCAGATTATTAAACTAAGTATCCACCTGTAACTGCAGGTATTTGCCTTCCTTTGTTCATTGAACTTCCAATTTAACAAGACCTATAATTTTGAAAGTAAATCAGTTCGTTGTCAGTTGCTTTCCACGAGTTCAAGTAACTCTCAAAAAATGTACCAAAGATAGTTTCATCCTGGCCTATCACTTTGTCATTACTGTTTTCTCCTAGCCTATAATTTTTTAACTTTGTCACACTGAAAAAAAATCCTTTTTGATATAGTCTAACCATGAAAAGGTAAAGCATAAGAGTTTCAGGATCTTACCAAATGGTACAATGGAACACGGGAACTCTCTTAAGTTCCCAACTTCTATATACAACCAGAGCCCAGATCAGCAGATTTTTGGTCTGAAATTATTTTTCTAAGTCTCACTATAATAGAGAGACCTAGTTTCTCATGTGGAGCATCAATAAAATGGACTAGAGAACACATTAGGACAGGTATAGTACATATATTCCTTTGTCCACTTCATAAATTCTCAGAGAAGATCATGTCTTAATGTTCAATTTTCATAAAAGAATTTAAAATCAAAATGATAAGAGATGTCACACAACATGGAATGGATGCAGCTTGCAGAGGTTATTCAATCGAAGGTTCTCATCTAACATCAAATGTAAAGCTCTAAATTGATAATCACTAACCACATATGTAGTCAAAGTTTCATAGCTTGACAACCAATCCTTCTGAGAGTACTTGGGAACAACTGCAAGAAGGGTCACTAAATGCTCAGAAGTGATAATATCTTCTGGCTTCACTAAACTAGAGATGTCACGAACAGCTAAGCTGAAAAGCAGAAAACACAAAATAAGAGAAAATATATATCGGATTATGTGTTCAGAACTTGTGCTTTGCATAAATAAGGTTAACATCTACAGATGAGAATGTACCTTCCAGTCTGCTTTCTGTTTATTGCATTAAGCTGACTACGCACAGTGTTATACTCTGCAGCTCGAACCTGCAAGATTTATATTTTATTCATGATAAATTCAATGTATTGTGGTAGTGTTTCAAATTGTGCATAATAAATCAATCCTTTAAGATCAATATGTGCAATTATGCAAAATATCTCATTGAAAAAAGTAAAAGAAGATCTTCCTTAGGTGCATTAGACAGTTTGAGCATATGTTATGTACTATGCCATAGATTGCCAGGTATTGTTCACACAAGAAACTTCGTTGACTTGCAACCTAGGCAGTAACGGTCCGCTGCTAGTCTGATGTCAATAAGGTATCATTTGGAGCCAGTGATATGCAAGCAGCTACTTCAGTTACTGCTTATTCGAGAACTTATTATGAACCTGTAGTAATATATACATTTCCAAAATTTTAAAATGGGTGTGTCATCATGATGAATCACAAGATGAATTAATGCCATGGGATGATGAATTTTTTGCATTACATTCTATCCAACAGAGATATAAATAAATAAATAAAATCCTCAGTGCAATAAACAATTCCATGCCATCCTGAACAACATCACCATCAAGATACAAGAATTGGCATGATTTCCTTTCCTACTTTTGTCTACGGAAACTATTAGCATTGGCATCATCATTTATACATCCAGTAGAAAGGACAAGTTTCCTTAAAATATATGAACAGCAAGTAGGAAACAATCAGTGAGTAAACTTTTCAATAATTTGTAAGTGAACATACAACAGTAAGTTTAACCTCTAGAATTATAACTGTTAATTGTCCATGATGTTGGTGACATAATTAAGAGAGGAAATTAATTGAATAATTATCAACTAGTTTAATGCTGGTTTGTTTAATTATTCTTTCAAATTCGATTCAGATTATCATTTTTAAAAGAAATCAAAAGTACCATGGCATATGTAAATTAAACAATTTGAATATGAGCATGTGCATATTTGCTTATCAATGTAAGCATTTAATGGATTTTAATGTTACGGTTATGCATCTCTAGTCTACTCTAACAAAAACTAAGCTTTAAAAAAAACCCTTCCAAACACCCTTTAAGTCTAATCATCAGAAACACCAAATGCATGTATCTTTAAACAACATCATATCTTCTGGTAGCTTTGTTTGAGTTCATGAAATACCAAAATACATCACACTACGACTTCTAGTAGATAAAAGTTGTTGATAATAAATGTAAAAGATAATTATGAATGAAAAAAGTGGCCAATGCTGTTTCAGATTTATTAATAAATTATTTGTCCACTGCAATTCTACATGATAAACTATAATGGAAGAAATCTCTAGTTTACAATTGAAAACGGATTATAATTTTCTATTCACCATCACCGGGTTACATGCATATCTACACATGTCTCTGAAGCAATTTGCTGATATAACACATCAAGCTTCTAGCAAAGAAACAATATTGTAGCAGGAAACTTGGAGTGGGGAAAACACCTTTTGGGTAGAAGACTCAAAACTCTAAATAACCTCAATTTTTAAGGTTTTCATTTCACTCTCTAATATTGTTAAACTACTAGAATGTCATTCTAAAATACATTTACACATTAGAATTTAAAATAAAACTAAAATTCCAGCGGTAACAATACTCGAAATAAAATTTCAATCAAATTAGAAGATGGGTTTGACAGTTCAATCACCTTCATGTCATCTTCAATTTTGGCTACTTGGACATGAATTCCATCAACAATCTCCCGAAGTGGCGACATCGTTGGGTACTTAGCTTCATCCCAGACAAACCTACACCAGTTCGTTCTCTAATTATCAGTAAAGAAAAATAAAAAACAGAACCCAAGCCCAATAAAAAAGAGTTGGAAGTAGGGTACTATTAATAGTTTAAAAATGTGGATATTATGAATCCAAATTTGAAATTTTTGGATTTCGAAGTCTAAAAGTTGCACCATTAGATGTGATCTACCACACATCAAGTATCTAGACATAAAGTTTTGAAGGATTTAAACATGTCTCAACCATGTATCACATGTTTCCGAAATAAACGTTCTCATAGAGTTGCTAAATTTTTGTCCCATTGATATGACGAGAAACTCATCGAAATTGTCGGAAATTTTGTTTTTGGCATTCCTTGTATGTATTACAGCGCATCCAACGATACGGATCTTCAATTTAGAAATCCAAATTCTAAATTCGAATCGATAGCACAAAGATTTTGGATAGTGCTAATAGTAGAATAACTCAACTCCATTAAAAAAGAACAAAAAAAAAAATCCAGCAAAAAATTTAAAGACCTCGTAAGATAAGAATCAACAGGTACTCCATCAACCGTCAAAGCCCCGCCATCAACGCCCGAAACCCTCTCGAACTCCTCGATCTGCCGCCGGATCTTGTGCGACACCCCCTCTATAAAAGCATTGGACTGCAAAACCTCACAAATCAACGTCAAAACCCTAACAAAAAAGAAACCGAAACCTAACTCGAATCAAATCTCGCGTAGCTTACCTTCACGAGGTCGTCGCTGAGCGCCAGAAGCGAATCTAGGGTTCCAACTCGAAGATCGGGGACATTGAACTGCAGCGAAAGAGGAGAGAACATGGTTAGAAACCCTAGATCGGGTCGAAATTGTGGGGTTTTAGGGTTTGGATTACTCGATAGAGGGGAGTGTCGAAGGCTTGCTTGGAGACTGACTCCTGGAGGCGGCTCCAGAGGGAGGATGCGGAGTTTTGGACGGGGAGAGAGACTATCCAGTATCTTGACGCCATTAAAGGTGAGATCTTTTTTCTTTCTTGCTCGTTTTTGGTTGATTTGTGATTGATTGAGGAACTGAGCTCTCTCTCTCGAAGTTCGATGAAGGAGACGAGAGAATGGGGGATCGAATTCGATTGAGATTAGATAATTGATTAATTAACTCTTAATTAGATTTAGATATTTTTTCCCCTTTATTTTTTTTTTGGGTGAATTTCACAAAAAGCCCCCCGGAACTTTGACACCATCGGTCTTAAATCATAATCCCTGTCCACGTTTAGTAGTTGTAATTATCCATGTAATGGCTATTGAAATATGAAAAAAAAATCTCTTCAATTGAACGAGTTCTGATGAGGAAAAAAAAACATTAGGAAATTTTTAAACAAGCGAAAGAAAGATCATTGCTCCGACATTTGACCTGTGCAGGAGGTAAAAGAAAGATAGCGGGTTTTGTGTAGGTGGTTTAGTGAGAAAAATTAACTTTGTTTTTTTTTTTTGGTGGGTGTTTTGTGTAAGGGGGTTCAGTGAGAAAAATTAACTTTGTTGCTGTGGAACTTACTTTTCGGTTTTCTTGTTTTGTATGAATTGATGGACTACAATAACAAACTTTAGTGATTTGAGGGACTAGTTCAAAATATGAAAGATGCGACTTTTGAAAAATAAAATACTTTCTTTCTCATAATGCCAAATATCTGCATTTTCCAAGTTTAGAAAGATGAAAGATTTTTTTTTTTTTATTGAATTTTCCAATCGTGCCAAATTTATGACAGAAGTGAAAAAATGTGTAGTGAAATTCACGAGGGAAATGAAGAAAATATGTGAACAAATTAAAAAAAAAATCAGAGGCAATCCTGTTAATTATTCTCTTTGACGTAAAGTATATAACTAAGCAAGCAAACATGTGTTTAATGGCAGCAAACAAGCAGCAAAAACATCAGGCATCACCATTCATCTCAAACTAGGATACGCGCTAGCTTGAGCTGTAAATTACACAAAAACCCCCTGCATTTTGGTGTAAGTTGCACAACACCCTCCAGCGCATTCAAAACTAAAGAAAAAACCCCTAAACTCAAAACGATCTTCACAACTTCCCCAAAATTTTTGATGGAAAATAACCAAAACTCAAATACACATACTGGTGAAAAAGAATTAATGCCTCAAAATACTTGAAAACCACTGGTCTGCTGACCAATCAATCAACTAAAAAAGATTCAAGAATTCAGAACCAAATCCATCACCATTTTTTTCCATCATTCAAGTTGCGCACTTCAGTATCATGAGCGAAGAACTTTTAAATTTTCCCCAACAAACTCATCTTTGTTGCTAGAAATGCAGACTAACTCAATATATGGAAGTCGCAAATCTTATCAACAAAAGACATCCAAATACCAAGCATTAAGAGATCAGCATCTACCAACTCGTCCTGTTTGGAAAGAATACAGCTACAAACTTCGAATGCCATACATCATGTGTGATGCTGAAGAACGCTAAAAACAGTGATTTTACCTACCACTCTCTCCTGCGATCACGATCTCTGCCATAGTCATCGTAGTCTCGATCTCTATCTCTTCTCCCTCTTTCCTTGCCCCTCTCTCTGCTACGGCTTCTATGCCTCTCCCTCTCGTGTCCATAACCATCTCTGTCATTGTGGTCTCTTCCTCTGTCTCTACTTCTCTCTCTACCATTTCTTTCAACTACACCTACAGACATCATCCAGAGCTTGTCAAAGTACAAAAAAATTAATCACTGATTTTTACCTGTATGACTGAAGAAGGATTAGTAGAAGTGTAATTTCACAAAACTAGAATGTAATTTGGGATGTCTTGCACAAAGTTTTTATTAACATTTTTCTTAGAGAAAACCATCACAAGCTTTCAAAATTGGAGAGAAGTACCACGAACTATTGGAAATTGTTGCTAGTGGTGTAGCATGTCTTGGACAAAAGGTCGAAACGGCCATTATCAATATTTACGAAGAGGAAGAGGGGAAAAGGCTGGTATAGAAGATATATAAAGTACATTAGGTAAATTGCCCAAAACATGACAAAGTGTGAAGCACGTGACAAGTCAATCAAATATAACAGTTCAGTGAAAATTGTCCATGGTTGTTCTCTAATAAAAAAGTTTATAGCAGTTGTGCGCAAAACCCAAAACCCCATAAAGTTCATGCCAGTATAATTGTGAAATTTACCCTTATTAGAATTCTACTACTGTATGAAATACTTTAAAACAATAGGCGAGAAGCCCTATTGTTCTCAACGCTCAGTACGATCTACCAAAATTAAAATTGCCAAAATAGGGATTACAAGATAATATACACACCTCTCATTCTCAATGCTGATGGAAACTAATGATAAATCAAATTACTTGCAACATGTGGGTCAATTAAAAAAGGGAGTGTCCATTGAGTGATTGCAGATAAGCTCTCTGAACATCACCCATATTAAGGTGTGAAAAATCAGTTGATTAAACTTTAAGTCAGTGCTCTCAAAATACACGGGTAAATGATCCCTTTCTTCTGAGTTGTAGTTCACAATACTGAACAACCTACTTGCCAAAACATCTCGGATGTCCTAACCCGCTACTCTAGGACCGCTATACACATCCAAAGTCCAGACTGTGCTTGAACGTTAAAAAAATGATAATAAAGTAAAAATGAAAGCAAATTCCACAGAACTATTGAGAGATGGTACCTAATTCCTCAACTTCCCATCCAGCACGGCCTGAACCAGGAAGCATCTGTCCAGCTTCAGCTTGCTGTGTTCTGGCACGAAATTTCTTTTTGAGGTTTCCAAATTCATCATACATTTCTCCATCATCCTGAGTGTAGACAATGAATAACCCAGAAGTTCATGATTCTTTTTTCTTTATTTCATTTCAACAAAAGATGCTAGGATGCATACCTCTTCAGCCTCCTTTCGCCGTCGTCTTGTTTCCTCTATTTCTTCTTCATCAAGTTCTTTATAGCCACCAGCACGACCTCCTCTAAGTTTTAAAGTACACAAAATCAAGTTAATAGTGAGGTACAAGTTATTGATAGAGGAGCTTCATTCGGGAAAACATCTATACGCATTAAAGAAATAAATGCAAGAACTATCAGTATCAAGTTAAATCTGTGCTGCCATTGAGAGAGATATGTTTTCTAGACTATAATTATTTAAATAACAGCTCAATACATATATTACAATATCTGACATGAACTACATCTGCATGCCAACAAGAGACAATCACCAAGCTCTGAAATCGATGTATACAGAGTTTACATCAGGGAGTATTATATAAACACTGTACTTGTGGGTATGCTCCTTCTGATCTGAGAGACCCAGGCATTGAGAAGGTTTTCTAGTTCTTAGCCAAGTGAGATGCCAGGAAAGGATTTCATGTCTCTGTCATGTGAGGTATACCAGTGTTGTCAATGCACGAAGCGCAATGCGGGTCGCAAAGCATCTTTACGCGCACATGCGCAAGGCGCAACACGATGCGCGCGCCCGAGTGATGCAGGGCGCACACCGGACACATAATTTTTTAATATATGTAATCAAGCGCGAAAGAACATGTTTTTAGAATTTACATGAAAAATATAATGATAAATAATATCTTACTACAAAATCACAATATAATGCCTTAATTTCTAATGCTAACACCCAACATAGTAGCAAAATTCATAAATTTTTAAATCAAATATTAAATAAAGATTAATATCCAAGCAAAGGATTAGTAATTGTCCTCAATTGAAGGCTATTAAAAAGGCCTAATGGATTTATTTTGCTTTTTGGGATATAGAATATCAAGTATAAAGACTCGATTGAAATGTTAACAAATAAAACCATATGAGGATATGTACTATATGTACCCTACACAAAGTAAGGATGTACGCGAGGCGCAAAAGGCGCTGCTGCATCAGATGTGGGGCGCTTCGTCACCGCCCCGCATCGTAAGGGGCAATGAGGCGCGCGCCTTTGAAAACACTGAGGTATACAACAACAAAACAAAACAAAAAAACATTTCTGCTGACTTACTACAATGAGATATTAAAATGTTAACTGAAATATTTAGTAATGTTAATGTGCCCAATATATTTTTACATGGCTCCTTGGCTCATTTTTCTTTTCATTTTCAACATATGTACACGTGTATATCCCCAGTAACAAAAAATAATCATTATTAGAAACCAAAACAATCCCCCGGTATTTGATAAACTCATAGAAGCAACCTTGTGATCGCCACAAGTGTTTGAGAACATACAGCACAGGTACTTACGAGTAAACTCGTCAAACATTATAACCGTTTAAAAGAGTCCTGTCTAGTGTCTACTAGTACTTCAAAGACACAATTGATTGGGATATTACCTCACGCCGCCCTCATTATGGCCAGGCTTATTGGTGTTGCAAATATTGCACTTTAGGCGCTTTGCCCAGTTGATGTTGGCACACCTGAAACAACCCATTAGCTTGTCAGGCCACTTAGTAATGGATGATATAACAAGAGTCATTTGATATCCACTATGTTATCGTCCTCCTAAAGGGGAAAAATGTCAGTGATATCAAACAGTGAGCATATGTGATTCTTGGTCAAACTGTGGATAACAGTTTTCTAGATACTAGCATACAGAAAGAGGTGCCACAAGCATACACTTTAGGGGTATGTAACCCTCCATTCAGGTACCTATAGCCCACAACATACAAGTAATGAGTTAAAGAAAATTGCAATAAAAAATAGCTCAATGTAACAACCCCTGTACCATGTATTTCTGAAAAGGTGCTGTTGTTCATTGTTCACAACAAAAGAAAGCAGAATATGCATCCACAATTATATCTCTGAGCATCAATCCATCTGCTTCTTCTATTGTTGTTGTATTTAGTAAAATAGAGAAACTTTGAACACATTGGAACAAGTAGAATCATTGATTATACTAAATAGAGAGGTCACATCTGAAACAAGGTCTAATATGTTACACCATTCATGAGAAACATGTTGGTGGACAGTGTAATCCAAACAGCAGAGAGCAGGTAATATTGCAGAAAAGTTTAGACAGGCGAGGATATAAAGATATTTATTTTACTTGAGATGACAATGCAGAAGCAGATATCCAAATTCCAAAATTAGGACAAGAGAAAGAGGGTTTATTTATATGGGGTTCCAGTAATTAATCCGTTAAAGCTAACAATTTGACATATATTCATCGTCCATAATGCCCACCAGAAACAAGCGAATCAGTTAACAGGGCGTGCGTAAATTGGGAAAATGGCTGCCTCACCCTATGGCACTAGGCAGACAACACTTGCGCCATAATGTTCAAAATAGTGCCATGAGTTTTAATGAAGCATCAAATATTCAGCACATTTAACATAGACAAACAAATGCTTCTGTCAAATCTTCAACAAGGATCATGCAAGTAACTGGAGCGCCTGATTAGCTCAGGGAAACAATACTGAAGGAAACAGGATCAACTAAATGTAAAGAAACCATATGTACCATTAACTGATGTTAATTTTTTATTCATCAGTATTATATTCCTTCTTATCATCACCAATACTAGATCTTGGCATGCACCAATAATTTGCTGAATCAAAAATATCAGAGGCAGCAAACCCTTACATCGGACAAGCCCAGTCATTGGGACCAAAAAGGCCCCCTGTAGGGCCACCAGCTGGTCGACCACGTCCACCAGCATCGGCGCTACCACGGCCCCTGCCTCGACCAGCAGTTCCAACTCCTGTTCCACCAAAGCCAGTAGGGCGAGCAGTTCCACAACGATTACACACACCACGAAAGGCAAAGTTTACATTTGTGCAACTGCAAGGATAAAAGAGAATGAGAAACAGGCTGCATGCCTAAATAATTTCACAAAACCCCCTGAACTTTTTCTTAGGGGTGGGGGGGCTTCACATAACCCCCCTGAAGTTTGAATTTTTCTCACAGGAAACCTCGCCCCCAAAAAAAAGAAAAAAAAAGTAATTTGCAACTAAATAGAATTTCCTCAAGAGAAACCCTAAATTTTAGGGGAAGGGGTACATTGCCAGTAAATGACAAATTATGGAAATTTTTCTCTCAAGTACATTTTAGTTACAGGCAGGGTTTCCAGTGAGATAAGGTTAAAGTTCAGCGGGCACCAAACTTTCAAGGGGGTGATGTAAGATAAACAAGGTTCGGGGGGGCTTATGTCAAAAAGCCCCAAAGTTCAAGGGGGTTATGTGAAATTAACCCTTATTAACCAATGCAATTGACTATATAAGCGTCATCAAGAGCCAGAAAGAGTTGCTCACCAATATCATAACACAGACCTTGTATTTGGACACGACCAATCTCCATCTTGTTGCCATGCTTTTGCTGAAGCATCACCTCGTCCTCTACCTCTACCTCCACCACCATTGATATCATCCTGCATGCCCAAGTCACCGACTATGCTTGGATCTGCAGGATGGTTAAGCTGTTGATCATATGACTGGTCACATGAACTTTGGGTCTTTGACTCTGCTATATATACTCCAATTGTGCTTCCATGGAAATCCTTGTTGTTGAACCACTCCACAGCAGCCAGAGCAGCATGTGGATCATCATATGTAACTGTTGCGTCGCCTTTGGGTTCATCAGTCGCCTTGTCTCTGTATAACCAAATCTTTGGCCGCCCAGTTCGCTTGTCCTTCTGCAATGAAAGCATACTAGAGGTTCATAAGCTGTCACAATTAAGCATTACAAATACAAATATAGAGGAATTGTACTGATGGATCTCAAATGATACCTGGTGAGACCCATACCTTTAGCAACCCAATGGTGCCAAAATACTCAGCAAGCATATCCTCATCAGTTCCAGAAGGCAAGTTACATACGTAAACAGAGCCATTTGCAGGGCCTCCTCTGCCAGAATAACTTGCCATACCAACAAAGCTGCACTGCTTCCGTTATACAACTATGAGTATTAAATATCCAAGCATTTTATAGACATAAACATAGTCATTACTTAGTAGTCCACTTATGCCTTAGCAACATGTCATGTCAATGAATTAGTGTCTTTCCATACAAATATAACGACTATAAATAATATGTGTGCATGTTTCAATGGAACATTTCAAGAGATAATTAATTAAAGGTGCACTTGATGCCAACAAAGAAACCAAGAAAATTGCTACATGTTGACCCAAATGCATTTCAGCATTAGTCACGGATGTAGCTGAACTCAAACCTGAACCGCTTGTTGATGGGTGGTTAGGGACCGATCTGGTCCAGGACCAACGCATGAATTCAGTAAGGGCTAGGACTAGGGTTCTAGTAATGTGAGCTCATGCAAGCCATTCGATCTCATGCGAGAAATGAGACCACTTCCTATTATGACTTAGCAAAGGGGTAGTCAATGAGCTACAATTAAGCTCTTGGGGATATTCGTCAAATGTATGAAATATGCGACAATTGAATATAAACTAAGGCCCCGTTTGGCAAATGGTTAATGAAAAGGGGTTAAAGAGAATGATTAATGTACTTGGCCCATTTGATAATCCGAAGGACTAAATTATTAACCCGTTAAATAAGTTTTATTTTAGCCTTTATGATCAGTTTTAGTGTTTGGGAATAATAATAATTTTGACTATTTTTTTTATAATTAGAAGGGTTAACTCTTATTCCATCTAAATAGGAGTATTAGTAAACCCCTCATTTTGAGGGGTTAACTCATTTTAACCCCTCTAGAGGGTTAACTTAACCCTTCTATATTTTTTATGTTTGGCAAATTATGGATGGTTAACTCACTTTAACCCTTATATAGATTTGTTGTGTTTGACAGGTTAAGAAGGGGTTAAGTCTCCTTAACCCCTCACTTAACCCTTTGCCAAACGGTACCTAAGGTTTTATCCAAACATTAATTGCTCCGGCTTGACGGCTCAAAAGTATTCTACTCATCTGGTGATTATAAGGATATTATTCAATTATAAATTGTTCTTCGTCAAAATTTGAAGGAACATTTCCCCTTCCAAATTTCCAATCAAGGTATACATCATCTATCTGCTTTTGCTTACTAAGATGGATTATATAGTTTGATTGATACTTATTCATTTACTGAATTTTAATAATCAAATTTTTATTCGTCCAAAATATAGTTTGATCAACGCTTATCATCGCTTGCGAACATCACATCTTCCTTATTCAAAATAATTTTAATACGATCCATCCTCACATCAAATCAGTAAGAATAATAAGTGAATCGGTCTCATTTTTTGCGAAATTCTCAGAATTTTTGACATTTCCACAGTGCTATTTTCTCAGGCGTTCGATAAAAGATAAGAAAAAACAAGAAAATTTGAACCTTTATTAGAGCGATAGAAAGAAGGAGAGGCGGCGCGGTGGAGTTCGCCGGAGTTTTATCGTCGCCGGCGGAGTTCTCGGCGGCGCTGGGGTGTGCCCTAGATCTGCGTTTTCCTTCGTATCGTTTTTTTTTTTTTTTTTTTTTGAGATAGAGAGAGAGAGAGAGAGAGAGGGAGAGGAGAGAATTGAAGCTTTGGGTAATGGGTTAGCGGGTAAAGTTTAAATAAGATCCGGTATCATGTTCTGTTTCTCGGGGTAAAGTTTATTAAACCCCCAAACCGTTGGATTCTTTCACACGAACCCCTATGTAGGGCTAGTTTTGTATTGCTATGCACAAGTTGCTGAAAGTAGTGGCTTAGTAATTATATATTACAAGCTACTTTTGAAAATAAACATAACTTTAGCTATTGAAATAAAATGAAAACTATAAATTTACATATTAAAAAAATAATTTCAGAATAGATAAAATATTAATGTCGAAAGTTTAATGGTATATATGGTATTAAATAAAAAACAGAAGCCATTTTAATAAAACATTAAAAGCCATTTTAATAAAACATTCTCAGTTGCTTTTAAAGCACTCCCTTAAAAGTAGCACCAGATTCATTACACATTGCTTTTATTCCCTGTTTGGCAAAGGGTTAAGGGAATGGTTAATTAAGGAGAGTTAAACCCTTCCTAACCTATCAAACATAAAATAATTGTACAGACTTTAAACTGAGTTGACCCTTCATAATTCGCTTGATCAAGTACTTTAGTACTGGGGTCACTATTTTGGGTTTGCATTAATATTAGACTAGTCCGAGCAAACACTCATTGCCAGCTGAGAAGCATAAGTTTGGCTCTGGCGCCAATTGAAAGACCCTTACCTCTTGAGCCACCTTCTTTTGTCTGCACTTATAAGTCATGGTCAAGAAGTTTGGGTTCTCCAAAAACCCTACATCAAGCAGAAACAAGGAAGAAAAAGAAAAGATTGATATGGAATTATTTTTGTTCCCTGTCAAAATGGCCTGGCAATTTGAAGGCTCTAAGACCGATATATGGACAAGCTCTAGTCTTGTACGACTTTCTACTTGTTAGCTGATAGGTGTAGTGACAAACACGGGTGTGTAACCACCTCACAAAGAAAAGACAAGGATTAATCGTGGTTTGGCAAGATGCCTACGTTCACAACCGGCGAGATCGACAATCCACTATTTATCAAGAGGTTACAACGAAGACGGAGAAGATTAGAAACCCTAATCTCTCTCCCTTACAAAGCCAAAATAAATATCAATTTTTCTTGTCAAAGATACATAGAGAAACCCTGGGCAATCTTTATTCATAGTCTCCCACAAATTCGAGTCCATCTAGCCAAACAACTTCTCAATCTGAATCCAAACATGAGTCCAACTAGCCAAACAAACTCCCCAATTCGAATCCAAACAGGACTCGAAAACGTGTCCAAATCATGTAAGACACATCAGTGTGTTCAGACTCTTTAGTCGACAGAGGGGGTCTGGCAATTTGTGGCTCAATATAAACCATCGACGGGTGGCTTTTAATACAGCCAACTTCGCAATAGGCCCTAGTAATGATTTTAATAGTCCGACCAAATGACCATATCCAATGGGTCATTACTAAATGCCCTCTTAAAAAAGCTTTTCACCTTCACTTATTACAAAAAAAAAGAGCATGTGTGTGTGATAAAAAAAATTGGGATTATTAAAATTGATTTGTTTTTAGCTGCTCTCTTGGTTTTATTGAGAAAGTAGCTGCTAATGATAAACACCCCTTGTCACTCTTATCACATTCTTCAACTATGTTTAATTCTTGCTTAACTCTTAGCTCCATTCCTTAGCTATTTTAAATTCTCTATTTGGTGTTGCAAGAGCACTATGACACGATACCCTACTAGGGCTATCGCCAAGTGGCCATGTGCACGATGAAACTCCATTCGTACTTGAAGTGGAATCCTCCAGAACACAACGGATTTCCTCCAAGTTATCTTGATGTGCCTCTATATATTTCCACAATAAATAGGCACTATCAAAAGAAGCAAGTTTGTTAGAAGTAGATGAATCAAAATCATTAAGTATAAATTCTAACACTAACTTGTTCATGGTAAACATCTTCTTATCATAATTGCTTCACTTGGATTTCTCCAAAGTGGGCACAACATAAGCACAATCAATAACTTCCCACAATTCGATATTTTTAGATCTAACAAATAGTTTAAAACTAAAACACCATTGACTATAAGAGAAATTATTAAAACGAGGAGCAATATCAATAGCATTGCCTAAACTAGGTGCACCGTACATGTCCATGATAAATATGCAAGCAAAAATAACAAAACTAGATTAGCAAGATATAAAAACTTGGATCTTTTACTCTAGGTGATTAAGCCACAAATCAAGAGCACCAAGCTCTGATACCAAATTAAACCACCCTAGAGGGGGTGAATAGGGTAATTGCTAATCTAATCCGATTTAGATATCAAATTAAAACTTATTAACAATATCCTAGTAGATGTGATATACAATAAGATATATGCAAGGATAAACAAATAATCAATAGGCGATATGAAAATATACACAAGAAGAAGAAGTGCGCCAATGCCAAACATAAACTCAAGAATATGTTCACGGAGTTCACTCACCCTCGACCTACGTCTCCACTCCTCACCCTTGAGGAGATTCTCCCAGCGGCGTAGCCAGGAATATTTTTGTCCTGGGCAAAAAATAAAGATGGTCGGCGGTGAGGAACTTGAAGCGACGGAGGAGGGAGAGGAGCTCGGTGAGGAAGAGGAGGGAGGTGCGGGAGAGGGAGGAGGGTTGGGGATTGTTGAGATGGAGGTCCTGGAAGAGAAGGGAGAGGAGGTTAGATCTGCGGGAGAGGAAGGTGAAGTGGCCGGAGAAGAAGGGAAGCAAGGGGAGGTGGGAGGGGGAGGTGAAGTGGGGCAGTTTCTTGCCCTGGGCAGCTGCCCAGGGCAAGACTGCCCTGGCTACGCCCATGGATTCTCCACTATCAACGTAAAGCTACACAATTCAGTTTTTCAAAGCTCACCGAAAACTTTTACAATCACACGTTGTCAATCCCACAAGACACTCCTCTAAGTGTTGGTCTACCCGTGTCACCTTTCTCAAATACTTGGAATTATTATATCTCCCTACGTTTTTACAACCAAGTCACTCCTCTTGGAATTAGCTCCGTCACTACCAACCACTTTTTTAAATGTCAACGTGTTTTACAACGTGTTCTCAATAATGAAGTGCAAATAACAAGATTTGTTCTCTAATACAAATTGAGAACGAAATTGGAAGCTCACTCAACAATCATACTCACAACCCAATAATACTATATGTAAAATTCTTCTCAATTGTTGTGTGTGAAACAATAAGTAAAACAAATTAAACTCAAATCAATCTAGCATGAATATATGAGAAGCAAAATAATAAAAAACTAGATGAAGAGTTTAGTAAACTTATCCAAACAAGAGATGAAGATGTTGAGGATGAAAGCCTCAAACTCGAAATTGAATTCCTTCTCTTATGAAGACCTCTTCACATAAACGAATTTTTGATCTTCAAAAACTTGAAACAAATAGCCCAAAAACCCTTGAAAAAATTTCAAAATATTTTTCTAAACTTTCATGAGTAAAACAAATGCGTTATGCGACATATATAGCCTCTACAGCCAAAATATCCCAAACTTCCAAGAGGAATGACTTGGTTGTAAAAAACGTAGGGAGAGGTAATAATTCCAAGTATTTGAGAAAGGTGACACGGGTAGACCAACACTTAGGGCTCGTTTGGTACGCGGGAATGAGTGGGAATGAAATTCAATTCTACCTCTTTTTTCCCGCGTAACAAACACGATGTACTTTTAGATGTTGGAATTGAAATTCCCACTTCTTATCGATTCCCAATTTATGTGGGAATTGTCATTCCCAACCATTTAACAAGAAATTGATATTCCCACTTAAGTGGGAATAAAAATAATCAAATGATTTCCATTTATACCCTTCTTAAAAGATACAATTAGATATAAATTCCTATATGAAAATTATTTTTATAAAAAATATCTTATCTTAAGCTACTAGTACAAATATATAAATAAATATAAGCATGAATATAACATGCCCAAGTTCCAATTTACAAACATGGTTCCTAAGTAAATTTATATCACTGACCTTACCATAATTCCAATATCTTGTGATATTATTTTTTAATAAATTTCTGATATCGTTCCTAAGAAGTATATTAACGCCGACATGTAGCATTAGAAGTTAAAAAATTGAAATTATAATTATTTATAATTAAAAAAATTTCTATAAAAATTATTTTTCAATTTGTAAGCCAAAAGTCCAACATTGTTGCCGAGATGTTGTGACAAAATATAACTATTACATAAAAATTTATTTCTCTAAGAAAAAAAAATCATTTCTATGAAACTTATTTTTCTAAAAAAAAATGAATTATTTAGTTATTTTTAAAATATTTTTAACATTTTTAAAATTTTGTGTTTTCATAAGGGCATTATTAGAAAACTAAATTTTATTCTCACTTGTGAACAAATGATACCAAACGAGGGAATGAGAATAAGATTGTCATTCCTGTTCCACTCTCTAAACGCGCCCAAACATGAGAATGAGAATATGTATTCCATTCCCACATCTATTCCTTTCAATTCCTACATTCTTTTCATTCTCACTTGACTCCATTCCCGCGTACCAAACGAGGCGTTAGAGGAGTGTCTTGTGGGATTGACAACGTGTGATTGTAAAAGTTTTCGGTGAGCTTTGAAAAATTGAATTGTGTAGCTTTACGTTGATAGTGGAGAATCTCCTCAAGGGTGAGGAGTGGAGACGTAGGTCGAGGGTGAGTGAACTCCGTGAACATATTTCTTGAGTTTATGTTTGGCATTGGCGCACTTCTTCTTCTTGTGTATATTTTCATATCGCCTATTGATTATTTGGATTGAATTGTGCTCGTGTGTGGTTTGTTCTCTTCTCTTGTGATCACAGATTCGTTCGGTATGCGAGCACGCTTCTACATAGGCGCGCAACACAATCACCAACAATTTATCTGACTAACAGTTGAATTCTTTACTTCTTGAAATTATAGTACTCACATTGTTTCTCTTTATCTTGACTGAACCAGATTCTGAGCATCTAGAGCTGAGTGCTGTGAAAAGCTTCGTGATTTTTGAAAGATTGCACATCATTTGAATTAGTTTGAGCTTATTGTTTGTCAATTAGATGGCTCTTCCAAGGTTTTGCAGCCATCCAGTATTCTAACCAGCTTTAGTGGCGGTTTTTTTATCGAAATTTTGAATTGAAGATTTGGAGCTCATCTGGAGTTGATCTCATCAATAAAATTAAGTAAAATAAAAGTTATGGCAGTAAGAAGTAGATAAAAGAAGTAACTTCTGAAATTGTGAAGTAGGAAGTGGTAAAAGTAATATTAGTTTTTCTTCACACAATTTTAGAAGGAGAACAAGCAGTTTTTTTCCTTCTTTGTTCACTTTTTTATTTGGATGGCAACTACAAATAGTGTTAGGAAATAAGTAATACAGAAATTGTTTCAAGTTAACAAACACATATTTTTTTGTGATCAAAAGTTAAGGAAACGTACATCAAACTGGCCATGACATTATTATTTTATTTTCCAATCAGAAAAAATAAAAGGCTAAAATACCACTTTAGCTTATAAAGTGACACCCTCTAATGCGTAAGTCCTTAAAAGTGATGCTGATGACAACAACACCTATAAATTCACATAGTTAATCACTTAAACCTACTCCGGTTGCTGGAATTTTAATTTGTGCAGAAAAATATGGATTTTTTCTATATACTCCTCATATCTCTCACACTTACAAATTTATCCTCGAAATTAAGATATTTGCATAAAAACCTAACGTTTGCTTTTTTTTCAACCTCTCTCTCGCTACTCCCCTCACTTCCCTCTCCACTTCTCTCCTCCACTTCCTTCGCTTCCTTCTCTACTTTTTAAGTTAGTGTTTGAGGGGAGAGAGGAAAGAAGATGAGAAGGGGAGGAGAAGACTCGGATGAGAGAATAGAGAGAGTTTAAGGGGAGGAACATGGGTACGGAGGAGAAAGAGGAGGAGGTGAAGGTGAGGATTTTGGGAAGGAGGAAAAAGGAGAGGGAGTAAGAAAGGAGAGAAGAAGAGAATGAAGCAGATGGTGGGGGGAGGGAGAGTTTTGGGAAGGAGAAAATAAGGGAGGAAGTATTTTGGGAAGGAGAAAAGTGAAGAGGATGTGATAGAGGGGAAAGAGGAGGATGAAGGAGATGATGGTGGGAGAGAGAGTGATGGGGAAGGGAGGGGGGGGGGGTTGGGAAGGAGAAAATGGGGGGAGGAAGTATTTTGGGGAGGAGGAAAGTTGAGAGGATGTGATTTTTTTTTTTTTGGGGGGGGGGGGGGGGTGTGAAGATTTTTTTGCAAATATTTTAAATTTTGAATGTTAAATATGTAGGTATGAGAGATATGAGGGATATTCATGCAAAAAATTATACTTTTTCAAACCAAAATTCCAACGACCGGATTGGGTTTAAGTAGTTAATTATGTTAATTTATAGATGTTATTGTTGTTGCCGTCACTTTTTAGGTCTTATTGTTTAGAGGGTATTACTTTATAGACTAAAGAGGTATTGTAGCCGAAAATAAAGCCATTAAAAAAAGCCATATAAACAAATCATGTCTCTCCCATTAGATTGAGTCTCTTATAAAGCATAACAATCTATATGATAGATAACCAAGACTATATGATTAGTTGTCAACCCTCGCATAACCATATTTTTCTATTATAAATTTTTGCATAAGCTCAGCCATAGCGACTTGAAGACTACTTTACAAAGGGGCTGTTCAGTTGGCAAAAAAACATGGAAATCAAATATAAGGAAACATATTTCCTATAATAAGTTCTTTTCTTGTGTTTGATTCACTTCTTAAAAATAAAAAGGAGATGAGATGAGATGAGTTATCATAATATTATTGGATGATGTGGGTGATTTTTTAAGAAAGAAATTATAAAAATGTTTTGAGGTTGTTTGCTGGCTAAAAAAAAATAAGGAAATGAATTATAAGAAACGTATTTCCTATAATAGGTTCTTTTCTTGTGTTTGGTTCATTCTTAAAACTAAGAAAATAGATGAGATAAGACGAGTTGTCATTATATTATTGGATGATGTGACGCATACTTAAGGAAATCAATTTCCTTGTTTTTTTGGAAATGGATGGAAAGGAAATTTTAAGGGGATGAGTTGAGATGTCACCATATTATTAGATGATGTGGGTGATTTCTAAAGATAAGATGAGATGAGAGAAAATGAGATGAGATGAGTTGGATGATGTGACTCATTTTTTGTGTTTGGTTTATTTTTAAAAGTAAGAAAGGAGATGAGATGAGATGAGTTGTTGGATAAAAATAATATTTTATTGGATGATGTGGGTGAGTTTTAGGGATAGAAATAGATGAAAATAATATTTTATTGATTTTCATGTACCTATTTCTTTTTCTTGTTTTTTAGGAAACCAACCAAACGGACCCAAAAGAGAAACCTCCAGATTGCAATGAGGAGATTTGACGTAATATTTTTGACACGATAGATTAATATCATGTGAGAGTTTCATTTGGGATTCTGATCTCGAGAATGGCTAATTTCACGCCAATAATGTGGACCCCACTCGTTTTCAACTATATCCCATTTACTTCTGAGTTCTGACCCTTGAGGAGCTGAAATTCTTTAGCAAACATGCATATGCCATGTAGGTGCCACATCAATATTTAAGAAAGTACAAAAAGTTTAAGGTTTTTAGAGAAATAAATAATTTTTTGACTCGAGAGTAACGTAAGTGGCCTCCATTTTCTTTACTTCACAGTTGCTTCACAGTTTTTTCCATACAAACAAACATGCTTTAGGTATGAAAGAGATTATGATGGAACAAAGGAAGGTGGTTAGTATTTACGATTTTTCTAGAAACGACCTTAACATTAGGGTAATTATACGAAAATAATATTTTAATTTTAATTTATACATGAACCACTTTGAAAGTGAGTTTTTGTTGCAATCAACTACCTCCTAATTAAATTTTTTACTAAAAACCCAAAACTACCCTTGTAAAGAGCTTACATTCAAGTCACGTGACATAATTTTTTTAGCGTTTGAATCTTATTAGGATACAACTTGCATACCTTGAAGTTGAATTTTTAAACTTATTTTAGATTTTTTAGTAAAAAATTGATTATGAGGTGATTGCTTGTAACAACAACCTACTTTAAAGATGATTTATATATAAATTAAAAATGAAATTTTTTTTCGTATAATTACCTCTTTTTTTCATGATAGCTCCATTTTGCCTAAAGTCAACAGTATTCAATAATTCTAATTTATTATGATGAGATTAGTTCCCGCTCGTGCTTCGTGGCTAGCATTGGCCTGATTGTTTTTTACATGCTAGGGAATTTAAACACGGTCAGCTAAGAATTATCCCCCAATAGAAGTGAAGCGGGACATTACACTATTGCGCCAACGCTACGAGTTAGGTAACATATTTAAGATCAACTAAATTGCTATATTATCGGAGTAACAAAGCACTGCTCCAAAAAAAACAAATAAAATATAATATAATAATAATAATAAATAAATAAATAAATCATACTCCCTTTAAAAATACAAGTTCGGGAAAATCTTTCTATGGTCAATATTACCCTTAACTTTTTATGAATATTATATTTTTATCCTAATCTATTCTAATTATCCTATCTTTTTTGAATTGGTAACTAAATAATTTATTATATTCATAATAAGACTTAACATGTTATTGGATAAAAGGATATGTTGCATATAATTCAAATTCTTTACTTATTTCATTTCATAGAGAAATCTAAAAAACATATGATAGCCAGCACCTAAAAACTTTTTGGACTTTGTAAAAAATATTCTCCAAGTTTTTATTATTACAAAAACACCCCTACAAATTTAAAATTTTATTAAAGTATCTTAAAAAGTATAAATTTTACTTATTGTAATTTAGTGAGGAATCTGAAAAACATATGCTAGCTAAAAACTAAAAGTTTTTTGACTTTGGAAAAAATATCTTGTAAGTTTTAAAAATTACAAAAACACCCCTAAAATTCAAAATTTATAAAAAACACATTAAAAATTTAAACCTATAAACACACTAAAAAACTACAAATAACACAAACAACCCTAAAAATTTATAAAATTTACAATACACACTCTGAACTTTTTACAAATTGTAAAATAAAAGAATCAAAATTATAAAATTTACCAAAATCCTGATAATTTCTAACCTAACAGTACATTAAAAATATAGAGATTATAAATATCCCCTACATAATTTATAATTTATAGAAATTTATAATTTATAGAAAATACCCTTAAAGTTTCAAAAATTACAAACAAACCTTTAAAATTTAAAATTTATAAAAAACACCCTGAGAGTTTTAAATTCATTAGTAAATAGAAAGCATAGGAATTATAAATAGTCTATAAATAATTTACAATCTGTGGAAAAGACCTATAAGTTTAAAAAATTACAAAAAACCCTAAAATTCATTATTTATAAAAAAACACCATGAGAATTTATAACCTATAGACACTAAAATGAATATGCAAAATTACTAACAACCCCTAGAAAATTAAAATTTTGTAAAATATTATACACATTTTAAAAGTATAGGTTTAGGAAAAACTTTTCATAGTAAATATTACCCATAACTTTAAAAAAAACATAACTAATTAAAAATCTTTTAAATTTAAAATTTACAAAAAACACCCTTAAAGTTTAGTACATTACAAATTATCCCTCTAAAGTTTAAAAATTTTTAATGAGTTTTTATAATTTCTTGATTTCAATATAATGTTTAATAGTTTTGTGTAGTTGTAAATTATAAAAATTTAGGGTATTTTTTATAATTTTTAAAACCTTTGAGGGTGTTTGTTTTGTAATTTTTTAAATTTTCATCGTGTTTTTTAGTGTAATGCACAGATACGTCAATTAATAATGATATTGAAGAGTAAGTCGTTCTTAAGATTATTAGACCATAGTTAAGTGCGCACATCACTATTCCTAGGCAATATAGTTTATATATGTAAAAAATTTCAGACAATTTGTATAGTGGTTAAAAATATTTTGATTTTAATGTATTATTTTTATAAATCATATTTAACGTGAACCCACCATATATATAATTTTGACTAGGGGCATCATAATTTTAATACGTTTTATTGTTTGACTATAAACGTATATAGACCATAGGTTACTTTAATTTCTCACATGAGCTAATATTTGGTACTTAATAATTTAAATTATTATTTTTAAATTTAATATAAAGATGAGCTCTAATAACATTTATTTATTTACCTACAACATAATACAATATCAATTCTTATTTTTTGCTAGAGATTTATTCCACAGTTACGCGTATCAAATTAGTAACTAGAATAATAATTATTTATGCTTAAATTAGGATAATTTAAGTTGATCACTCACTATGGATCTTTTATGAAGATATATACCTTACTTTTTATAGCTATCTGCATTGCCCATGTATAATTTATAAAATAGTTCTTAATTTGACATATTAAATTACTTTTTCTTCGTAGAAATTTATTCTTTGACTTTTAGACTGTGTAATCACTATATCATCATTCTAGCATAGAAAGGGCCTTACTCTAAATGGATTCAAGCCAATGTTTGAGTTGAACTGAAGTGTATACTATTGCCACTATGTGTATATATTTTTAAGAAAATTATGTTAATATTTTAAAAATAGAAGAGAATATTCTAATCTCTGATATTATAAAAACTAAATATAGCCAATTGAGTGATTAGCAAAATAGAACTTACATCAGAAAAGTATGAATAATAAGATAAATAGGAAAGGTAATTGTATTGTGGGTACTACAAATAACAAACTACAATGTAAAGTTAACATATTTTGTGGAGCCCAATTACTGGCTATAAACATCAAGGTTTCCATATTTATACTTTATAATTTATTAAAAAAGTTCATCTAATCTTATATAATAAAATTGATTTAATACTGAATAGTAATATCGTTGTAATAATATCGTTATTAGGAAAAATTCTTCATAAATCAATATGTTCTTTACGATATATAAGATATGAACTCCAAATTCTTATGTCTTTTATAAAGCCAGATAGTTTGAATACGAGCCTCTAACATGTTGTTCTCACAACAATAAAAATCACATAGCAAATGTAGATATTCCAAATGAGTTATGTATCTTATATACAATACAATTGTCCTAGGCAAGTGAGTTATAATAGTATTTTTTATTCACGACGTTTGGGGTAAGATTTAATAGGGACATTGTATCAAAGAAAATAAATTTTATATTTAGAGCACATGGAAAAATATATCATAATATCCCTACTCTAATTTCGTAAGAAAATAATTCTTCATACTTTTAGTTTTACTTCTAAGAATGAGCTATAACATTGAATGAGAATATTATATAATATAAATATGAGTGAAACAATAACTAAAAGTTAACGTGAATATGAGTCGAACCATAACTAAAAGTTTAATTGACATATTGCAAGTAAATTCATATGCAAAATTCTTTTACGAATTGAATGATCACTCATCTTTTGAAGTCTTCAAGATCATACTCCCTTTAAAAGCACGAGTTCGGGAAAAGCTTTTTTAGACAAATATACCCCTATATAGTTTGAACTATCCTATCTATATTCAAATTCTAATACAACAGAACTTAGCATATGTATTTTAAAACTGAATAAATTTTAATAATAATTATAACAGATTATTATAATTATCATAACCATCAGAACTTAGCATTATCTCTAAATCAAACCCGTAATAACAGATTAAGCTCTGCTGATAGGCTGCAACTACCCGAACACGAAGGCCGAGCTCAGGGGCTGCATCAACGACGTCCATCGCATGAGCCGCTACCTCCTTCGCCGCTTCATGTTCCACGAATCCGACGTCGCCGTCCTCATCGACACCGACGACTCCTTCACCCAGCCGACGGGGGCTAACGTGCACCGGGCGATCAAGAAGTTGATCGGATCCGCTAAGCCTGGGGACTGCCTCTTCATTCATTACAGCGGCCATGGGACGAGGATCCCGGCGGAGACTGGGGATGATGATGATACTGGGTTCGACGAGTGCATTGTGCCCTGCGATATGAATCTCATCACGGGTAAGGGTTTGGTTTTGATTTTGGAAGGAATTGGGTCCAGAGTGGAATTCAATTATAATGTCTTTGAATTAACATACCGCTAATTAAATGAAAATAATTTAGGATAATTCCCACCACCGGATGCTGCATTGTAGTTGTATTCTTAGTCGAAATTTATTTGAATTAGTCGTTCTTGATATATTTTATAGTTCAAAATCCTTTACAGGTATTAAAGAATGGTATTATTCCTGTTGTCTTTAAGTAAGGAGTTCATTTATCGTCGTTCTTGATAGAGTCCTATTATTTTATTAAGGAATCGGGATCCGACTAATGGGCTATGCAACGGAATAAGAATGGTATGTCAAGATTTTAATAGTAATATAATTCATGCTAAGATCACAATGGGACAATATGTTGGGAAAGAAGTTTTCTTGCCAAGAATATCGTTATCTCCAGCAGAAGATGAGGGGTTCCCATTCAAGTTCAAACGAAAGCAATTTCTGATACGGCTATGTTTTGTAATGACAATAAATAAATCACAATGACAAACAATTCCTCATGTAGGCATCTATCTACCTTAACACGTTTTCTCTCATGGACAGCTATATGTTGCTTTATCACGAGGGACTTCAATGACAACATCCAAAGTCCTTATAGTATCGGACGGAAAATTTAAAGAAGATGAAAGATACACAAAAAATCTGGTATACAAGGAAGTCCTCCAAACAACAGACGTGTATTAAATTTCAAAGTCACAATAGCTATTCTAATGGTAATTAATTTCTCAGAATAATTTATAATTTTTAATGTTGTATAACTTTTTTCCTTTAGCATTCACTTAATTTTTTCCCCCACTCAGACTATATTATGAGTTATTAATATTCAAAACCTTATGAGGAACAATAATTAATAAATTAATTTTCTAAGCTATGGTATATTCTATAATATTGGTCAAAACTAACATGTATATTTTAATCAAATTAATAGAAAAAATGACTATCAGTACTGAAGGCAAGTTCAGCACATTCAAATAAGTCAGCTCAAGAAGTTTCAGAAAGAATGGACCATTCATGTTATCATACTTCGAAGTGCAGAGGCTACTTACAAAAATGCAAAAGGATCAGGGAAATTACTAAAGCTAATTCTCGCTAACGCTCAGGTAAAATAAAATTATTCTTTGTATTATATTTCTTGCACAATGTCATGTTTGATCATATGAATATTGCTAAACCTATTTATATATTCGGTAATTTCAATTCATTAAAACACCAACAACTTTTAGAATGACTTTTCATGTTGTTTTTCTGTTAACATATAACTAATTAAAATATAATATATAGCTTATTATTAATTAATTATATTTCCCATGCATTGATCTCTTGTCTTAATAATATTTGCAGGGTAACAAAATACAAGGAGTAATGTACGGAGAGACTATTGTAGGCTGTCTAAAAATCACAATAGATAGCTTATCCCCCATCA
>BQKN01065236.1:118391-162726 GCA_022839385.1 Asparagus kiusianus
ATTTTTGTGGTTTTGAACTTTGAGGGTGTGATTTATAATTTTTAAAACTTTGAAAGAGTTTTAAAAAAAATTTACTTTTAAGTTTGGTAGTTGTAAATTCTATATTTCATGTGTTGGTGGTAATTTTTTAAATGTTAGTATATTTCTTGTAACTCTAAAATTTTGAGGGTGTCTTTTGCAATTATTAAAACTATAGATTAATTTTGAAAATATTAAATTTCAGCGGTCTACCAATCAACGAATTTGATGTGTGCTAGTTAAAAATTTTGAAAATTTAGAGTTTTTTTACGATTTTTAAATTTTGAAGGAGTTTTTTTTATAATTTTTTTTAAATTTTGAGGTTAATTTCAGCAAATTTTAATTTTTTAGGTGTCCAAGGATAATATCTTGAATTCATCTTATATTATTTACAAATTTTAAAATTTTAGAATTTTAGGATGGCTTTTTATAATTTGAACTTTTGAAGGTGTTTCTATAATTTTTGAGATATTGAGGGTGTTAATTAAAAAAATAAATTCTTCAGAGGCTGCTATTAAATTTTTTAATTTTATATTTGTTATTTTAAGTTTTAAAATGTTAAAAATTTTAGGTGTATCATGGTAATCTCTTGAATTCATCTGTGTTGTTTGTAAGTTTTAAAATTTTAGAATTTTAATATGCTTGTCTGTAATTTAAACTTTTGAGGGTGTTTCTATAATTTTTGAGACATTGAGGTGATAACTGTAAAATTTAAATTCTTTGCAAACTGATGTTAATTTTTTAATTTCATGTTTTTTATTTTAAGTTTTGAGACATCGGGATGATTTTTATAATTTTGAACTTTTTAGATTCTTTTCTGCAATTTTAAAACTTTTTATGGTTTTTTTGCAATACTTCATGTATTATAATATGTTATCTACGTGTAATTTCTTTATCTTAACAAACTAATAACATTTTTATGTTTTATATATTTTATTAATATTAGTTTTCTTAAATTGTTAAGCTAAACATGGTTCACATAGGATTAGGATAAGATATGATTATGATTAGGATAGATTAAGATATAAATGAAATATTCAAAATAGTGAAGGGTAATATTGACTATTGAAAATTAGAATTTGATTATAGATAAGGTAGTTCAAACTATAAAGGGGTATATTTGTCTAAAAAAGATTTCCCGAACTCGTGCTTTTAAAGGGAGTATGATAAAATAAAGCCAACAACTTTGGTGCTCCGAAGCGGTTGGTGTAGTTTGTTTCCTTAAAAATCTCTCTCACATCCTAAATTTGAGGGATAAGGTAGTTGAGAGGAGTTCCACACCCAAAAGAGTAATTTCACTTAGATAAAAAGGTTATTTTAGGAAGTATAAATAAGAAGAGAAATATAATTTGTGATTAGTTACAACTATACAACTAATGAACGCGTCTCTATTTTTTCCATCCTTTTCTAGCATTCTTCCTTCTTCGTTTCTTATTGTTTTTGAACTATAAACTCTTCCAAAACTTATTCATGTATTGTATTATTTTCTGTCTTTTATTTCTCTTATTCGTGATTAATTTTGCAAAAAAATATCTAATTTTCCTCATACACTATGTTAAATATAAGTGATTAATTCTCTTTTATTTCTTCTATATCTTTTTTTGTTTTCTATCTTTTTATCTTTTTATTTCTTTTATTAAACAACTTGGTTAATGTTATAGAAAGAAAAAAAAAAATCTCTTCACACACACATATATATATTCATTCCCTTGAGAGCAAACGACGAAAAAGAATTTCAATTTTTAGATATATGCTAAATTTTTAGGAAAGTAAGTGAATTTCAATTTTTTAGGTATATGCTAAATTTTTAGGTTCCAGAAGAATTTTATGTCAGCGTCAAAGAAATACTAAACTTGCCAGAAGTAACAAAAAACAAAAGAAACGATATTGGAGGATAATTAGGAAACAAAGAAACGGTATTGGATGAGGATAATTAGGAAAGTATGTAAGTAGGTCGGACAAAAATACCCTTCCATATTTTTAGACAGTTTTAATTATTTTATCAAATTAAAAATGGTAAAAAACACTAATTTGGGAGCACCGAAGCAATGCCCTAAAATAAATATAAATTTTTTGATATTTAACCACGTGCATTGCACGTGCATAAAAACTAGTACTAATAAATAGAAGTGTTATACTAGATTAATGTGTTTATAACTCACAAATAGTAGATCACATGGCCATAGTCGGGATTGAGGAAACAATGATAATATTTTATTTAAGAGAGATTATTAAGTTGATGATCAATCACAAAAAAAACTTAATTTTCTTTTTTATTTTTACTTTATCTTTATTACTTTAAATGATCATGATATTCAACCACATGAATGTACTTGCATCTTAGCTAGTATATAAAAAATGGTTAAGCTCCTACAACTAAATTATGAAATGAAAAGAATCTCAAGCCTCCAAAATTGCAACGTCCATGGCGTCCTCATCATCATCCCCATTCCTCAAAACCCTCCCCTCCCCTCTCCTCCTCTCCCCTCTCATCCCCCAAAAACTCCCTCCTTTCTCCCAATCCTTCACCAAACGAAACCCTAACCCTAACCCTAAACCCCTCAAAATCTCCGCCTCCTCCTCCTCTTCATCTTCAACCGAGTGCCCAGTCCCCTTCGATCAGCAACCAATCAACGAGTACCAAACCCTAGCAACCTCCCTCCCCTTCTCCTGGGCGGCCGCCGACCTCCCCCTCTACTTCTCCCGCCTCGCCTCCCTCGGCGCCGCCTTCGCCCTCCTCCTCGGCCTCCCCGTCGCCGCCTTCGGTTCCCGCGCCGCCGCGGATGCGGACGGCCTCCGGTGGGCCCTGGGGTCGGCGTCCACCGGGATCCTTGCGGTGACGCTGGCGGTGCTGAGGATGTATCTTGGGTGGGCTTACGTCGGGAATCGATTGCTGAGTGCTACCGTTGAATGTGGGTTGTGATTTTTATGATGAGTATTGCTGTAAAATTGAGATTTTTTTAATGTTATTTTTAAGTTGGTGAAGGTTGATTGTTTTTTCCTCCATTTGGTTGCAGATGAGGAGACTGGATGGTATGATGGGCAGGTGAGTTGTTTTTATACCAAGATTTGTGGTTCCGTTTGTTCTAAATAAAGGGAGATAGTAGTTCCATTTTGAAATTTTAGTGATCATAGATTCATAATGCATTTGGTTGGTGTGCGGGCTTGAATGGAATAGTTTGGATGGTATAATCGTTAAGAGTATAAACTTATGATCTCAACCCACACTGTGAAGTCTGGAGTTTTCACGTAGTGGATGAGGTCCTCGACATAGTCTTAGAAGAAACAAGTTCAAATCTGACCAGCCAGTAATTTAAGTGGAGTTAGAACGAAAAAATGTGAACTTTGGAGTTTTGTTGTAGTGGGAGGAAACTTTAACACTAATGACATATTTCTATTGTTTTCATCTTAACTACTTAAAACTAAGAGCTCAACTAAAACATGCTACAGTACTTTTGATGTCATTATTTCAAAATTTCCGTTCCAAGAGCTATAACTATGTTGTATACATATGAGACAAATGGAAGTATGTGCTTATGCATATAAAAATCTTTATTTCTGACAATATGCATAATTTTCCAATAAGTCTGGCAGTTATTTTGTTCGATGGAGTGTATGGTATACTTGACAAAACCTCATCTCCATGCTTAGTCAAGAGTAGGAGTTGATCGTAGTAAAGAGGAGTTTTTTCTTGGTAATTGTTCCTTTGACATTGTTGAATGAGTTGGAACCCAAGCAATTCAAGCTATTAGAGGCAAAAGCGGTATGGGATCAACACTTTTCTTCTTTTTTCTATTTTATCTTTTTTCTTGTTATGTATTTATTTTAGATTTTGGTAACTTTATCTAAGGCCCTGAACCCACAGAAGTAAAGAGGTTGATGAGTTTAAGTAGTAAAGGTTAAAGATCAAGTGTAACAAGTGTTAGAAATTTTTGGCACTAGAACAAGTCAAACAACATGTTGCACTCAGTGGGTCCCAAGGCTTGTATTGTGCCAACAGGCGTGCAGGCTCGGGTATGACAAATTGTATCAACACGGTTAGTCAATAGGAAGTGTAAAACTAAGTACTATCCGGGATTAAGTGCTACATTGCGTAATTGCGGTGGGAACTAGCTCTAGGACATGTAGCATTTTCCACTAGAGTTTCCTAGATATCTAACAAAATAATAATAATTTTTAAAAAGAGTGAATTATAAGTTTTGCATCGGAAATTCCAAAAAAATAGCAAAATACGATCCAAGGACCACATCCTATTGTTATTTTCAAGAGGAATACACCATTTTAGATTTCTTATGAGCAATTGAATATACTATAGTATACTACAAAATCATGTCCTTTTGAAATCAAGGTAAATATTAAGAAAGAAAACAGACTATTAAATTTGTGCAAAACCAAAATATTATTATTTTCTCAAATTCACAATCAAATGTCAGAATTTCAAATCTCGATGAGTCGTTCATATAATGCAAGAATCACATCATAGATCACATTTAAGCTACGAATTATAACCTAGTAGCATGGGATTGCCAAAAACCATCGCATAACACATAATTTCGGGGAACATAATGCACCTAATACTGCCATAAGCCGCTATCCACATCACAAATACCCGAAAAAGGACCACATCACAAATGCCTAAAAAGGACCATATAAAGGTGCATTCAAACCATATGACAGACACAAACACATCACTCCATAGTAGACTTTGTGAGGGTTTTGAAAACATCGAGAATCGCTTGTCAAATAGCTTGACTTCGAAAACATATCCTTTGTCAAATTACTTGATTTCAAAAAACATCACTTATCAAATTGCTTGTTTACAAAACACATCACTCATCAAATTACTTGGTTTAAAAAACGCATCACTTCTACCATAATAATATTGGCATGTTCACTTATCAAAATTATAAATACTTTAAATCAAGCAGACGAGCGTAAATCTCATCATCTCAGTTAAAACAGTTTATGGATTTCACTTTTCTCGATGTTTATCAGATACCAAGTCACGAAAAATCTTTGAATCCATTAAATTGTTGAAATACATTCAAATTACTTCTTTTCTTTAAAACCTTCCAAATAAAGTGCTATTCACAATTAATTGAGATCCCATGCAACCAAAACCACTTATCATATTTTATGTGAAATCAAATTTACTTTTAATATCTTGTACGAAATCAAAATCATATTATGGATTAGGTCACAACAGAAATAGATCGAATCACATTTAACTTTATATACATGAAGATAATAGATTATTCATATTTCGAGCACATAATCAATCAAATGTAGTAGTCATGTATTTTCATATTATAAAAGTACTAGTGAGAAATGAACTCACCTCTGGTAGATACCACTTCCTCAAAATGCCACTTCTCTTGATATCAACCAGATCCTATAATATAAAGATATAAATCTAATATTAATTCAAGGCAAACATACATTATAGGTTAATCACCTCATAATCTAGAGCCAAATAGATTCATATAATCAAATAATAATTAAAATCCATAAATAGTGTATACATATGTTTAGTGCTAATTTTAGCAATTTATCATAATTTTTAATACCATTCTAATAGTTTTGGACCTATTATCAATTTTAGACAGTTTCAAGGGGTTTCAAATAATTATTCAAGCTTAATTTCGTCACTAGGTTTGACTTTATTGGGCGTGATGGTAACTAACAGAGCAGTAGGGGTCTACATGAAAATTTTTATTCCTTTATCTTCTGGACCTATATGCAAACTCAAACTTTTAGGGGTTCTAAAGAAATTTTGTTATTTTAACTTAGTTTTTTCTTTTTCTCTCCTCTATCCCTTTTCCTTACTGCGATCCCTCTTCTTCTGCTGTTCTCTTTTTTTCCGGTTGATGCTGCGTAGACCCTCATGCTTTACGATCCTTTGCTTCTTCTTTGGGGTGACCTCACGATGGTGAGGCCTCGCTGGCGACTAGGCAATCGACAACAAGGTCCTCGTTGGAGCTAGTATGTATTATTTATTATTATTTTAACTATACAGATCCCTAACAATAGCATTCAATTCACAATTCAAGCTACTCTTATCATCATCAATCAATTAAGAAGTCTAATTGGACAAGGAGTAAGGACTAAGGAGTTATACCTTAGGATTGTTGGATGCTAATTGAGGTATTTCTTCTCCTCTTCCTTCTCCCCTTTTCTATTTCACTTACTATTGCAAGAAACAAAGTGGGTGAGTTGGTTTGGATTTTTTTTTATAGATTTATTCTCCCCTTCGTATCTACCTCTGCCCCACTTTCTTCTAATGACCGAGAGCTACCAAATTAGTGAGGCGGTGACGACCAGGAAAAGGATTGATCACATTTTGCATAGAACCCCTTTATTAATATTGTCATTTGCATGAACTTCTTAAGATAAAAAATAGGCTAATTAAATTTGTATTTGGTCACTACACTCTCCCCTCCTAATAAGAAGTTTCGTCCTTGAAACTTAACATACATTACTCTCCAAAGAGCTCTGGATATTTCTCTCGCGTAGAATTTTTCATTTTCTAAGTAGCTTCTCTTTCTGAATGATTCTTCCATTGAACTTTCACATATTTGATGGTTCGACGCCTAAGTGCTTGTTCTTTATAATCTGCAATACGCTCTTGTTTCTCTCATAAGTCAAGTCTGGCTTGAACTCCACTAGGGACAACTTAATGATCTCATTTGGATCTCAGATGAACTTTCAGAGCAACAATATGTAAAATACGTTATGTATTCTAGATAGAGATAGCAATAATGCTAATTTATACGCCACTGGACCAACTCGTTCTAGAATCTCAAAAGGATCAATGAATTTTGAGTTTAACTTCCCTTGGATTCTAAATCTTTTCACTCCCTGGATATGCGAAACTTTTAAGAAAACATGATCACCAACTTGAAATTTCAATTCTCTCACTCTTTGATCAGCATAACTTGACGACTTCGTGCAATGCGAAGACGTTCCCTAACTAATTGAATCTTATCAATTGTTTGTTGTACCAATTCTGGTCTAAGAAGTTTTTTTTCTCTAACATCGTCCTAATGAATAGGAGACATGCACCTCCTTCCATAAAGAAGTTCATATGGTACTATTTGAATACTAGCTTGATAGCTGTTATTGTATGCAAACTCGACCAAAGGCATAATCTTCTCTTTATCTTGTCACTTTGAATACGCAACATCTCAACATATCTTCTAATTTTTGAATTATGCTTTCTGATTGGCCATCTATCTGTGGATGGTAAGCTGAGCTAAAATTTAGTTTAGTCTGCAGAGCTCTATGTACACTTTTTCAATATTCTGATGTGAATCTAGCCTATCTAGGATCTCTATCAGAAACTATTGATATTGATACGCCATGCAATCTCACTATCTCGTGGATGTATATTTTAGTTAGATTTTCTAATGAAAATTTCATATTTATAGCTAAAAAGTGCGTTGATTTAGTCAATCGGTCAACAATTACCCATATTGCATCATTATTTTTCAAAGATTTTGGAAGGTCAGTGATGAAATCTATGGTAATTTTTCCCATCTTCACATTGATATATCCAAGTTTTGGACTAATCCAGCTGGTCTTTGGTGTTTAGCCTGTACTTGTTGACAAGTAAAACATTCTACAACATAGGTGGCAATTTTCTTTTTCATGTTATTCTACTAATAGATTTCCTTCAGGTCTTTGTATATTTTTGTTGATTCAGGATGTATATTATACGGAGAGTGGTGTGCCTCTTTTAGAATCTTTTACTTTATCTCTGGTATATTAGGCACACAAACTCTAGTTTCAAACTTCAAGGACCCATCTGCATGTATCTTAAATTCTCTTTAGGTGTCTTCTTCCACATCTTTCTTTATTTTCACCAGTTGAGGATCCTTCTATTAGTTTGCTTTAACTCATCTATCAAAGAAGGTTGTATCACCATATTTGCTAATTTAACTCTAATTCAGTGGATTTTTATTTTAATTCTAGTATGATCCAAGTCCTCCAATATTTTTCTTTGGGAAGTAATTAAATATGCTAAAGTGCATGAATTCTTGCAGCTCAAGGCAACATCAACAATAATCGCCTTATGGGGGTGATAATTGATGATCATGTCATAATCTTTTAGAAACTCCAACCATCTTCTTTGCCTCAAATTCAACTCCTTCTAAGTGAATATATATTTCAAACTCTTGTAGTCAGTGTATATTTCACAATGTACTCCATATAAATAATGTCTCCAAATCTTGAGAGCAAATACTATTGTCGCTAATTCCAAAGCATGAGTGAGATAGTTCTGTTCATAAACTTTAATTGCCTTGAAGCATATGCGATGACTTTCCCATTTTGCATAAAAACACACCCCAGTCCTCTTCCAGAGGCATCACTGTAGATAGCAAAGCCTATATCTCCAGAGGGTAATGCAAGTATTGGAGCAGGCACTAAGCAACTTTTTAGCTCTTGAAAGCTTTTCTCACATTCATCTGACCAAATGATTTAACTCCCTTCCGAGTAAGATGAGTCAGAGGTGAGGCACTACAGGAAAATCCTTCCATAAATTTTCTATAATAGGCAGCTATTCCAAGGAAACTACGGATCTCTGTCACACTTGTTGGTCTGTACCAGTCAACTATAGTTTTTATCTTTTCAGGATCCACAAAAATCCCTTCCTTAGAGATTACATGTCGAAGGAATGTTACTATATTACCCTGTTGCTCGTCTTCTTGTTCCTCTTATTTCAAAATGATGTTATTGGGCGGGTTATTTTGGCTATTAACAAGTACAAGTTTCATTAGAGATTTGCATCATTTTCCTAGCCCTACTGTAGTACTATGGAATGTGTGAGTTGCTGATAGCCTGATGCCATTTTTATGGTACTTTCTTGCTTTAGTCTTTATTTTATTCTATAAATTAAATACCAGATCGTACAGAGGTGTTTTGCTGTTGATTTTCTGATACACTGCAATTATCTATCAATCTTGTCCATTATTGAAAATCAACCCGATATCACTTTAATTTAGTTGAAGCTTTATCTGGGAAGTTGATCATTTGGAAAGGGCTTTGATGTTGTATCTTCATGTAATGAGTCCATGCTATCAGCCATGCAAGTAAGAACTTTTTATCATATGGAGTCATTCATTGGTCGAAGCAAAATCGATTGAAAAAAAAAATATATTATGAACTATAAAAATAGAAGTAAGCATATGTAAAGCTTGTGGCTAACTTAATACTCCCTTGTTTTGGCAGATATGGGTGAAGACTCCAGAAGTGTTGGCACGTGATAGGCTTCTGGGTTCATTTTCTGTAAGTTTCTATTGACTTGATCCTTAGACATTTTCTCTGTTGGCAATTTTTCTATTAATTATAAGGCGGTGCAATGCAATATTTTTCTTCAGCAACGCCACCACAATTAAGATTGCCACCATCACTACAATCGTTATTGTTGCATCTTCCCATCACATCATGTTGTCTACGAAGTGAAAGGCCCCTGAAAGAGTTGATGTAGTTCTTAACTGTCAACCTAATCCCTCTCTTTAAATTGATACGAAACTACCAATATATTGTGGGGGAGTAGAGGGGCTTATCATAATTGTAAAATCACCGTTCACATGTAGGAAACTTACCTTATAGTTTGTGCAGTCTATGCTCATTCAACATAGTAATTCGGTCAAAGTGAACCCCTTGATAGCAAAAAAAGGAAGCAGAACAACCAGAAGTAGGAGAATATACATTGTTCTTCGGTTTGCCTATGTAAACAAAGAGAGTAGTTTGTTGTTTAACTTGGGAAGGGTATTGAATTATGTTTCCTATCCACTTGAAGATAGCTACAAGAATAGTTTCTCAACATATATATTTTTATTTTTGGTACAATTACAAGACCCTATGTTAAGTAGCTCAAGTTCTGACTGTCGATGAACTGGCGTTTATCTGGCTTTGTGCCCATCTTGATTTCCTTGTCCAAATTTGCGGTACATATGATTGACATCACCTTTGGGTTCTTGAGCCTTCTTCGATTTTGATAGGCCTTTGCTCATTACATGGATTCTTCAAATACAACACAGTCAAATTTACAGCCATAGCTTGTCCTTACCAAGTTTCAACTCCCTGTTTCATGATTCATCCTCTCTCTCATAAGCTGATAAATAACAGATGAAATAGGATATGGTTTTTATATGCGAGATGTGGTTTTACCGGCTTGTCCTTTATTGTTATTGGAATTGCCATCCTTTATTTTTGTCGGATGCAAGCTATAATCAACAATTTCCTTGGATTTCATGCTTAGATACCAAGTTGTTGTGGCACATGGATTTAAAAACAATGAGACATGAATAATAAACGAAGGTTACCTTTCTCTAAAAGGTTAACATATTAAATCTCTGATCCTAATCATGTACTAAGTACTATATCTCCTCTTCATTCACAATATAACTCTGTTCAGCCCTTAACTTGATGCTTTGAAGCAGATGCAAGAAACAAAACCCCACACAACCAGTAAACACATTTCTTTTTTCTCCCTCCACTGGAAAAAAAGCTACAAGGGAAAAGGGAATAAAATTTACTGTAGAGGCGATATTCCTTTTTTGCGCACATAGAGGAAAAACAGACTGAGTAGAACACAAAAAATCTTAACTGTGAATCAAGAGAGCATTGCTCTGTTAAGTGGTCTAAACTATAAATTAGGTTGGGTAACCACATGCTTCAATATTCCACAATCTAAAAGTAGTACATTCGAAAGTCCTCGCTATTAAGCAAACATGATGTCTTAAGTCCTGTATATGTGAAGTATATCTAGAAATACTTGTTGCTCAACTAATGGCAATGCACTCTTTCAAACTGTTCTGGTACGTTTTGCTCAATATTGCTTTACTGTATGATGCAGAATGTTATTCATGAGAATGATTGTACTAATATTTTTCCTTGCGTTTTTTTCAGTAAGTACCAACACCATATCTTAGTCTTTTTCTTCTTAAACTTCAGGTAAAGCCTGTCTTAAACCGAGTTAAGATAACATTAATTGGTCTGGCAGTGGCTCTTGTCACATGTGCTCTTCTTTTCATTAACATTGAGAACCCAAGGGATTCATTAGAGGATTCTGGGGGGCGAGCAATAGCTGGAACTTATAACGATGAATCTGCAAGGTCATTTGAACCTGATGCATTCTGTGGCGAGCCTGATTTATCCTGAGTCTTTGGGAAAAGGGTTCAATCGTGGCCATTCATCCTTCAACTTTATGCATTTGGGGCGAGGCAGTTCATAGCTAGCTATCATAACCTTTCATGTTTTCATATGGGAGCCACCGATTCTTGTATGACATCATTCTACAGTTCTATTGACATCATTCTACAGTACTACTGTAGAAATTGAACAAGTTTTATGTAATTTATCGTAGGCCCCTACACTATGTGCAATGAACGATTTGTAAATCAATTAATTCATATGCTGTTTATAATTGTATATATAATAAAAAGCATGTTCTATAATTAGTTGCTTGTCTTATGATCTTTTGAAACTGCTTCTTGTTATTTGTTTTGAATATTTGTAGCGAAACAGTTTTTTTTAACTCTTAAGTGCTTTGTTAAATTGTATGCTTCACATGTTCTATAATTATGACTGGTCCTGTTTTTGCATAATCTGATTCTTAAACTATTTGGAGTTACAAACCATTTTTCACCATCTTGAGAATTTATCCACTTCTTTAAGAATAACTCCAAATGTTGCTGCAGGTTGTGAAACCTTAAGAGGTCTCTCTCTAGGTATGCTCTTTGTTCTTCATGCTGTAGCTGTAAAATTTTGGAGGTCACCAGGGATTTATGTGGAGAGCACTCTAGGTCGAACAATTCTATTTGAAGGTTGGTTAGATTTCATCTCTTGTTGCTCTGAAACTTACCCTACAGCTTGAGTCTAGAAAGTGAATGCAATATTGGAAAAGGGAGAAAGAGTTCTTTCAGCGGTTATTCGATATAATAGAACTTTTGAAGCGGTTATTCACTATAATAGCATTCTTTACTATACACTCAATCTTTAGCGGCTATATGACATTGTATGTCACATGCTATTCCTGCTTTGCTTTGTGGAAGTTGCGGACATACTTACAACAGCTACTCTGTTTGCTATGCCGGACTTGAGTATCTTTCTACGCATCAACTGAGAAGAATATCGTTATTCTTCCGCTTTACTTTAATAGGCATGTTTCTTTGCATTCTTACAGTGGGAAAGTTTACCATGTGGTCCTCCTCTGCAACCCACCTGCAGTGAAAATCGTAGGATCATCATTGCAAAAGCACATGCAAATACATCAACATGCTTAGAAGCCTTCCTAAAGTTGAATTATGAAGGGAATCTCATGGTCCTAGGTCAGTTAGACATTTCTAAATTTATGCCCAACATCTTAGATGGCTAGTTCTAATAGGACAAGGCGATGAAGGTGTAATTCACAATACAGAAGCATTTACCAAAAATATAGGCGAATAGAATATTTGAATTACAGGGAGACCGGCTTGAGAATCGTCCTTCCTAAAGGATCAGAAGATATTGACAACTTGAACATCAGCGCGAAGTTGATGCGTGTTGTCCCTGATGTTCCAAAGTAATCTTTCAGCCATTCAACAGTCTCTTGGTAATCAGACTATATATACATATAGCTTGTGCATATTAGTTTGATTTTCTTATGTTGCTAACGTGTCTGCACTTCAGTGAAATGGATTCATTTCTATGTATGATGAATAGTGGTGGCATCTGAAATTAGGGGACTCACATTAAGTGATCAGACTTTTGATCAGAGCCAGAGGTTATTAGATTAGTGTTTAGTTAGTTTAGTCCCACATTGCTAGGTTCTGCATTTGTATTCTCTTCACCTTATCATACAAGTCTATGTTTCTAACCACCCCTCTCTGTGACCAAGTCAGTTTCCCAAACATTGCTAATTGAATTCACTTACGTGAAGCCAGTGACCAGGTGGTGGAGGAAAATGGAGGCTATTAGCCTTGAGAGATCAATTCCCGGGCAAAGTCTCTGTCCACCTCCAAATGGTGTAAAGCTTGATGCAGCTGTGTCCTTATCCTGTCGAGGTCTCAGAAATAAGTCGGAACCAAAGCAGTGTTAAAGTCGCTAATTAGCAATAGGTATGGTACTTTTTTATCTTACTTTCCATCTCCATGGATTGAACTTGTAAGCATCGTCATAGATTTCCTTGTCCAGGTGAACTGATCTGAAATAAGGGAGCACGCACCAACCCTCAGGTATGAAGTGATCTTTTACCTCCACATCTTTGACGGCTTTCCTCATGACTGCAGGAATTATGTTCCCCATTCGTAGTGTTTCTGATATAACCTGTTACAGAAATATAAACAATGTGATACCATCATGTAATAGAATCTGTGATCCGCTATGGTTTATACTCTGTCGTACTTACATTTTGTGTAAATGACAATGACATGTAGTCCATCCATTGCAAATATTCACCTTCAAGGGACTTATTCTTCAGCTTCGTGTTCTCTTCCTGCGATTTTTCAAAAGGCTATTAACTACTTACCATATGATATGCTACATACAATTGCATGATTGCTATATGGGACCACTTTTATCCAAAGCAAAACTTACAAGCGTATTCCGTTTAGTTTCTGTGATACCTTCAATTTTTGGAGAACAAGTGGGCAGTCGCTGAGGTATTTTATCGCTAGAGTAATAAGTACTGGTACGGAGTCCTCAGCTGGTATCATCAAGTCAATCACGTTGTCGAGAATCAGATCATCAGTTAGTTGACCGCTCCCATCGTTGAGAAACGCATCTATGATGTCTCTTGAAATGCATCCGGTGTTGTTCTTTTTCTTCTCCTGGATGATATATTTTACAAGCTTCATCATTCTCTTCTTTGCCTGTACCAAACTATCCATTTAGTCAGAAAACTGTAATTATCAACATAACATCATAGGAAATTTGTACAATGGAGTCGGATTTTACCTGCAGTGATCTATAGAATCTAGTCCCAGGTATTTTCACAGGTATGGAAATGATTCCTGCAACAAATTTCTGATATTGATGCCTTAGGAACTGCAAATGCTCCCCCGGGCCTAAACCGATCAAGGTTTTCACCATTATCTGAAACACCATCTGTTGAGATACCAAAACTCTTTTAGGATCATAGCGGGCTGTGGTACGAATTCGGTATGCAATTCGCCACCTAAAAATTTTGAATTCTAGAGTACACAACTTGAATGCGTGATGCGTTGTAAACTTTTTTGGGCGCACTTACCATTTTCCAAAATGCATAGTAGAAAGCTAGAAACTAGAAAGCTAATTGTACATTTCAATGTTTTCTCATACAAAATACTTCAAACGATTCATTTCAATGTTTCTGAATACATAAGACATAAAACATATAAATTATAGACTAAGCCCCTTAATATATCTTTTTCCTCTTTTTAATTTTCTTCCCCTCAGCATCAAGTACATCTTCAGCAAATTCTGACTCCAAACAATTTCATCTAATCTCCAATTTACTTGAAGAGTCCTCCAAATTATCATCATCAGGATCAATATATCCTCCTAAATTATCATCATTGGGATCAACATATCCTCCTTTATAAGGATCAACTTCGTAAATTTGTTATTTGGAGTTTGTTTCATTTTTGTTCTGTTTTACTTTTCACATGGTTCATGTTTGGATGATAGTTTCATTTCATGTTTTATGGTAAAACTTTGTGTGTTTTGGTCGTTGATATTATCTATATTGAGTCGTAAGTTATGATTGTTAACATCATTTTATATGAAGACTCATGAATATCTTCCTTCATACTTGTTTGTCTATTATATGTGCGGTCTGCGCCTTGTTTCACTCGATTGTGCACAATGAATTCTGCCTCGTTCATGTGCACATCAAGGGACTTTGTGCCCTGCATACTTGCAAGCCGTACGTCAATTTTGGGGAACCGATTTAAGTACCGGAGGGAATCAATTCGCAAATGTACGGTGAATCATTTCGTAGGAACTGTACAATTGTTCTAGGGGGGTTTCCAGGGAATTACGCAACAATGATTGTTACAAAGGGCCTTTATGTCAGAGTAAAATATCTGAACTATACTCGTTTGTATGTATCTATCCACAAAGTCCATAAGAATAATATATGAAGATAAATAAAGTACACAAGGACAGAATTATTCAACATGTAAATTATTCAACATGGCACATCCTAACTGCCTGCCCTACATGATAGTTTAGGGTAAAAAAAAATGGTAGTTTTCTCTAATAACTTTTTTTTACAAAACCCTTCAAAGTTCATGTTATTTTTGTGAAATGACCCAAATATAAACTTACATATTTGGCTTCCTCTTGGATGTAGACAATCTGGTCATCCCTCCAACTAGCCATAATCTCTTGCAAGTCCCTCTGCATGTCCGCAGTGATATGAGCTTTTAGGATTGGAGATTTGAAGAAGGATCCAATTAGTCCATGAACTCTCCTTTGCAGGCTCCCATTGATCACTAGGATGGAAGACTTGCCCACCAGCTCAGTGAGCGAGCCCGGGAAGAATGGCACAAAATCTTCAGAAACGCTTTGCAGAATGAACTTGCTGACCTCTGGATCTGTGGAAACAATAGTTGGCTTGCCGAAAAGGTGTGACTTGAATACTTTACCGTACCTACATGTTGAGTACAATACCCATGTTATATCTTTTGTTGTTTTCCACATGAATTTAATTGATTTTAGCATTTTGTAATCATAATACATATACATATATGAATAATGGGGGTTGGTGTGTCCCTTCACTTCTGGTTGGTGTGATGCTGACGGGGCACATATCTAGGACATTACGACCTTTTATATTCTATAGCTATAATCGTTCGACGTGTATTGCAATTAAGAAGCATGTATCAATAATGGAGGAGATAACTCTCAACAGAATTCGATGGAAGACTATGATTCATGTAGGCGAACCCAAAAGTTTGGGTTAAGGCTTTATTGTTTTTTGTTGTAATACGTACAAATATTGACGTTTTTCCATGAAGCTCTCAGGGCGAGAAGAGTAGGCACAAGCCACGAATTTGATGGTCTCGCCGATGAGAGGCCATCCAAGAGTCCCTGATGGAACCGGGGCTAGTGATTTCTGGCACCGTCTCCTCCAACAACCGATGGCCATGACCATAACCATGGACGCAACGACGTAAATGATCAACGAGTCGTCCATCCCAGAGGCAGAAGGGACTGTGCTGTTGTTGAGGTAAGCTTCTATTTCAATAGGTCCTCTAGCACCCCAAAAGTCTTTTAATGATTGTGCCACTCAATTGGCGATGTGCATTGAATAAGAACTAAAGCAACCTCTCATCATCATGTACTACTAGCTTAGCCGCTGTTGTGCAATAAATTATGCATACCTGGATGGTGATAGAAGCTTTTCTTTACTTAAACAAATCTTTCTCCAACTTTAGCTGCGTGCTTCCGCTATTTTTGATGCAACCCTTTCCCTTAGTTTTTGCCTTTTGTTTGACTGTTTCGATACGGTGGCATGAGGTGGTCCTGTGGATGTCATGATGCTTGCTTTGGAGTGCATCTTTAACTAGTTCACTTTTTTTTTAGCATAGAGTTTAGAATCAAGATTAAGTGTTCCTTTCCTCTGAACCACTGTAGATTTAGCTTAATTTGACAAATGAACTGAGGGAGGTTTAGAGTTCACTATCATATGTATGTTCATATCCTTGAGAGCTGAGGACCTGGTTATTTCCTGCCACCCCCTTCCTTTGTTTTTCGTAAGAAGAATAATCAAAGAGATTCTGGGGTTTCTGTAACTGTGCAACTTTGCCTCATAAAGGATAGGATACTTGCACCTCTTTTTGGAATTATTTCGACGATATCCCATTTGCGAAGATCGCAGGGCTGTTAAGATTCTTCTGAACTGCTCTATTGTCGTCGTGACCTTAGCAGATTCTCGTAGAAAACACATCACATCCTGTAGCTTCGTGAAAACATTATCTGCGACTTCAGCCACAGGATGTCGATCGTCTGGGTTTACTATCCTCCAAATTTTCGTTCTTTTCAACTCCTTGTGTACCCAAGGAAGCTGAAACTTAGCAGATAATGCTCAGATAATCTTCAGCAACTAATCGATTACGAGCATCCCTGGTACTCGAGATCTCATATAACACGACGATTAACTGAGCATTCAAGATCTGATAACATTATTGATGGCTACGAGACATGTTAAAGCTTATGTTGGACCTATGACCCTTAATTATTATGTACGTTTTAGTTTAGAGCGGTTATTATACACTTCTTGGACTAATTTTTTTCTGACCCTACTACGAAATTCTAGATATCGTCCTACTGTCATGCTCTTATATTCTGCATTTTCGATAAATTGTCATGTGTTCATGCGACGTATGTTCTAAATTCGTGTTCATGGAACCTAGCCAACAATATGTAGATGCAATTAACTAGGCATGCACGTCGCGGAGCGAGATAATTACACATCCTAAATACAGAATCTTTTTTCTCAATTTTTACCATATGCTCCCCTCCAGGATTTGGTCTTGGGGTCTTGGGAAGAAGCTAGAGCTCAGTGTTGGGTTGTATATATAATTTCTTTGCATGTAATTGAAAATGAACTCAAAAACAAATTAACCGAAGTTGTGCTCGCGACCTGAGAGATGTCAAGCCACGAACATGAAGGCGCTGATCACATCCCCACATCTGCGTGTAAAAATACTTGATCATCCATAATAAATCCAAAATTCCGGGGAAAAAAACACCAGTTTAGAATAATTTTTTTGTGTGTAATAAACTAAGTATAAAAATGGAAACTAAACTTTGATTTAGAAATCATTACCCAAGTTTAGGATTATCTCGCGACTTCCTAGTTGTAGGGTTCCTAGCTTTAGATTATTGTCCTTTCCATGGACAGAAAACGAGATCTAGAGAAGACCCCTCAAGATTTTTAAAGTATTTGGGTATTGTGGATAGTTCGACATTGATGATCAGAGTGATCTTGGGTCTACTTCTATTTAAAGGGGTAAGATGGGGCCATCTAGGATTTTCACTATTCCAAAAGCGATTTTCATAATAGTGGTTTTTAATACAATAATAATTTCTGGCATCTATTAGGATTTTATGAAGTTTATCTACGGAATTAAACACAAGAAAAAATGGTACCAACAATAATATCACACATAACCAAAGATTAAGATTTAACGTGGTTCGACAAATTATGCTTACATCCACGGGACAATCCGAAGAGAAATATTCTACTATGAATCAAGAGTATAAGTCTTGAACGCTACACCCAAACTTAAGGATTGAAACACAGGAGAAAATACAGACACCAAAATTCTAAACCCCGTAACAACACAAATCCCCAACACCTATGGGGAAACCAACACCATATCTTTGACGGCGTCATCATTTTGAAGAAGAGGGCATCTGAATTTACTGCAATCGAAAAACTGAGCAATTTGAAATTATAACCCCCGCTTCTTCCATATGCATGCAGAGCAATTCCTGCTTTTTCTTTTTTATTTTGTGCTCTACATGGTTTCACGAATCAAATTTTCTTTTATTAACGGATATTATCCCTAGGACCTCCAAGTCCTCATCTATTTCATATAGACTTAGAAATACTTCTTCAAAAAGAACTCAATCACATAGAACTTATGTGGGCCCTAATTTGGAACATCTCCCCCTCTAGCTCAACAAGAGGGGTATGCTAGTTTGTTACTCCTCACTGGGAGTCAGTATCGACCAATTGCCAACACAACTCAGTATTCTCTTTAGAAATGGTCAAAAAAACTTGTTTCTCATCAGTATGAATCTTCTATAGCTTTACCTCTGCTTTATCAACAGCTTCCCTAAGCCAATGATATCTCATATGATGTGTTTTGTCTTGGAGAGGAATGTAGAATTTTCGCTCAAATCAAGAGCACTCTGACTATTAATGAAAACCTAATACTCATTCTACTGCAAGTCTAACTCCTACAAAAATCTTCTCAACAAAACTATCTCTTTACTGACTTTTGCAGCTGCAATAACTTCCGCCTCTATTGTAGACATATCAACACATACTACAACCTGAACTGCCAATATACAACCCCCTGCATAAGTAAACAACCAACCTGATATAGACATCTCATGATTGGGATCACATGCCATATCATCATCCGCAAAACCTTATAGTACTGTCTTAGAACCTCTGAAATTCAAATGCAATCTAAAATTACCTTTCAAATGTTTTGAGATCCACTTTACACCTTCCTAGTGTCCGCTTCCTAGATTAGAAAGAAACATGCTCACAAAGCTAATTGTGTGAGCTATATCTAGGCGAGTGTAAATTATAGCACACATCAAACTCCCTACAACTGAAGAGTAAGGAACATGTTCCATCTTACTTTTTTTCATTTGTAGTAGGACGTGACTTCTTCATGAAGTTCGAGTGACTGACAAGAGGAGTATTGATTGCTTTGGCACATTTAATATTGAATTTATTAGTCAGTCGTTTAGCAAATTTCTCCTATGATAACTATAATTTTCTAGCTTTCTTGTCACGAGCAATCTCCATACTAAGAATCCGCTGTGCCGAAGCCAAATCCTTCATGTGAAAAACTTAAATAACTCCTTCTTTAGCCAACTAATTATTTGATTGACTGACCAATAATCAGCATGCTGTCCACATAAAGCAAAAGTATTATGAAGCTAGAATATGAAAATCTCTTGAAATGTACACAAGAATTTACAACTATCCTCTGGCAGCCAACACTCAACATGAAAGAGTAAATTTCTTGTATTAGTTCCTGGGTACCTATTCTAAACTATAGAAACTCTTCTTCGACCGGCAAACCATGTTTTCTTTTCCCTTTACTTCAATACTCTCTGGCTGCTCAATGTAGATATCCTCCAAATCGCTATGAAGGAACGCAGTCTTCACACCAGGCTGCTCAATCTCGAGGTCTAGACTAGCTGCTAAATAGCACTCTAATGGATGTTATCTTCATAACTGGTGAGAAAATCTTATCAAAGTCAATGCCCTTATTTTGCTCAAAGCTTCTCACCATTAATCTAGCTTTGTATTTCTAGATCTCTTTGTAGCTATCCTTCTTCAACTTGAACACCACTTGTTTCAAAGATTTTTTGCCCTTTAGCAACTCCACTAACTCATAAATATCGTCCTTTTAGAGAGAAGTCATCTTCCTGCATAGTTCAGAACCATATGTCCTTATCTTTATGAGTTTGCGCCTCTTAAAAGCTCTTTGCCTCCAGATTTCTATCAATAAAGAATACTCTGAGGGAGAATATCTTGAGGATAGTCTATGCTCTCTAGCTGATCTCCAAACCTGTAGCTCTGCTATCTTCTGTTGCTAATGATTCTCCCCGGCTGAAGAGTCTCTTGCTCGTCATCGTTATCACTATCTACCTACTTTGGTATATGACTGTCACTATCAACACTATCATCACATACATGCTCTGTATCTTTAGGATGCAACTGGTCTTAAGATAGAATGAGTGCCATAACTAAAATCTCGCTAGTAACACTATATGGCTGCTCTGCTCTCCCAAGATCTGTAATAGTCTGGTCCTCATGAAAGACTACATCTACTTGCCTAATATTTATTCTCTTATCTGAATCCCATAGCTTGTAGTCGAAATCATCTTCTCCATAACAAGGAAGATGCAAGGAACCACTGTAGGCGTATAAAACTGCTTATAGGTCCCTTAACACAGCTCGGCACGGTGATTCGACAAACCAACGAACCATCGGGCGATATATCCAAGCATGATCGTTAGACCACAACACCGAAGCCAAGTGAGACGGGACGAAGCGGATTAACGAGGCGACGAGGTTAACGAACCGCACGCAAACAACGGAATACATCTAATCACGTGCCCAATCAAGCTAACGGGTCGATGAATCAACGAGTCATCCAACCGTAGAGTCCACCACATCAAACAAGATCGGGAGCGGACTCGAACTTGAACATCAAAACGGATTTACTGCCAAATCAGGATCCGGACTGCCAAATCAGAGTCCAGATCAACAATGAAGTTCGGATAAACCGCGAAACCGGAAAACGGGCGAAGAAGCAAACACCTGGAGGGCTCGGCCAAAACCGAGCCACTCCTAGGTGGCTCGGCCAAAGCCGAGCCACCTAGGTGGCTCGGTGGCCGAGCCACCTAGGTGGCCGGTCGAGCCACCTTTTAGGTGGCTCGGTGGCCGAGCCACTTGGCCGAGCCACCTAGGTGGCCGGGCCACCCAGATCTGGGCCCAGATCTGAGCCCAGATCTGGATTGAAATGCCTATAAATAGAGAAGGAGGGCTCATTGTTTAAAGGTTGGATTTTTGGTGAATTTTTGAGGGGAAACTCTGCTGGATTGAGAGCTCAACTTCGGAATCTTGGAGCTTTGAAGACTCGGACTTTTCAGATCTGGTTCTTGGCGATCATCCACACCAAACAAGGCAGGAGTTCGAGAGAGGTCAGATCTGAGATCCACACGGTCATCCTCCGGATCAAAACTTGGTTTTTGATCCCGAGAAGAGTATCGATTTCGCTTGGTCGATTTCGATTACTTAGGGCTATTATTTCCTTAGTGAAATAATCCCCTCGGCTGTTATTTCCTTCGTGAAATAACACCCGTCATACCGTGTAGATCCGACCGGATCAAGATCGCGCGGTGGTCCACGGATTAACCCTGGCGCAGGCAAAGAACCCACACAAGCAAGAGACCGCAAAACATGATCTTGTGATTTGTTTCAGAAAAGGAAAGTTGTAATCTTTTAAGATTTTTTTGATTTTGTTATAACCGGATCTTATAAAAAGACCGGATCTTTTGTAACCGATAAACTGTTGCTCAAGAAAACAATGACATCAATGAAAGCAATTTTTCCCGCGAACAATCTGGCGACCACAGTAGGAGCCGCCGATCTCGCTGCCGAGATCGTTGCGTCGTAGCCGCGGATCTCGATCCCGATCGAGGAGGAGGTCGAGTATGAATTCGACCAACAAAAGTTCAAAGAGTATCTGTCATCCTCGTCCGGATCTACCTCCCCCCTCAAGTTCAAGAAGTTCTTCTCCAGGAGAAAAGTTCGTTGGTACGAAGAAGTGCAGAATACAACCGAAGATCTCACCCCAATTGATGCCAAAGTTGCAACGGGTGAAGCTCCACCGACCTCCAACCAGGTCAAATCTGTTCTTGCCAATTCCTCCGTCACTGAGGGCATAGTGACTCTTTCAAGGAGAGCCCGCCAGAGACGACGTCAACGCTTGGCGCGACAATTTGCGAAGGCAATGGAATCCACTGATGGGATCCGCTATAACGCGGATCTGAAGAACAGGAGAGGCAAACAGCCTCAACAAACAATGAATGACAGCTCCTCCAAGCCGCCAACGAATGAATGGATCCGTGTCAAACAGAATCGTTCGACACTTGAGGAGCGCATTCGCAAGCGCCGTGCACTATCAGCGCACGCACGGGCTCAAGTCCAAGAAGCCCGCAGAAGACTGCAGAAGGAAGTGGCCAAGAAGCCGCCACCAACCCGCCAAGTATGGAGGCCGAAGTCTGAAGCGGCGATTCAGGCTAAGGAACAATCATTGCAGCCTTCAACGCAAATTCAAACTCCGGCGAGCCAACCTAAATCGCTGGTAATTCCAATAGCTGCTCCGGGAGATCCCGCAGGACCATCCCGAAGAAGAATGTCAGTTTTGGAGTGCCTCGGTCCACTTCCCGATGAGCGATGCAAAGCTCCAGTTCAAGAACGTTTGGGCCCGATAAAGAAGCCCCGAACGACTCAACATGCTGGGAGTCGCCGACACCCTCAACATGACAAGGAGTCCATGGAAGCTACGCGCACCAATTTACGCATTGAAGTCCAGGAGCCCGCTGAGAACTCACGGCCACAAAGGCATGTTTCGAGGCGCGTGACTCTAGGAAGCCCAAAGAAGGCAGTTCGCCCTCAGAAGAAAACATTATCGTCTGATGATGATAACATTATACCTGAGAAGTCGTGCCAACACACGATAGGTTACTCCGACCTTCAAGCCGACGAGTTGTACTATTGTGTTGGGGGTACGAGTAAAACAAGGAAAATGAGTCCTCGAAAACTAGAAACTCAGTGCCCTTGTTCCAAACTCATTCGAGCAGTATTGTCTGAGTGCAACTGCATCAAGACAGTCCCCGAAAGAATTTCGGTTTTCGAAAGGCTCAGTACCGAAACGCCAAAACCAAGGCCTAGGCGTTTCCGACAAAAAAGAATGGTAGTTGAAGATGGAGAATTTCCGAGGGTCACCACTAATATGACTAGCAAAGGAACATCGACACAGGATAATCCCGAGTCGATTCCGGAAGTACCCTGGCGTGTAAACCGTCTGCAGTCTGGAGTCTCATACGAGCAACTTATGGTAGGATTCGGACAAGATTACCTTCAGAAGATGAAGAATCGGATGCCTGTTCTGCGATCGCATCAGATAATACAGTATCCAGCGAGGGACAACCCCGCGAGTCACTTATGATAAGTGCGGAACAAGTGGCCAAGATGCTCGAAGAAGCCATGACCAAACAACAGGAGAGCTTCAGGTTCGAAATGCAGATGGCCATGCAGAATATGAGAGAAATGCATGACCAACAAATCCAAGCACTGACAAACCAGCAAGGCGAACCAAGTCGTCGTAACCAAGTTAATCAGGAAGATGAGGACACACAAGCGGATGAAGCTCATAATGCCAATAATCCTCCCATCAATGCAGGGGGTGGTAACGAGAATGTTAACGAAAATACAGGTGAAAGTTTGAAGATTAAAAACCTCGAGAGTAAAATCAATACGTTGATTTCCGCTCAAGAGATGAAGAAGACGGGCATTCCTTGTCCATACCCAAGAGAATGGGAATCAATCCCGTATCCAGCGAAGTTCAATTTAATTAACTTCACGTCGTTTGATGGGAATGGTTCACCCACTCAGCATTTGATTTACTTCAAATCACACCTAGGGGTTATCTCTGGTAATGAGCCTCTGATGGTACGGTCCTTCGTTGGCACTCTTCGTGGAGCCGTCTTCGATTAGTATCGCCGCCTCAAGCCAGGAAGTGTGAATAGCTGGGACGACATGGAGACTAAATTCCTCACCAACTTCTTCGACGACGACACCGAGATATCCATCGGGTCGTTGCTTGACGAGAAACAGAAAGACGGGGAATTAGTTGATACCTTCGTCAAAAGGTTCCGGAACAAGGCGATGAACTGTCGGGACCCGATCACTGAGGAGTTCATTCTCTAGACTTGCCACAACAATCTCGTATTGGACGTGTTGGAAGCAATGGGGACAGCACCGTCCAAAACATGGAAGGATTTAAAGGTCCGAGGAGAGCAAGCCGAGCGATTCCTCAGAAGGAAGAAGGCGGAGAGAGGCCAACAGGCGACGAATGCTCCAACACAGAATTTCGTCCCACGAGAGAAAGGTAAGGCACATGCTAATGCAGTTGATGCTAATCAAACTTTCCAATTGCAACCTCAGCAACAGCCGCAGCAACGAGTACCACAACAATCGCAGTCGCAATGGCAACAACGGCCTCAGAAGCAGAAATCTTCGGAGCCAAGATTTCCTAAAGTGTACTCCTTCAAAGATGACGAAGTTCCCGTTATCTTTAAGTACCTGTTGGAAAATAAAAAAATCTAGCTGCCGTCGATCGTGGATCAAGAAGGGGCTAGTAAAGTGACGGATCCGAAGTATTGCGCATACCATAGAGCGGTCCATCACCCTACAAAGTCATGCTACCATCTCAAGGATAAGATCTAGGCGTTAATTGATATGGGCGTCATAACCCCGAAGCCGCCCAAGAATGTAGGAGCAAATGTAGTATCAATTAGCTTTGGATCAGTACCCACAGCATGGTTTGAACCAAAACGCATCACCAAAGTAGGAATGAAGACAGTAAACGACGACCCATACGGACAACGCCAAAAAGGACTTGTGCCACACACAGCCCCAAACGGCGAAGTCCTCTGGGTCCATCCTGATCTTATTGAAGACGATCAGTGGGTGACTTCCTCGACCAGAAAGGGTAAAGGCAAGTCCTGCAATGCTACTTCCGCGATCTTCGAAGAGGATGGTGATGAAGCTCCTACCTTTCCGCTCTCCGAAGAAGAACAAGAAGTTTTTGCCACTAGAAGCGGAAATCAGTATCACTTCAACTATCCATCACCTAGTGATCAGTTAGCTGAGCATGGGGTGACTAAACTGGGACCAGCCAAAACTCTCACGGAACTAGGAGTGATTACGACTCCTAGACCGGTTGAAGAAGCTCGACGACATCCGGTTAATAAACAGAAAGAAAAGAAGCCCCAGGAGGTTCAGAATCCGAAGCAGTCTCATTTCAATCGTCCGATTGGAAGAGATAAACCGGAAAGCTCGAACACTCCGCACATCTTCGATATTATGGCTCAACTAGCTAACATTCCAGCACGGATAACATTGTATGAGTTGCTACGATTGTCTAAAGAAACCAGGGAAGCCTTGCAAGAAGCCTTGGCCAATTCAGAAGTGTTCCTTACTCAGATCAAGCCGGTACCTGAAGAGCCAGAACCGTTAATTCAACACTGCAATATAGCGGCTAAAAACCTTCCCTGCATTGCCTTCACCAAAGAGGATATGCAGACGAAGAATTCGAACCATGATCGACCCCTATATTTCATTGGGTATATTGGCTCCAGCGAAGTCAACCGAATCCAAGTGGATCCGGGTTCCGCTGCGAGTATTATGCCGCTTCGCTTGATGCATAGCCTCGGCATTCCAACTAGTAAATTGGCGTCTACAGGCACTGTTATCTATGGATTCAACACTAGCGGGTCAAGACCCTTGGGTAAGATCCGAATAAAATGTCAAATGAGTGATTTGAAGACGGAAGTCACATGTTATGTGATTGATGCCGAGACTTCATATAACTTACTATTGGGTCGACCTTGGATCTATAGTAACGTTATAATCCCCTCCACTCTCCATCAGTGTTTGAAATATGTCGACACTGATAATAAGGTTAGGACGGTGGTCGCGGATAAGCAACCATTCAAAGGGTTTGAGAATTATTTCACTGATTCTCTCCTTTATGATAACGAATCCGATACTGAATCATCGGCCCATGGCACAGACAGCGGAGAAGAAGCTGATACTGAAGCCAGACTTGATTACAATAGAGGTTTTGTTTTAAACGATATTGTACCCTTGGTAATCAATCTTGACGATGAATAATCGTCAGATGGCAGTTGTAACTGGCAACTTGCCAATAATGAAATAAATGATGATTTAGAGTACTCACTGTCTCTTGATGATGTAATAAAGGGATTGTATGATAATCCCGATTTATATACGCCGCTTCGATCGTCCTATATAGCAAAGAAACACCTCCAGCATTCTTTCGGGACAACCCTGGTCATCCCTGCCAAAATAGGATGTGAAAAAGAAGTGATTTACGGTAAATAAGAGAGTTTTCCATTACCAGATCATTTCTTAAGGGAAGATGAGAATGATGACAAACCTGGCCTGCATTTATCTAAGTATAGTCCGGAAGCGCGCAAGCTCATGGAAAAACAGGGATATGATTTCACATTCGGAGAAGGTTTATGCTTCGATCGAGGTCCCCGTATTCCAGCCAAAGCGGCATATGTACCAAGAGGGAAACCGGATGATAATTATAAATTCAGGCAGGGATTAGGGTATGTCTCTTCTTCAGAAGACGAATGTTGCTGGTTAATCAATAACCAATCATCTGAGCAATACAAAGATGGGTACTCGTCAAATTCCTCGGAATGGGATTCCGATACAAGTCTGGGGGAAGTATTCAAAGCCCTAATGACGAACATGACTACAGCTGATCCATCCATAATGGAGGACGATGATCAAATGCCAACATGGGAAGACCCATGGGTTCATCACCTGAACATGCAGTATGGTGATAGGTTTGAACAGAGGGAACCCCCCACTGAAGATAAAATAGTCCAAATTAACATGGGCGACGAGGCCAACCCAAAGCCTATATTCATCAGCGATAGTCTTCCCTCAAATGAGAAGGAGGAATTAATTGTTCTCATCAGGGAATATATTGACGTCTTCGCTTGGAACTATGAAGACATGCCAGGGCTCGACCCCAATGTGGCGATGCACCGCCTCGATATCAAGTCGGATGCCAAACCTGTCAAACAACAGCAAAGACGGTTTCGTCCGCAGATTATGGAAGCCATTGAGACAGAGGTTAAGAAATTGATCGACTCAGGATTTTTCTGAGAGGAGCAACATCCAGACTGGCTAGCCAATATTGTTCCTGTCATGAAGAAGAATGGTAAAATCAGGATTTGCATCGACTTCAGGGACCTGAATGCGGCATGTCCAAAAGACGACTTTCCTCTCCCAATCACGGATGTCATTATCGACAATACGTATGGATTTGAGAGAATGTCTTTTATGGATGGCTTTTCAGGATATAACCAAATCAAGATGCACCCAGATGACGAGAAGCATACAGCGTTCAGAACGCCACTCGGTGTCTTTTGCTACACGGTGATGCCTTTCGGTCTAAAGAATGCAGGCGCCACGTACCAGCGAGCAATGACTAAGATTTTCCAAGAACATCTCAGGAAAACAGTCGAGTGCTACGTTGATGATTTGGTTGTAAAAAGCCGCAACAAAGAAGATCACATCAAGGACTTGAAGACAATGTTCGATCTCATGCGGAGTCATCAATTGAAGATGAACCCCACTAAATCCTTCCTTGGAATGTCCAGCGGAAAATTCCTAGGATTCGTCGTCACCACTAAAGGTATACATATCGATCCTGATAAGGTGAAGGCGATACATGAACTGCAACCCCCTAGAAATCTAAGAGAACTCAGAGGATTGCAAGGGCGTTTAGCTTACATCCGGCGGTTCATCTCAAATCTTTCTGGGAAGTGCCAACCATTCTCTAAGCTAAACAAGAAAGGTGTGTCATTTATTTGGGACGACGCCTACCAAAAAGCACTCGAAGATATCAAAACATATCTGACGAATCCTCCTATTCTCGTTGCACCAAAATCAGGTAAACCGTTCTTGATTTACCTCAAGGCGATGAACCACTCGATAAGTGCTTTACTAGCACAAGACGATGATAACGGTCATGAACAGGCAGTCTATTACCTAAGTCGGACCTTGGTAGGCGCCGAATCTCGATATCCGATGATTGAGAAAGAATGCCTCGCATTAGTATTCGTAATGCAAAAGATACGGCATTATTTGGTTGGACAGACGATTTACGTCATTTCTAACGTTAATCCAGTACGGGTATTTATGACGCAACCGACCTCTATGAATTGGCGGCTAGCGAAGTGGGCCCTTCTCTTGTCCCAATATGATCTGCACTTTAAACAGCAGAAGTCGATCAAAGGACAAGCGATTTGTGATCTTTTGGCGGCAAACCCGACAACGGATACGGCAGAATTATATGATGACTTGCCGGATGAAACCCAAGAGGTTAACACTAAATCGCACCAACAAGTATGGTAATTATACTTCGATGGTGCTTCAAGGGCAGTTAATGTGGCAATAACCCCCGGATGTTCTAAAGTCTCCTTCGGAGTTGGAGTTGTCTTAGTTTCCCCGGGGAAGCATGTGATGCCTCGGGCTTATTCACTGACTGATCCATGTTCTAATAACGTAGCCGAGTACAACGCGCTTCTCATTGGACTCAGTTTCGCCAAAGAGCTGGGGGTCGAATATCTCGAAGCTTTTGGGGATTCTCAATTGATAGTCAACCAAGTCCGTGGAGAGTATGAAGTCAGGAATCAAGACCTGATCCCGTACCACCAGGAGGCCATCAAAATGGCAGATTCTTTTGAAGAATTCTTTATCGAATACATCCCTCGTCTCCAGAACACTTATGTAGATGCACTGGCAGCACTAGCGGTATCACTTGCGTAGCCTCCCGAAACTAAACTACTAGTCACAGTAAGAACGCATCAACTCTGCATACCCATATACAATATGGATAATAAAGAAGAAGATGATAGAAACATAAGCGCCAAGGAGGTGAATTCAACTCAAATTGGGTCTGAGTCCCGAGATTGGCGTTTTCCTATCATTGACTACGTCCAATATGGTATTTTGCCAGAGGATGTAAAAGAAAGGGAATCAATCCGCCGAAGAGCACCAAGATTCTTCTATAATACCGAGACCCATACATTATACCGTCGAGGGTACGATGGTTTGTTACTCCGATGCCTTTCGAACAAAGAAGCAGAAGAAGTTCTTAAGGAAGCGCACGAAGGAGAATGTGGTGCGCATCAGCCCGGTCCCAAACTGTATGATCGCATCAGGAGAATGGGATATTTTTGGCCAACAATGGTTCATGATGCAATTGAATACGTCCGAGAATGTCATGCCTGTCAAGTATATGCAAATTATATGCACCAACCACCAGAGCGTTTACACACGTCAACCACATCTTGGCCGTTCGAGACATGGGGTATGGACATTGTCGGTCCTATTTTTCTCCCTTCAGTCAAAGGTGATCGATTCATTCTCGCAATCACGGATTACTTTTCAAAGTGGGCTGAAGCGATTCCGCTTAGAGAAGTGAAGACGAACAACGTCATCAATTTCATCAAACATCATGTCATATATCGACACGGCGTGTCAAGACGGATCATTCATGACAACGGTCCACAGTTCATAAGCAACGCTTTCGTCAGGTTTTGTGACAAGTTTAAAATTCAAGATATTTCGTCAACAGCTTATTATCCCGCCTCGAATGGATTAGCTGAGGCTTTTAACAAGACGATCATTAAGATACTGTCAAAGCTCGTGAAGACCAATAAACGAGACTGGGATGATAAACTCGGTGAAGCACTCTGGGCTTATCGTACCACCATACGCACACCTACAGGAACTACCCCATATTCGTTGGTATACGGATGTGAAGCTGTGCTACCATTGGAAATCCAAATCCCATCCCTTCGGATCGCTCTCGCAACTGAGATGACGACAGAAGAACAACATCAGAAACGTCTCGAAGAACTCGAAATGTTGGATGAAAAGCGCTTGGAAGCTCAACAACGCATTGAGTTTTATCAAGCCAGAATATCTAGGGCTTTTAACAAAAGAGTCCGACAGAGAAGCTTCAAGGAAGGAGATCTGGTCCTCGCTGCTCGCCGACCGATAATCCTCAACTCCAAGAAGAAAGGTAAATTTGAACCCAAATGGGAAGGACCGTTTGTGATAGACACGGTCTACTCAAACGGCGCATATCGCCTGATTACTCAAGAGGGCGTCAGGCAATTAATGCCAATAAATGGGAAGTTTCTGAAAAAGTACTATCCCTAGTACATTCAGGATAATCCATTTACCGGGAAGTTCCTTGAAGAATATTACACTTAATATTCTAGAGGATAACTCAAAATCATTTTCACCACCAAAGTCCATCACCGATCAATTTCAATTGACAGTGAGTCCACCAAAAGTGTCTTTCTGGCCCAAGCCACCAACAAATTCCCCTCTTGATTCTTGCCACGAACAAGAGGTCCACTTTCAGTTCAGAGTCCCCTTTCGATAAACGAAAGAACTCCCTTCTTTTTCTCTTTGGTTAAACCTTCTCATGGTTATAACCGAAGTTGAAATTTCACTTCGATAAACGAGAAACTCATCTTCAGGCTAGATAACCAATCCTATAAAAGGTAAGTTTATCTAGATCTTCCAGATTCTCGGAGTGGAGATCCCACTTCTAGTTTCTTTTGTGCTGGAAATAGAATATAAAATTCTTCCTTTCCAGAATCAAGGAATAGAATATAAAATTCTTCCTTCCTTGTATTCGGGTTCGCCTTCACCCTAAAAAAAGACCGGGAAATAGAATATAAAATTCTTCCTTTCCCATACCAACTTTCTCCAAGAATTTATCAATCTAGGATTTATCCTAGGAAGTTTATCCCGAATCCTAAGCAGGGATAAGTCTGCGCCTAACATGCGCTGCCGGTTTAGTCTTTCTCCGTAGAAAAAGACACCAGAGTTCGATTCTGGGGTATCCTATCCTGAAACCTAAGTAGGGATAAGTCTGCGCCTAACCCGCGCTGCCGGTTAGTTCTTAACCGTTAAAAAGAACACCCGCCCACATATTCAATATTGTGGCAGGTTGTTATTAATAACACCAAAATCCATGCCTTACACGCATGGGGAATTTCATCCTGAATCCTAAGAAAAGATATGCCGACGCCTAACACGCGTCGCCAGGTTAGTCTTTTACTGTTCAAGAAGACACCAGAACCTGATTCTGGGGACCTTTATCCCGAAGCCTAAGTAGGGATAAGTCAGCGTCTAATACACGTTGCCGGGTAGCCTATTCCCGTAACAATGGCGAAGTCTACGTATTTGAAGTCGTAGTGGCGAGTCTCAGAGAATTCACTCTCTTAGCGTAATGTTACATGCGGAACGGATTTAGACAATCCGCATGCTAGCCCGACTCAAACGGTAGTCGGTAAAGGCTAATCAAATCCGTTAAAAGCTGGGGGTTAGCCAAAAATCCTAAAGTCAACGCCTAACACGCGTTGCCGGGTAGCCTATTCCCGTAACAAATGGTAAAGCCTATGTATTCGACATCATAGCACAAAGTCTCAGAGAATTCACTCTCTTAGCATAACGTTACATACAGAACGGATTTAGACAATCCGCATGCTAGCCCGACTCAAATGGTAGTCGGTAAAGGCTTATCAAACCCGTTGAGGGCTGAGGGTTTGCCAAAAATCCTATGAGTATTATGGTCAATCATTCCAAACAGAGTGAGAAATTATAATAAAGATAAAGATAAAACCATTTCCACTAAGAGGATCAAAAGTCAAAATATTCAGTAAATAAAATCATACATCAAGCCCATGGCTAAAAATCTGCTGACTAAACTTAGACAGCTTCTCATCATAAGCTTGCCTAAGCTCATCCTGCAATTCAGCTCTGATGGACTCTTCAGTGGTGGCTAAAGTCTTCACAGCAACCTCCTCCGTCTCGACCAGCTTCTGCTTCAAGGATTTTAACTCCTCAGATAAGGCAATGTGGGCTTGCTGATCCTGTACCTTCGTCATTTGAAGGATACTCAAAGTCTCCTCTTCTTCACGAAGTCCTCTTCTGAACTGTTCTATCTTAATCTCGCAAGAGGCAATAGAAAAGTCAAGATCGGCAAGTGAAGATGATCTAACAGCAAGGTTGGCCTCAACTCGATCTACCCGATCCCGCTGCACCTAAATCTCGAACTCAGTAAAAGTTCGAGTATCGCGCCATGTCTGTAAGCGAGTATCCAAATTGGCAGCAATGAATGAAGAGGCACCGGCATCCCAGAGCTCACGTAACATCTGAAGCTCGTGCTCCAGGCAATCAAGGTCATTAATTATAGCCTTCGCCAGATCCGGATATCCTGCGTCCCTTATTGAATTTATTCTGGGATCAACGAAAGGCTTAAATTGGTGAAGGAAAAGTCCGTCGTGGAAGAGTTTGCCAATCATAGTATTCATGAAGGAGAAGAAGGAGCAGACTTCTATACAGATGACGATCTTCTCAGGATCGTTGTCTGATAACAACTCCTTCACGAGGACATGAAGCCGAGAAGAAAGCCCTACACAAAAAGGGGGAAATCTGTCAAAAGCCTTGATGAGGAAATAAATGGCATTTCTCAGTTGCTTAATTTATACCTCCTTCCCCTTGAGTCACTGGGGGTAGTGGGGGTGTAACCGCTGTTGATGTATCAGCTGATGTAGTTGGTCTCACAGCCGGCTCAACAGGATCAGTCTCGACAAAAGCTTCTGTCAAACACAAAACGGAATTCTCAGATTCATCACATTATAGCTGCATTAGTCGAAAAAATGGCTAGTCCTATAATTAACCTGAGAAGAGGCACGTACCTTCAAAAGGACCATCCTCGGAATTCTTAGGAAGTGTAGACTCAGAAAATATATCTTCAGGCAATTGGTCATCAATCTGAGGAGAGCCATACATGAAATGGAGCATAGGAGTGTCCACAAGCAAACCTTCCTCGTCGAAATCATCAGTCGAAAAATCTGACACAAGAAAATATAAATGCGAAAGAAGAATAAAGAGACTACGACCAATGGAAATGAGTTACCTCCTACGGATGTGTTAGCCTCTCTACTCCCAAGGTCCACGTTTGCCCCCTGCAATTTATCTAAAAGAGCAAGAAGCATAGAGACAATTAAGGGAGGCACGAATTCTGAATCGTTTAACTCCTTTGTTTGCCATCTAAAGGGTATATTGTCAATGATAGATGTACCTGGATTCGCTGAATCGGGTCCTACATTGATAGTCTCCCTAACGTCGGCAGCTTCTGCATGCTTTTCTACTTGGTGTGGTAAGTCAGGCTCACCAGAGAATGCAAAATCATGAGGAGTAGGATCGAGACTCATCTCGTCTTCCTCACGTTCTCCTATATAGAGAGGGAAAAGCATGAGCCTGAAGTTCTGAATGATCAAGAGGATGTTCTATAGGGTAGATGTTACCTCCATCGCTAGCGGGATCATCACCAGCCAAATCCATCTCAGATGCTCGTGGATCTGCATGCGGTTTGTGGGCTAATCTCTTCCGCCTAGCAGCTGGGACAACAATCGAAGGTCTCGCCTGAGTAAAAGGACGGAATTCTTCTTCCTTATCAGCCACTATCCCTGAAACATCAAACAGTTGTCAAGATTAATAACTCTGGAAGACAGAGGGAAAAGATAGGTGATTAACCTCGCTCGAAATATTCCTCGTAATCTTCAGGATCTCCGCCTGAGGCCTCTTCAGCAGAATTGAAGGTCTTTTTTCCTTCTTCGTCGATTCGACGAGTCTTGCACCGCGTCCTCTGTGACCGAGCATCTTCCTGAATCACACGAGAATCAGCCTGAGAAGCCTCCTCAACCACTAACTCTGCAATCAGCTTCACGGGGACGGGTTTGTTAGCTGCTAACAACCACCTGCAACTTAAGAATATGAGCTTTAACTGACGCTCAGCACTCGGGAGACTGAACTTAGCACCAGTGCAGCCCGTCACGGTCCACAGCCATGCACGAAGACCGTCCACCAAACCGCCATGGGTCCGAAGCTGCTGACGCGGGTTCCCGACATAAAGCTGATCATAGCCAAACTGGCGAGCGAATCGACAGGGTAGATATGGCTCTATGAAACACTGATTCCTCACCCGGAAGGTCAGATAACCCGGCCTAATGTTCACTAGCCAATTAAAGCAGCCGACATCTAAATGAGTTCGATACCCCCTCGGCTTCTCCTCATCAGTCAAACACTCGCCATATTGGCTGAAGAGCTGCGGGAAACAAGTGGAAATTAAATACCCAACACTTGTGGACCTGTAGCTGTTTCCTGACTTTAAGGAATCCTCGCCCCTCCCACCTGCCATTCTCAAACAACTGTAGTAGGGGAACAGAGCGGTCTATGGTGTTAGGTACCGATATCATATCAGAACGATGAAGGATGAACCAAGCCATCAAATAAGTGTATAGAAGCTCCACCTTAATGAGAGGAATCCGAGCCGACGGTACACCTTCTTTCTGTGTGAAAGCACTAGAAATCTGTCGAAGCCCTCGATGAATGTTAGCTACCATCACCGGAAGAAGCGAAAGTTCCTTTTTGTAGGCAAGCTGAACCGCTGGGTAGAGAACTTCCAGTGGCAGAATGTCACTGGACTAATACGGAACCACGCATTTCTTTAACCAGATTGCGAGGTAACCGGTAAGAAGGGTCATCAGCTGAATCGATGTGGTTGCATGCCATAAGAATGATTTAAACTTGGTCCCTGTAGGAAAGCCACTCTCGGGACTGCTAATGGTATAAGAGTGAGCGTCAACCTTCTTCAGCAGACCATTAACCTCTGAAGGAGTAAGCGTTGCCAGCTCACAAATAGCCTCGCCAGAATTGCTCTCTAGATTTCTGAACAAGTAACACGCAAACTGCTTCAGGCTCACCTGTGACTTAGTCCTCTTCGCTAAAGGCTCAGACTGCGCCAAAGTAATATGGTAGTGACATGTGAGATCCCATAAAGTCTCATAGCGGTTGGGCATGCGGTCCTTTAGCTGACTCAACTCATGGTTGGAGGGAAAGTACTCCTGATATAGCATCTGGCCCATGGGCAAACCAGAAATCTTGTGCATCTCATGGAGAGCCAAGCCCAACTCTCCGTGCCTAGTCAGGAAAGTGTTCGAATCCGGGTTATAGAGCTTGTACAAAGCGAAGAAATGTTTAGCGCTGACGGGTAAACCATACATGGTGGAACGAATAGCTGCATATAGACCACAAGCGTGCAACTCCTCGCTCCATCGGCTTAAGACGTAGTTCATCATACGAGCCCACCAAAGCCTGTCTGAAGAATGGGTCCAGCCATAGAATCTGTGGCGCAACGCAGGCATCTCCCGTCCTAAGTCGGCGAGACGATTCTTCAAAGTAGAAGCAGAAGCAAGAAACTCGTTACGCGGCGGTGTATCCAGCCCCAATACTCCAGGACGCAATCCAATGATATGACTCCTGCTCGAACCAAGAGCTGCCTGATGAGTAATATAGCCACAGTGAATGCTCTCATGCTCCTCCGTCAAACGCCACGACATCTCCCGTGTCACGGCCTGACACCTGAGCTCAGTCAATGAGCAGTGACGAGAAATCTTAGGCAAATATAGAAAACCCACGTCATCTTTATGAAGCCACTGCTCGGCATCAATAAACACTACATCAGGATCTTTAACAGAGTCACCGAATAAAAAGTCAGTCTTCCTGAGAGGCTGAACAGAGCTGGTATCCTTCACGAAAGGCGCATCAGTAATCAACTGTCGAAGAACTCGATGTCCACCTTCCTTCACCACTTGGGCAACCTCGGTCAACGTACCCGAAGCAAACTGAGGAGTAAGTGGAAAAGGTGAAAATCATCGGAAGTCGAATAATACTCGTCACGACGCCCGTCCACTGCATGAGATGAGAACGCTCCAGAGGGATATTCCACTAAAAACAAGTAATTAAGTGTTTGTTAATCTCAGTTATAAAAGGAAGTTGAACTCATCTTACGAATGGGTAAGATAGAGTCACTGCCTTATAAAGGGTGAGACGATTTGGCCACATTATGCATTCATAAGATAGGGTATATCAACAATATATCCCTGCCTTATAAGGCACAATGTAGCGTCAAACCGCCTCCTTTATTTACTTTGAGATATGGTTTTGACCAAGCAAAACCTATCTTTAAAGCGTCAATCCTCACCAAGGAGAATCAAGGCTCTTCCCAATTGTCTCACCAAGGAGAACAAAACGGGGATAAAGGATTAATCTACAAATCTCGAAATATGCCAAAAAGAGAGCTTACCAGTGTACGAGGGAAGCACGCCATCAGCCGACGCAGTAGGGGATTGACCTCTCGGGATATGCGACATGGTGATCTGCAAAATAAATCAGGGGATCAGATACAAAAAATTTTAGTTAGGGTGACAAACTCTAACCCTAAAATTTTACCCCCTCTTTATTGCAATTAAACCCCTCAGATCTCCAAATTCTACCCCCTGAAATACGAGCTCGGGGCGTCAAATCACAACCCTAACCCTCATATACAATCCCACAAATTCATATACTGAATTAAACATGAAATATGCCAAAATTATGGAGGATTTACCTGAGGAGAAGCTCGAAAATCCGATAAAAATCAGATCTTGAAGGAGGCTCGAACCACGTGCTCGAGGGGCCTGAGAGAAAAATTTATATGGAGATTTTGAGGGATTTCTCAGTCTAAGATCAAAAGGAAAGATAGATCTAAGACAAATTTGAAGGTTTGGAGGAGAAAAGATGCACGAGGGAAGAGAAAATTCAAAAAAAAGGGGGGGGGGGGGGGCGGCCCTAAAGAGAGGAAAAGGGGCTCTTTTATAAAGTGAACCAGCCTTGAACCGGGTCAGATCAAGTTGAACCAGACCAGACCAGGCTAAATCAGTTCAAATGAGGCTGAACCAGGCCAAACCAGGCTGAACCAGACCAAACCAGGATGAATTAGTCTGAACCAGGCTAAACCAGTCCTGAACCAGTCTTGAACCAGTCCTGAACCAGTCTTGAACCAGGTTGAACCAGTTCTGAACAAGTTTGGACCAGATTTGAACCAAAATTCAAATTGGAGCTGAACCGAGTATCGAAACGACTTCAAATCGACCGATGGTTCAGTCCCTTATTTATTCATTCCTCTCCCACACATTCGGAAGAGTCGGAAGATTTTTTGAGCCTAATTACTGCCTTTTTTGAGTCATTATCAGGCCGGTTCAGCTCATTCGGACCTAAAAAACACTCCGAAAAGTATACGAGTATAAACTGCTTCTTAGTACTCCAATAAGGTATATGAGTATAAACTATTCCCTATTTTTGTTGAGAAGTTTCTGGAGAGCATTTTTCTAAAAAATATTCTTAAGGATAACTCAACAACACTTCGAAAAGTATAAGAGTATAAACTACTTCTCAAGAATCCAGTAGACGTACGAGTATAAACTGTGTCAAAACGCCGGACAACGCGTTGCAAATAAAGACTCAACGCCAACAATCGATGGTCGATTCTATGTTGAAACAGCAAACACGAGCTAAAGATCAGAAAATCAAGAATTGACTTCAAGTTCAAAATTCTGACAACGGTCAGACAATAAATGCAGCACCGGAACCCTTGCAGACATTCGACAAAACACCGAATAGCCTGGATGATTGAAAGAATCAAGAATAGAAGCCATTCCAAGATCCCGTTACACCGATTGAAGGTTGGGACAATCATATCCAAAGTATTCCAGACTCTTCTATAAAAGAATGAGGCTGAAATACTTTGGAGGGGGTATCTGTAGGCGTATAAAACTGCTTATAGGTCCCTTAACACAGCTTAGCACGGTGATTCGACAAACCAACTAACCATCGGGCGATATATCCAAGCATGATCGTTAGACCACAACACCGAAGCCAAGTGAGACGCGACGAAGCGGATTAACGAGGCAACGAGGTTAACGAACCGCACGCAAACAACGGAATACATCCAATCGTGTGCCCAATCAAGCTAATGGGTCGATGAATCAACGAGTCATCCAACCGTAGAGTCCACCACATCAAACAAGATCGGGAGCGGACTCGAACACCAAAGCAGATTTACTGCCAAATCAGGATCCGGACTGTCAAATCAGAGTCCAGATCAATAATGAAGTTCGGATAAACCGTGAAACCGGAAAACGGGTGAAGAAGCAAACACCTGGAGGGCTCGGCCAAAACCGAGCCACTCCTAGGTGGCTCGGCCAAAGCCGAGCCACCTAGGTGGCTCGGTGGCCGAGCCACCTGGCCGAGCCACCCAGATCTGGGCCCAGATCTGAGCCCAGATCTGGATTGAAATGTCTATAAATAGAGAAGGAGGGCTCATTGTTTAAAGGTTGGATTTTTGGTGAACTTTTGAGGGGAAACTCTGCTGGATTGAGAGCTCAACTTCGGAATCTTGGAGCTTTGAAGACTCGGACTTTTCAGATCTGGTTCTTGGCGGTCATCCACACCAAATAAGGCAGGAGTTCGAGAGAGGTCAGATCTGAGATCCACACGGTCATCCTCCGGATCAAAACTTGGTTTTTAATCCCGAGAAGAGTATCGATTTCGCTTGGTCGATTTCGATTACTTAGGGCTATTATTTCCTTGGTGAAATAATCCCCTCGGCTGTTATTTCCTTCGTGAAATAACACCCGTTATACCGTGTAGATCCGACCGGATCAAGATCACGCGGTGGTCCACGGATTAACCCCGGCGCAGGCAAAGAACACACACAAGCAAGAGACCGCAAAACAGGATCTTGTGATTTGTTCCAGAAAAGCAAAGTTGTAATCTTTTAAGATTTTTTTGATTTTGTTGTAACCGGATCTTATAAAAAAACCGGATCTTTTATAACCGATAAACTGTTGCTCAAGAAAACAATGACATCAATGAAAGCAATTTTTCCAGCGAACAACCACCTATCGTCAAATTTCTATCTCTGCTCCTTTGGAACATGTGCAAACGCCTTGTGACCGAACACCTTTAGATGAGAGTAGAGAACATATTTTCTATATTTAACTCTTTTTAAAATATCAAAACCCAAAGAAACTAAATGGGACTTTTTGATTATGTAGCATGCAGTGCAAACAACTACAACTCGGAAGCTCTTTGGTAAGTTCGACATCTTGAATATGCATTTGACTTTGTCCATTTTCTTCATATACCTCTCTGCAATTCTATTGTGCTACGATGTTACAAGCTCTATCCTTTGATGCTGAATACCATGCTTGGACGATAGCCCTTGAACTCAATGAAACTGCACTCTCCTCCTTTATCAATATGTAGACATTTTAACTTCTTGCCTGTATGTCTCTCTACCATGACATGAAACTGTTGGAAAATTATAAACACATCATCCTTTATCCTCAATATAAAAACCCACATCTTTCGTGATGCATCATCAATGAATGTGACAAAATACTTGTTGCCACCTAAGGACTCCATCTCGATAGGACCATGAACATCAGAATAAATCAAATCCAGAATATTATATTTTTTTTAGAAAGCTTCCTAAAAGAAACTATATGTTGTTTATCAAAGAAAATGAGAGACTTCTTTGCTAATACATGCAACCCCTTCTCGTTCATGTGCTCGAGCCTCCTTTGTCACAAATTGAGAGAGTCACCATCTTGAATGATGATCAAATAATCATAAGAAACCTTTGCTTGAGTCTTGTATAAATTGCACCATATTTCCTCTAGTCACCACAAGAGAGACTTTCGTGATTTTACATTTTCCTCAACCAGTTTTCGTTCAGTTTAGAGTAAGATCTAAAATCAAATTGAGCAGCAAATTGAGAACATGCTATGCATCTGATATATGCCTACAAGTGTATGTCACCATGTCCCATAACCTTCAAGTAGCTGTTGTTACCCATCTTGATATTGCCAAAGTCATCTGCTTTGTACAACACAAAAAAGTCCTGATTGGAGGTAGCATGACATGTAGCTCATGTATCCACTATCGACTCAGAATTCTAACATGTAACATGCATGCAATCATCATTCTCAAAAGTAAGAATAACATTGGTCTTGGACAAGGTAGCAGTAATATCACTGTCTGCATTCTTCTTCTTATTTTTCTTCTCATCTATGTTCCGAGCTTGCTTTTTCTTCCATATCTAGCAATTCTTTTAATATGACCCAACTTTCCACAATGGAAACAAACCTCTCCTTTTAGACTTTGATCTGCACTTGGATCTGCCACGACCTCGGATCTGCCACGACCTCTGGACTGGTCCCTATATCTGCTCCTACCCGTATTCTCCATGATAAGTGCCTGTGAGTAATCTATACTGGTAGACAAGTCTCCTTGTTGAATAAACTGCTAGTAGCTCATTAATAACACACTATCTAAAGTTGTATTGCTTACTGTCACCACCAATGTTTTCAATTGTCCAACCTAATAGCAATAAAACCTACAACTCATCATCAAGAGCCATCTTCATAGTAGCTAATTGATTAACCAAACATTTGAACTCATTTAAGTGTTCTGCTATCTCTCTTCATTGAATTTCAAGTTCACCAACTACCTTATAATGAGCGCCTTGGTCCTGCGATCTTCTTCATGGAGATCCTCAATGTTCTTTCTTAGAGACTTCGCATTAGTCTCACTTGATATATGGTGAAACACACTTATATTGATCCACATTTGGATATAACCAATCGCCTTTCTGTGTTGTTTCTCCTACTCTTTTCTAGCTTGGCTTCGTCTCTCTCAATGGGATCGTGAAAATCCTTGTAACAGAGAATATCTTCCATCTGGGATTTACATACTTGCCAATTGTAACCATTCAATTACACCATAGTGCTGAAGCTTTCTATCTTATCCATCTCAAGACACACATCGAACTAGGGTTCTAATACAACTTGTTAGGATTTTATATAGTTTATATGAGGAATTAAACACAAAAAATAAATAAGGGCACCGATGATAAAATCATACACAAGTAAACACTAAGATTTAATGTAGTTTGGTAAATCATGCCTACGTTTACGAGGCAATCTAGAGAGAAATATTCCACAATGAATCAAGAGTATAAGTCCTGAAAGATGCACTCAAACTTGAGGATTAAATCACAAGAAAAAATACGGTGGTACCTCTAGGACACCAAAACCCTAAAACATATCCCATCACAAATTCCCAACACATGCGGAGAAACTAACACCATATCCTTGATGGTGTTATCATTTTGAAGAAGACAACTTTTGAATCACTGCAATTGGATAATTGAGCAATCTGAAATCACAATTTTTCTCTTCCTCCCTTTTGCTCTCTCTCCTCAATGTGCGTGCGGGAACAATTCTTGCTCTTTGCTTTTATTTCGTGCTCTATAGGGTCTCACAGGGGACCTCCAAGTCCTCATCTATTTCATATAGGCCTCTAGAAATACTTCTCCAACAAGGACTCAATCACCTGGACCACATGTGGGCCCTAATTTGGTCTGGACCCACTTGATAAAATCTAGGTGGCCACATCTTAACCCTTAAATTGGAATATATGGTTAAGATTAGGTATTTATATCATCTCTAATTATCACCTCATAGCATTCAGATCCTTATCCAACCTAAATGTATTCGGATCCTCTTCAGTTAGGTGGTAATCTGAAAGAGTTAATATCTGGTTCAAAAACACTGTTAAAAGGCAATGTTCTACAAGTTTGGAAAAGATTCTACTCAAATAAATTTTGGTCCTTACATTCTAATTTGCAGTACATGTTTGAGACGCCATTGTATTGTTAAGTACTTAAAATTTCCCCCCAAAAGAAATTGCCATGTGTTGTGTGTTATATGTTTTGAGTTTGTGCTCATGGAATTTGATTGTGTTGTACTATGATACCACTTGTTATGCGCGACGGTCAAACCGATAAGATGCCAAGAACAAATACCAATGCCAAAAGAGAAAGCCAAACAATCCAAAATAACGACATGAACACAATCAACGAATTTTACGTGGTTCGGCAAGTTACCTACGTCCACGGGGCAAGAAACCAATTTTACTTGGTTCGGCAAGTTGCCTACGTCCACAGGGCAAGATGGGGATATGTTTTCACTATTGGAGAGAGAGTACAAATAGAGATTACAAAATCACTCAAAACCTCACAAATTAATCTCTCAAATAAAGCTCTCAAATCTCTCACCAAATCTCCCAAACATACTGCTCAGAAGTCTCTCAAATTTCCCCTTACTCATTTTCTCTTCTAAAACGTTCCATATATATATAAATCCTAAAACCAAAAATATAGTAGGAATTCTAAAACAAAAAACAAAACAGATTAGGAATCCTATTATCAAAACAGATTAGGAATCCCAATAACCTGTTACCAAAACAGATTAGGAATCCCAATAATCTGTTACCAAAATAAATTAGAAAACGTATTAGGAACATGTTATCCAACAATTACATACAGCTCAGAAGTCTCTCAAATTCCCCTTTCTTACCCCGTGGACGTAGGCAACTTGCTGAACTACGTAAAATTGGTTTGTTGGTGTTTGTGTCGTTATTTTTTGATCTTGTGTGACCTTCTCTCAGCGTTTGCGTGGATTTCCTCGAACCCCAACAAGTGGTATCAGAGCACAACAAATTGCATGGATGGAATTAATATGACATGCATGTCATCGAGCACATAATTAAGCATACTACATATACAAAAATATTTTCCTTGACTTTTACCATATACTCCACTCCGGAACTGATATTATTTGCATTTGTAATTAGTATCAGGATGGTCTGTCAGATTAAAATTGTCAACTTGCACAAATTTAATAAGACTTTTACCAACCAATTTTTTCTTTGGAAATACATTTAGGAGTTCATGTTTATTTTAGGAGTTGTGGGTGCTGTCTCAGTGATAACAACTACAAAAAAGTTGTTGAATGTCTCAATGGTACCACTACTAATATGAGTGGCTTGAGCGTGCGTACATTTGCTCGAGTGAAGTATCGGGGTTTAACTGCTAGTCGATTGAGAGTTTTGGAGCTTAGATTTAGAGATGAGTTCTAGTTTTTATGGGCTTGGGATCTCAGGAAAATGAAGAAATTTGCAAAATAGACCTATTTTGCTAAATATTTAGCAAAACAGACCGTTTTGCTAAATATTTAGCAAAATAGACCTCTTTTTGACCAACAGGTCAAAAAAAGGTCGATTTTGCAAAACAGACCATTCGAAACGTAGTCCCGTATGATTTAATCCCCATTAAATAATACGGGACTACTAGTCCCGTATGTTTCGAATGGTCTGTTTTACAAAATCGACCTCTTTTTGGCCTGTTGGCCAAAAAGAGGTCTATTTTGCAAATTTTTCCCAGGAAAATTAAAGCTGATGTTAAGTGTTGGATTGTATAGAACTCTTTCACATTTTGGTCTTTTTCTGTAAATAGTGTTAAGTCTAGGCTTTCTGAAGAACATTTTAAGTGAATATTTATAATGTTGTGAGATGTCACAACCGAAAAACTTAAAAATATATAGGCTTTTTGATGTCTTGAATTGCAATTGAAATTCCAATCAGTTCTAATATTTTGACTGTTTGCCTTTGTGTGCCTGGGTATATATATAAAACCTTCTTATTGTAATTCGGAGGTTTAAATAAAAAATTAAGACCAAGATACTCCCATTCTTATTTTTTATTTCTTTTCTTCATCTCAGTGGAAGAGGGATCAAACTACGATGAATATAACTATAGTATAGTTTCATTTTACTTCTTCATCTCAGTGGAATAAGTGAAATTGTTTCATGTCAAATGCTAGATATAAGAAATTTTCACAAATCAAAAGATCGAAATAGTAGTAACCTTTTGAAACATAGTTAGGCTTAATTAAGTAGCGACATCTAATTTCTAAACAATTGTTTGCGTAGGTTGGACGCTATAATTTTGAAAAGTCCACATTAGTTAATGGGTTTACTAGATTTTGTTACGAGGCCAAGATTCGGTACGGTTCTAGTTTTCTTTGTAGTTCCCTCCTACGTGCGTTGAATAAGAATTCAAGAAACCTCTCTTCATCATGCATTAAGAGCTTAGCCATTATTGTGCAATAGATTATACACATAGCTTGATGAAGATAAGATTTTTTTTTTTTTTAGACTTAAAACAAATCTTTCTTCAGCTGTACTTAGTTGAGTGCTTCCGCTATATTTTATGCGGGTTTAATCTGTAGTCATGATTCTTCCTTGTTATAGAGTTTAGGATCTAGAGATGAAGTGTGTTCCTTTCTCTGAACCACTAGAACTTTTGGCTCCTTGGGTTTTCGGAATGAACCAAGACAGGTTAGAATTCTCTCTCTCTCTCTCTCTCTCTCTCTCT